>CM037778.1:81889219-81908288 GCA_021229015.1 Solen grandis
AAAAAAAAATAAAATTTTCTAACGTAAGGATTAAGTTCATATAGTAAAAAAACTGGTAGAAATTTCATAATTGTGCCTTTTTTCTATCATAGCGATATGCCGTTCACAAAAACCGGCGGAAAAATAATAAAAAAAAAAAAAAAAAAATAAAACAGAAGAAGAACAATAGGTTTTCGCCCAGCGATGCGAAAACCTAAAAATAAAAAAAAAATAAAAAAAGAAACAGAAGAAGAACAATAGGTTTTCGCACTGCGATGCGAAAACCTAATAAAAATAACTAGAATCGCTATCGCGATATCATCGGTTTTCGCAAAAGCAATTTACCTCAGTTAACGAGTCGCATGATTCGAAAAACATATTTCTTCGTTCAATGGCTTGTTGAATACTGTTAACAGCGATCTTTTAAACATTTTTGTCGCAATGTTTAAACAGACTTTTTACCCAAAAGAATATTTTTGAGTATTACCTGTCAGCTATGTAGTCGTGATATCAATGGTTTTCACGAAAGCAATTCCATTCTGTTCACGAGTTGCATGATTCGAAGAACATTTCTTCGTTCAATGGCTTGATGATACTGTTAAATGTGATCTTTCAAACATTTCTGTCGCAATGTTTAAGCAGACTTTTTGCCCAAAAGAATATTGTTGAGTATTACCTGTCTGTTATGTAGTCGCAAACTTGAAAACCTTTTTTACGGACTTCGGGTACTGCAATGTTATATGTGTGTGTTGCTTTATGATGGCAACATACGACAATTGTACTCGATAAACAAGAATTGCAAACGACAAACAACAGTTTAAAATAACACGCGACAATGTATTATGCAACTCAACACTATTACAGACTAATGTTACATTGAATTACTATCATTTTCATGAAATATCGCTTTGATTTTTAGTGTTGTTTCAAATTGATGTCACCAAGAAACAGAATGCAAAAAAATTGCATAAAATCAGACTTCAATTATTTTAGTTATAATGAGTGATTTCAAGCCAAGCCCCCCTAGCGGCAAAACGAGAAACAAAATTGAGTAAATATTTTCTATTCTACTAGCAATGCAGCAAATGGTTCAATCAAGTATACAAGTCGCACTAGTCAAACATTCTATTCCTTATATATCAAAATTTGAAGTATAAAACCTGATTTACAATTGTTCTAAAGAGGATCAAAATTTGGGCTGCCGTAAAATGACGAAATCAAGTTCATTCTTCAAAAACTAAACATCACTGGAAAGGGCTCTTCAAGAACTAAAACTTTTGTTCATACACTTTCAATAAAATATTTTTTGTTTTTGAGCGATTTTGAGCCGAATAAAAACACAGTAATCGTAATATGACCTTGACCTTTGCAATTTCATTTTAACTTCTTAATTGTGGGGTCATTTCAAACATAACAATACATAACTTGTGAAAATATCATGAAGAATGGACTAAAAATAAAGTCAGGAGCGACAAAAACCATGTTTTTGAAATTTTGATTATTCCTAAAATTTAGTGAAGTTTGACCGTTTCTAGAGGACAAACCATGCATTTATTAAGTTCACCACCCCATATATTTTGTGCGTATATGTCTTGTAAATAATTTGCAGCAAACAGAATTCTTCTATCTGATCTCTAACAAAAACAGTTTTTTGCGAGGTTCGAACTTTCAACCTTCCTTAAGAAGCTCAAAAAGTTTTAGCCACTCATACTTGGAAACTATCATATTTTATTAGGCTATCAACAAGGAACACAATGCAACAAACCGCATTTGGATCAGACTTCAACTTTTTGAGTTATAAGTAGAAGAGTGTTTTTAAGCTAAGCGCCCCCTAGCGGCAAATGAGAAACAAAATTGATTAAAATTTTACCATTAGGTACCTAGCAATGCAGCAAATAGTTCAATCAAGTACGCAAGTCGCACTAGTCGAACATTCTATTTCTTATACATCACAATTTGAAGCATAAAAACTGATTTACAATTATTCCAAAAAAAGGATCAAACTTTGGATTGCCGTAAAATGACCAAATCAAGTCGATCTTCAAAAACTAAACATCACTGGAAAGAGCTCTTGAATAACTAAAACTTTTGTTCATATACTCTCAAAGAAATATTTTTAGTTTTGGAGCTATTTGGGGCCGAATAAAACACAATAATCGTAATATGACCTTGACCTTTTCATTTTTTTTTAAAACTTTTTTAATTGTGATCCCCTTTCAGACATAACAATACATAACTTGTGAAAATATCATGAAAAATTAACAAAAAATAAAGTCAGAAGCGATAAAAAACATGTTTTTGAACCTTTAACTTTTCCTAAAATTTAGTGAAGTTTGACCGTTTCCAGAGGACAAACCATGCATTTCTTAAATTTGCACCCATATAGTTTGTGCGTATATGTCTTGCAAATCATTTGCAGTAAACAGAACTCTTCTTTTTGATGTCTAACAAAAATGGATAGGTTTTTCGTAGACCTACCCTCATTTGCACAGTTTTTTGCGAGGTTCGAACTTTCAACCTTCTGTAGCTCAAATACTTTCAGCGACACGTACCCTCGAAACCTATCATATTTTATTTGGCTATCAACAAGGAACAGAATGCAAAAAAAACGCATTTGAATCTGACCTCAAATAAGTGAGTTATTAGCCATTAATAAATTTCATTGCAAAACGCCCCTGGCGGGGAAAAGTAAGACAGAAATGAAATTTTCTCAATGTTAGGATCATTTTCAAATACATGGTAAATAATGATTAAAATTTCATACATGTGACTTTTTTCTATCATGGTGATATGCCGTTCACAAAAAAAGGTTAGAAAAATAATAAAAAAAATAAAAAATAAAACAGAAGAAGAACAATAGGTTTTCGCAAGCGATGCGAAAACCTAAATACAGGCACCCATGCAAATTGTCAGGAGTGGCTACCCAATGGAAAGGATAGCAATTGACATACTTGGAGAGTTACCTGTTACAGAAAAGGGTAATAGGTATATAGTAGTAATTGCTGACTACTTCACGAAATGGACAGAATGTTTTCCTATGAGAGATATGGAAGCTGCAACCATTGCTAAACTTCTGGTAGAGGAAGTTATTGCTAGGTTTGGTATTCCATCAATAATTCACTCTGATCAAGGGAGACAGTTTGAGAGCAAATTATTTCATGAAATGTGCCGTCTTTTAAATATTGAAAAGACAAGAACCATGCCTTATCATCCCCAATCAGATGGAATGGTTGAATGCTTTAACCGCACGTTGACTTCCATGCTGAGCGCTTATGTAAATGAACATCACATTAATTGGGATGAGCAGATTCCGTATGTTCTGATGGCTTACAGAAGCTCAGAACACGAGACAACCAGGATGACGCCAAACATGCATGCTTGGACGTGAAGTATGCACCCGCTTGATCTAATATATGAGATGCCAGTGAGAGCAAAGTCCATTCTTGATCATGACTGGGTCTGGGAATTACGTGAGAGGATGGAAAACGAACATGCCATGGTTAGGGAGAATACACAAACTGCAATGCAAAGGCAGAAAAGCATGCGTGACCGAAGGATGCATTACGAGACCTTTGAGGTTGGAGATAAGGTCTATGTATTCTTCCCGGTCAAGAAAGTTGGTACTTCTCCAAAATTGACGTCGTTTTGGAGGGGCCCCTATACAATACTCAAGAAGAAGTCTGAGGTTTTGTATGAAATTGATTGCGGTAAAAACGAAACAGGTCAGGACAGGATAAGACATTGTCGGGGACAGATATTGGTAGGTGAAGACACAGAGAGTGTAATGAATAAAGATAAAAAATCAGAGAGAACAGATATAAGCTCATGTAAAGAAGATACTGGAGTAGAAGAATGTAAGATTGGAGAGAAAGTTGGTGTGAGCGAGGCTGAAGAGGTTGATGATGTGTGCATATTCGAAGAGAAGGAAGATGTTTCTCAATATGGCCGAAGGCGTAAGCCACCTGTGTGGGCTAAGGAATATGTCTTTTCTGCTTCCAGGTCTGTCATGGATAGGGACAAAGCAAAATCAAAGACACAACCGAAGAATCTGTTGTGTGGTTTGTGCAAGAAACTGATCCCCGTAACTGAAAAGTTTGAGGAGCACCTGATAGAATGTGCCAAGAAGTATGGGCGTGATAATGTGTCATGTGATATCTGTGGTAAGGTGTTTAAAAAGGATGCTTATCTTCAGAAGCATATGAAGAAATTTCATGTTGAAATGGTTTCCCTGGTAAGTCTCGGGCAGACACTGAAAGCATCGGAGAGACCCAGATGTTGAACTAGTGTGTGAAGCAGCGGACGAAGTGGGCAAATCACCGGACAGGCAGAAAGAGACTCATTCAGCCCTAGTGGACAAAAGTGGGATAGCTACTTCAAAAGAAAAGATGAACAGGGATGGGACAAGTGATGTCTGTAAGGGAAAGGTGCACGAGTCTGATGCAGATTTTGGACCAATGAAGCGGAAGGCCACAACTCCGTTGCTGCCAGGTGTATGCAGGAAGATTGGTGTTAGTGAATGAAGAACGGGTGGACTAACTGTAGTCGAGAGGTTCGTGGCCAGAGGGTGAAGATGTCGTGTATGAAAATATCACCACAGTCTTGTCGGAGACGGCACCGGGTAGTACCGTCGTAAACTTGGGTCAATACATGCGGGCTAAGGAGATAGACCCTTCAGCATGAAGTTGGAGATATGTGATGATGGGAAAATCAAACTTGATTTTGACATTATTCACTGAATCATTTTTAAGCATTTTGATTAATCAGCATATTGGTTGAGACCAAAGGGATTGGTCGCCATGTTTATGAGTCACTTTTTGAAGTTATATTTTTGTTAAGTATATGACAATAATGTAAGGAAAATTCTTTTGTATCCAGTGGGGTTGGATTCAGGTTATGTCATTGAAGGGGTAGGAAACCCATAGGTATTAATAAATGTTTGTTCTTATATACTTTGTTTTAAATATATTCATGCGGGACGCATGAACCCGAAGGGGAGGGTAATGTAGTATTTGCACTGTATCAGACTTTAACGATTTGGTGTAGTTTGATTTTCAACAGTATTAATTCGAATATTGGTAATTTGATCTTGTGTACGGTATGGTGTTTTGATAAGGCGTAAACCATTTCAGATTCCGACATTTTTTTCCTAAAGGTAAAGTTTCTTTTTCTTAATATAGTTTGTAAATATTCAAATGTTTAAATAAGATACATTCAAGATTAGTTATTGTATTAAAAGAGCTACTATACTGCCGTAAACAATACTTACCTGTAATAAAGCCATATAACTAATTTGACATTTTATTAAGTTAACCTAAATTACCTGTCCCTGATATTGGTTGCCTCTTATGTCACGTGACTTTTAGTATAAAAGCAGCCTCGCAGCCTAAATTCAGTCAGTCTGTTCGCGGCTTTTGCTCTGAACACATCAAGTTCTACATAGGTAAGCTTATTTCTGCTCAATGAGTAATTTCAATTTTGAAGTATACTTATTCTGATTAACAGTATTATGATTTCACAGCATTGCGTTGTGTTTGGAAAAGCAGTAGAAATAGTTTATACTTACTGTCCACTGAGTAACTGCACAGCATTGTGTTGTGCATGGGAAAAGTGATAGTATAGTTGGGCTTTGTCTGTGAGTTCTAGTTTCAGACTACAATAGTTTCTCTCTAAGTTATTGAAGCAGCATATAGCATCATCTAGCGTTTAACGCTGACCTAGCCTGGGATCGTTACAGCAGTATTAAATGCCATAAAACTACTTTTAAACCATCTATAACTGTTAAATTATATATACACATTAATTTTAAGATAATGGACATGCGAATAAACTTAGGTTATTAATTTGAGATTATACATATATGAGCAATGGAAATGATTACGGAGCAATGGAAATTCTATTTTCAGAAAAAGCATTATTAAATGCCATAAATCTATTTTAAACCACTGTTACTGTCTTCTTATATGAAACATTAATTTAAGACAACAGATACAAATAAACTTGGTGGAGTTATTAAATTGGGACTATACAGTGTGTCTATATATATTTTATATAATATATATATTATATTATATATATATTTCATATAGGCTTCGGCGCAATGGAAGTCCTATTGTGCCTCGATAAAACACGCCAAGGAAGTTTGCTAGACGCAAATGAGTTGAAATTTGTTATATTATTCTTGCATGGATTAAATAAGAATTACAATACTAATGCTCTGGCATACGCTTTTTTAATATGTTCAATCTAAATAAAGCAGACACACGTACGATGTATTACCAGCTAGCTACTCTCTCCAGGCCAGGTATAAATCAACGGACAGTGTATCCAAGATAAACAGGCATCATATCACAAAATGATAATAATCAATAATAAAGTTTTACATTTAATGAATATTATTAAATTTGTGTATCTATTATCATCAAGATTTTTCATATACTGCGCAATTAAATAACAGCGAAATGGAAATTCCATTGTACCTTAAAAATACCATGCAGATGAAGTTATATGTTCATATGCAAACTCGTACAATGCAAGTATGAAGACATGTTATTTATATGTATTAGATACTCCAAATTAAAAACTGTTCAATTTCATTTAAATTGTCTGTACCTACTATCACAGCGGATCCATTTTAAGGTGATACCGGTATACCCATACAGCATTGACTGGCGCGTGTATGCCACACTTCCAGTAAATTAATAAAACACGCGCATGCTGACGCAATAGAAGTATAAAGAAGGAAATTTAAGATTAAGTTTAGGCTTCTGTCACCATCATTAGCATGTAATAATTTTGTATTATCGAAAAAAAAAATAAATGATTGATATATTTATAATCAGTACAATATGACTGTTAATTATTGTGTGTGTGTGTGTGTGTGTGTGTGTGTGTGTGTGTGTGTGGTATTGACAAGTGCCATTAAGGGCCTTCTTCACTCCTTATCACCCGGGAAGGGTGGTGGAGATGTTAAACCCAACAAACAAACAACTGGGAAAGGCCAAGGGTGTGCTCGAGTCAGTATTCTTGATTACGTTAGTTAGTCGTTGCTTCTGTTCATCATCTTCATCATCATATAGGCATGGGATTGATTTTAGACTTCATAAATATAAAGGGTCAGAGTATCAAGGTTTATCATTTTTACTATTTTATATATAGGGCATTTGAAGTCAATTCCATAGTTGAGCGTTCTGTTTTCTGACAGCTCTTGTTCAATATTTAGTTTTAGATGTATGTTTTTAATTTTGATTATCGTGTTCGAATGTTACAATCTAGCACTCTTGCTGCTCACCACGGACCAACCCGCCGACAGTCTATCAGTGCCTTCGGCACTTTGATTATTTGACATACTTTCACATCATAGTGAACATTTTTTCCAATTTCTTCTAAAATCTGTTAACTCCTGAAAACCCATGGCTAAGCTAAAGTGTCACAGGAAAATCAGAATTTTACATATTTTTGACCATTATGACCTTCATTGGTGACCTTGACCTTAAAGAACCCATCAGTTCATTTTACTTGACATACTTTCACATCATAGTGAAAATTTTAACCAATTTATGTTAAAATTGGGTAACACATCAGTAACCCCTAATTAAATTATCACAGGCAAGTCTGATTTTTGCTTATTTTTGACAATCATGACCTTCACTGGTGACCTTGATCTTGAATAACCCATTGGTTTATTTACGTGACACACTTTCACACCATAATGAACATCTTTACAAACTTATGTTAAAATCTGACCACTCAAAACAAAATTACAGCTCTGAAAACTTCAACAGACGTAACCAAAACATTACTACAACCCTTGTTGCCATGGTGACAGAAGAATGTTTTATGTGAATGAAATCATCATTTTTAATATCAGTCTAGTGTTGCTTCTTATTTGTCCAAAAATCATTAAGTTCTGAGCTTAGGCCATTTTCACCACTTAGTGAACTTAGTCCTTTGTCAAGTGTATACGACTGTGTATATATATTAAATTCAAATATCTTGAAATGCGATTTGCAAGAAACACAAATACATAGCTATAACAGGACTGAGTCCAAAGACATACACATACTTCAAACAAGTGAAATGGACCTGTTTACTACAATTTCTGAACTTCCCACTTGAAGGTGGCTATGGACCTAGGTCATGTGTCTGCACAATGTTTTATCATGTGTCATAATGAACAGTTGTATGAAATTATCTTATAACGTATCAATGCATGACAAAGTTAATAAACAGACGACTATTCCTGTCAAAAGATCTGCCTGACTATCACTTACTAACTGATAGACAAATAACTATCCGCCTGACTATCAGTTGACAGATGACTACCCGTCTGACTATCAGTTGACAGATGACTATTCACCTGACTATCAGCTGACAGATGACTTTTCACCTGACATTCAGTTGACAGATGACTATCCACCTGACTATCAGTTGACAGATTAATATTGGCCTGACTAACAGCTGACAGATAACTATTCACCTGACTATCAGTTGACAGTTTACTATTGGCCTGACTATCTGCTGACAGAT
Source organism: Solen grandis (assembly GCA_021229015.1). Classification (NCBI taxonomy): domain Eukaryota; kingdom Metazoa; phylum Mollusca; class Bivalvia; order Adapedonta; family Solenidae; genus Solen; species Solen grandis. Next base: position 81,897,725 of record CM037778.1, read on the forward strand.
GACTATCCACCTGACTATCAGTTGACAGATGACTATCCACCTGACTATCAGTTGACAGATAACTATCCACCTGACTATCAGTTGACAGATAACTATTCACCTGACGTTCAGATGACAGATAACTAACTGCCAGACTTTCAGTTGACAGATGACTATTCACCTGACTATCAGTTGACTGATGACGAACCGCCTGACTATTAGTTGACAGATGACTTACTGCCTAACTATCAGTTGACAGATGACAAACCGCCTGACTATCAGTTGACAGATGACTTTTCACCTGCATTCAGTTGACAGATAACTATCCCACTGACTATCAGTTGACAGTTTTACTATTGGCCTGACTATTAGTTGACAGAAAACTATCCACCTGACTATCAGTTGACAGATTACTTTTGGCCTGACATTCAGTTGACAGATGACTATCCCCCTGCTTCGTGAAGATGTTATCCACTGATATCAGTTGACAGATGGACTATCCACCTGACTATCAGTTGACAGATAATATCCACCTGACTATCATTGCGATGACTATCCACCTGCTATCGTTGACAGATGATTTTCACCTAACTATCAGCTGACAGATGACTTTTACCTGACATTCAGTTGACAGATAACTATCCACCTGACTATCAGCTGACTATTCACCTGACTATCAGTTGACAGATTACTATTGGCCTGACTATCAGTTGACAGATAACTATCCACCTGACTATCAGCTGACAGATGACTATCCACCTGACTATCAGTTGACAGATGATTATTACCTGACTATCAGTTGACAGATAACTATTACCTGATACAGTGACAGATAACTTCATATGATATTGGTACGATGACTTATCACCTGACTATCAGCTGACAGATGATACTGACTTCATGACATACTCTGGCCTACTATCAGTTGACAGATACTATTCACCTGACTAACAGCTGACAGATAACTATTCATGACTTCAGCTGACAGATGACTATCACTGACTATCAGCTGACAGATGACTATCCACCTGACTATCAGTTGACAGATGACTAACCACTGACTATCAGCTGACAGATGACTATTCATTGACATTCGTTGACAGATGACTATCTGCTGACTATCAGTTGACAGATAACTATCTGCTGGCTATGAGTTAAACAGATGAATATCCACCTGGCTATCAGGTGACAGGTATCTACCCACCTGGCTACCCACTCTCCTGTCATCCTTTCCAAACTAATAACCAGATTTTCCTTTAGAAAAACCAGACTTGATATACTCGAAAGGACCTTTTGATCTGCATACAGCAAAATCTGACTGTTTTCTCGCAATATATCAAAAGGATTAATTATGTCACCAAATAAACCCCATACCAATATTGTTAATAAACAAAAAGAAATAAGTCTTAAAATAGTATGTTCATTATACTGGGAAAAGTTTAACCTACATGACAGATATTCCTCCTTATCAAGCATTAACCAAATAAACCCTGCAACCAAACATAACATAATGCTCTTATCTCTCAGTTAAACAGTGACAGAAGCCCCTGAAGTGATCTCAGTAATGTAAATAAACTCCAACCACATCAAATCATGTGAAATAATCTATTCAAATGATAGTGTAAATCTGATATAAAACTCTTTTTATAAAGGCATTTCAATGACAACATTCATTGCTCACCTGATTACCAGTTACATGTGCAAAACCATATCCAGTTGTCAAGATATGTCTATTTCTATATTGATTTTGAAATGTTGAAATTATTTCTATAAAATAAATATTGATTTTTTAAAGTTGAAATTATTTCAATATAATAAATATTAATTTTGTAATGTTGAAATTAATCTTAATCAAAAACAACATATCCTACTGTCAAAAAATGTCTATTTCTTTAAAATAAATATTTATTTTGTAATGTTAAAATTAATCTAATTTAATAACAAGAGCTGTCAGAGGACAGCATGCTCGACTATTCAAAATGCTTGTTGGTAAATCAAATAAAATCTATTTCAATTCTTGTCCTTCACATACCCTGTATATAATAATAGTCAAAAATGATATACCTTGATAGTCTGATACCCTTTAATATTTTTATGATGTCTAACATCAATCCCATGCCTAGTTACTGAGACATAAGCACAATAACACTGTGCATGCAAAACTATAACCAAAAATCCAAGTTAGAAAAGGGCCATAACTTAAATTTCAGTCCAAAAGTTATCCTCCTTAGTTTTCTGATACCCCTGAAGACAATCCTTAACTTTCTAGTCAATTCAACAAGCAATTTCTGAGATATAAGCTGGATAGTAGCTTGAATGAAAAAATTTAACCAAAATTCTAAGTTAAAATGGGGTCATAATTTTTAATATATTCCATCAAGTGTTATCTTCCTTTATAGTATGATACCCCTAAACATATTAAAGATGTTTCAAATCAATCCCATGCCTGGACTCTAAAATATTAGCATGAAAGTACCTTGCATGTAAAACTTTAACCAAAATTTCTAAGTTTAAAATGGGGCCATAACTTGTTATATCTTCCATCAAAAGTTATCTACCTAGGTAGTATGATACTCCTAAACATATTAAAGATGTTTAAAATCAATCGCATGCCTGGATACTGAGATATTAGCATGAAAGTACCTTGCATGCAAAACTTTAATCAAAATTTCTAAGTTAAAAAGGGCAATAATTTGTAAACATATTCCATCAAGAGTTATTTTTACCATGAAAGTATAAGTATGATACTCTAAACATATTAAAGATGTTTCAAATCAATCCTATGCTGGATATGAGATATTAGGGATGAAAGTACCTTGCATGCAAAAATTTAACCAAAATTTTAAAGTTAAAAAGGGCCATAATTTGTAACATACTCTATCAAGAGTTATCTACATGAAAGTATGATACCCCTAAACATATTAAAGATGTTTCAAATCAATCCATGTCTGGATACTGAGATATTAGCTGAAAGTACCTTGCATGCAAAACTTTAAACAAAATTTCTAAGTTAAAAAGGGGGAATAATTTGTAACATATTCCATCAAGAGTTATCTACATGAAGTATGATACCCCTAAACATATTAAAGATGTTTAAAATCAATCGCATGCCTGTTACTGAGATATAAGCATGAAAGTACCCTGCATGCAAACTTTAACCAAAATTTCTAAGTTAAAAAGGGGCCATAATTTGTAATATATGTCTATTTCTATATTGATTTTGTAATGTTGAAATTATTTCAATAAATAAAAATATATTATTATGAAAAACCTTTAACTTTTTCTATAAGTTTTTTTAAAAAAACTAGTGACCTTTGGGACCTAAAATTTTTTAAAGGGGATCAACAATGCTTAACCCAAAAGGGTTTAAATTTTTCAACACGCTGATGTAAATTATCTCATTACAGATGAGCTATTGCATCAGTTGTAAAAAATTTAGCGTATATCATCTGTATCGTTTTGTTTCAGAAACATCATAATTAAATTTATCATAAGAAATTTAATTGTATCATCAAATTGTATAAGACGTATATAAATGGGATCATATCGAATTTTTTCATATGGCATTAGTTTAAAAAACAGTTGTCTTAGTTTCTTTATAACCTTTCAAGTATATTCTTTTTTACATTACACATTACATATAATTTAATTATGATGAATTAATTACTCTGTTTTCATGTGGTATTAAAAAGTGCATTACCCATTTGATGTTGGGAAAAGTATCAGAAATAAACACATTAAGATCATTATTTTTAGCTGTTAAATTTTTAAAAAATTTTTTTGGTGTAAGATTCAGTGTAGCAAAAACCTTGGGCCTTGATGTCACTAAAGGGATCAAAAAAAGACAACAAGAGCCCTGTTAAAATGGCCATCTCCCGCCGAATGCTTGTCGTAAAATGTGTTGGGAAAAAAGAATAATATATATATTTTTTTTTTTTTTTGGTAATGAAGGGTGATGTTTGAAGTGATAATAGATATGAAACCCCTGTGAAGACCTACTAATTCCTTACTTTGAGGTCTACAGAAAAAAAAAGTTAAAAGGGCATGTGACCTCTTTTTTAGATTTTTTTCCTTTTACCCCCACTATTTCACTTATTAACAAAGGGCAATAATCAACAAGAGGGCCAAGATGGCCCCGAATCGCTCACCCGAGAAACATTGCCTTCATTGACAAAGAGATTTTATTAGTTTTTCCTAAATTAGTCTTTGTAAAATCAGCGACTCCTTGGGTGAGGCCAATTTTACCCAAGGGCCATGATTTGAACAAACTTGGTAGAGCTTCACTAGGCCATGTTACACACCAAATATCTTAACTTGAGGCCTTGTGGTTTCTGACAAAAAGATTTTTCTAGTTTTCCATACATAAATCTATGGGAAATCAAGTGACCCCTGCGGTGGGGCCAATTTTGACACAAGAGCCATGATTTGAACAAACTTGGTAGAGGTCTACACCAAATACAATGGTGCTATCATATCAGCTGTCAAAAAATACGATTGATATACGATTGAAATACAAACGATATACCATACGCGATATACGATGTGCGATAGCAAGTTTGATTTACCTGTACAATTCAATAAGATATGATGCAATGCGTTTATAATCTGATACCATACGATATACGATCTACGATCTGTGATTTACATTATGCAATATACGGTAAGCACAGTTTACATGACATTTTTATACCTGCAAGCTTGATTTGACTACAAGTTCAAGAATATGCAAAAACTTCGTGATGTTAACAATATTTATCATCACCTATAACTGGTAAACCGTTTGTCCATCTAAAATAAACATAGTGAGCGACAGGAAATGGGACAAATAAAATTGCGGTTCCCTGAAAAAGGACGGACTATGCGATCTCTATCGAGACCAACATTAAGCATATGTAATGAGAGAACGTATTTTTTAAATAAAGATTATCTATAAATACATTCTTTATGATTACGTGTAATGATAACAATCACAATAAAAAACAAATGATAACAAAAAATTACTGATAGTTTGTTTATCTAGTACTCTGCCACATGTGTTTATCAACACAATATCTTTTGGAGCATTTTTTTTTTAAGTTATACATTAACCAACCCAGCTAAATAAAATGTACACATACTACAAATGACATTTAAGGTATTAAGAAAGCATCTAACGAGAGAGAGAGAGGGAAAAAATCGTATCTATTTTTCTCATTAACGAAACTTAGTAGCTTTGGTTTTTTTTTTATTTTAAAAAATTTTGGGCCCCTTTTTTTTTATGTTTAATTTAGAACTTTTGAGGACAGAAATAGTTATTTTTTTTAACCGGGAAGTTGGGGGGTTTTAAATTTTAATTTTTTTTGTTCCGCCGGTCCTCTAAAATTTTTTTTGAAACTTGTTTTTTTTAAAGGCTTTTCAATTTTTAAAACTTTTTTTTCCTTTCGGGGAAGTTTTTTGGTTCAAACTTTATGGAAAACCCCCCCCGGGGTTTCCCGTTTATCACTTTTAATTTTGGGGAAATTTCAAATTTAAAATGTTATCCCATTTTAGGAATTTTTTTTCATATTACCTTGGTCAAGAACCCAAATTTTAAAAAAAAAAAAATTTAAAACTTTTGCCCCAACCCCCTTTTAAATTTCCTTTTAAAATTTTTTAAACAAAAATCCCCTTTGGGGGAAAATTCGCCCCCCCAAAGGGGCAGGGGGACCCCAAAAAAAAAAATTTTCACTTGGCACTTTTTTCTTTTTTAAATTTTTCAAATTTAAATTTTGTTTATAAAAATATTAGAAGTTAATTTTTTCTTTTACCATTATTTGGGCCCCTTAATTATTAAAAAAGCAATTGCCTTTTTTTGATTACCTTTTTTTTTTAGGCTTTTCTTTTTTTATAAAATTTTATACCAAATTTTTGGCAAGTTTTACATTTCCCCCTTGGTCAGGATTTTCCCCTTTTTAAAAATTTAAAAAAAGCCAGTTTAAAATTTCCCTTTAAAAGGGGAAATTTAGAAAAATTTTAAAAAGGGGCCCACGTTTTCCAATCTTATAAAAATTGGTCGGGTTTGTCCAGATTCTCGATGTTAAAATTTGGGATGGGGGGTCAAAAACTAGGTCCCCAAAGCTTTAAAAAACCCTTTTGTGAACACTTAGGGGCCCAAATTTTTTACCCAAAATCTTTGAAACTGGTGGGATGTTTTTCTACTAATATCTTGATGGGTTTGAAAATGGGCATTTGGGGTCAAAAACTTGGTCACCCGGTCAATCTTAGAAAAACCCTTTTGAACCCTCTAAGGCCCAGTTTTAACCCAATCTTAAAAAATTTTTTTGGGTAAACCAGATTTAAAAATTTTCAGGGGTTTTGGGTTTTTAAAAAATGTAGGCCACTTATCAAATGTTAGAAAAAACCTTTAGATGCCAATTTTTTTGTCTTTTGCCCAACCAGCCCCTCTTTTAGGTGGGACACGGGCCATCTTGGCCCTCTTGTTTTAAAGTATTTCCCTTTGCCTTTGGGGAAAAGTTTTTTTTCTGATTTGCAGCTGTCAAACAATCCAAACAGGGTGATTAAAAATTAGATTTAGACAGACTAAATCTTTCATATTTGGGTAATTTTATTGTTTATGGTTTTAAATTTTTAGCCCCCTTTTTTGGACGGTCCTTAAAAAATTATGAATATAACTGGCCCCTGCCCCTTTATTAAGATTGCGACCGCCAATGAGCCTCCTGACCAACATTTTTAAGTATAGACGTGTAGAGAATTCTGATGTCAAATGCAGAAAAAATGTAATGATGCATGAACAATTTCATGCAACATGCACCCTTATATATAGAAAAAGAGATACCCGTATTGCTGCTTCTTTAAACAATTAATTAATTTAAAAAAGCAGACCGGAAGGCCATCTCGATCAAGAGAAGTAATTAGTGAAGAGGTCGCCGATTCTGTTGCAGCTTATACATGATGATAGCAGAAAATCTAATTAATCTGCAAACAACTTCTAAATTGGTCCCATGCTTTCAACCATATGTGCAAATTCCTATAAAAGAACTGTTGCTATATTTTACTCACTGTTTTAACTATAAAAAAAAATAAAAAATTATCTATCATAAGAATACACAAGACTTTCTTGTATGTGATTACTATATTTTTAAAAATCCAGTAGTCTTTTAGTTGTAAAGAACAAAAAAAAAAGAAAAAAAAAGAGAGAGACCTTTTTACTATTTATATCATCATCAACAAGATTCGCGATGGAAATATACTGATATATAGAATGTCTTCCTCTTCAGAATATAATACTTCTATGATGAATATTTAATTTTAAAATAATAATGTAATAATGATATAATGTGCATAAAAAAGGAATGAATAGATATGAATAAAATTAATTAATGGAAGAAATTTGTAGTCATGTAGTTGTTGTTGTTGTCTTGTAGATTCCTCTGTTGTCTTCAGGGCACTCCTTGGTAGGATGAAGATTTTGAGTTTTCTGTGGTAAGGGTTGCACTTCATTATGAACACTCGCAATGTTGTGAATATATACTCTAAAATGCATAGGCAGCAGAGCTTATAGTCAGACGGTATTAATTTAGTCGGTACAGTTTATATTACGTAAGTGCTCTATAGTGTATGTATGTATATACACATAGTTTATTCTAAGTTACTTGTAAATTATTGTATAATATTTATCATAATAGAGGACCAGTTTTTGATTAAGCTACTCAGTGACACTACATAACACTCTGGTTCTTTCTGTGATAATGTTCTTACAATAGGCCTGCGACCATCTTTCATGTTTTCTGTCATGTTAATTAGTACCGGTAATAACATTCATGTTGTGTAAACGTTGATTGTCCCTCCCTCGCCTTGGGGGTGGGATTGGGGGTGGGGGGTGAGTGACGGTTATACCGGTACCGGCGATACATAAAGGTGACATATCCGGTCAAAATAAACACATGCTGTGCCCGCTGATAAGAAGGTATGGCACGCGTCTGGTGAAATATAATTACGTAGGTAAAATATACTAATTCATGCATAAATGTACAGAGACATGAGAAAAAAATCAAAGATATATTTTAAGCGAACTATACATGTAATAATAGGGAATTTTTAGATTTTCTCCCATTTAACTTTTATCATGGTACTTTGTGTTTTCACGGACAAGGAGAGATTGGTAATTTGACCGTATATGCCTCTATTCTCAAAGGCAGTACAGTACAACGCCGCTATATCACGGACTGCTATTTTTGCGTTGACCAATATATCACGGTTGATCTTTGGACCCCAAAAATATATCGCATAGGCTTACCGCGAAACTAATCTATCTCCTTCTTTATCTATATGTATTTAAAAGAGTTTCGCGGTCAGTCTTTAACATGCTAGTGCACTGACACACGAAAGTAATAACAATTAAACATCCAAGGTGGTTAGCTATTGTGTTTGGGGGCAGTTGACGATTACGCAGTCGAGTGTTAATGATCGGCAACAATGCAGGTTTGTCGGTATAATTATCCAACCACAGTAATCAGCATTTAATTGGTATGGACATTCAATACTACACAGTAATCAGATCAATTATCTATATACACTGCTCCCGGAAAATAGCCAATCTTTTTCACCGGAAGTAAACAATAAATGATAATTAGATCAGCGTTACCTGGTAATATGTTTCATTTAAACATTAACAAGGCTCCCATATCAATATATCATAATAAGTACACCTTAGCTTAATTTCAAATAGCGATAAATTGTAGTGGAATGGCAATTTTCACATTGTATGGATAAACAATGGACAGTGTATAATTTATTACAATGAGATATGCTGAAGAGTTACATAACCACTTCACATCACCATACCGTACACTGAATCTGAATCATCGGCAATTACAGTACAAAAAAAAAAAAAAAAGAAGAAAACCCAGAATCAATGATTATGTAATTATTTAAAAGAACTCTATAAATAAAATAATGTTTATTTCTTTATATTATGTTTTTTCAACAATTTACAACTATCACAAAGACACATATAGCATTCTCAAAACTACTACGCGGTCGCTATATCGCGGTATTTGGGCTTGGCCCCCAAGAACCGCGATATAGCGGCGTTGTACTGTATGTTGATCTTCTGTTGTGGGGTCCTGTTTTTTGGGTTTTTTTTAAAAAGCATCGGAAAAGACAGGGTTGGATACAAGAAAGTCGAGTTCGATACCCTAGCTCATTTCCCCGAAAAGACGCATTGTTCTTTTATGTGTCAGGGGAATAGGCCGGACTGATTATACGGGAGACAAGTTCCTGCATAGAACCAGTACTGGTTCTCCGAGTTCCCATAGCAACCCCAATTTGACGAGTGCGAGACAGGCAAATCAAGTACAAATTTTATACGTTTTTGGTTTGACGCTATCACCGGAGAAATGTGCCCGGTTGGGATTCGAATCCAAGACCTCCTGATTATTATATTATATTCAAACTGAAAGAGAGGGAGGGGAAAAAAAAAGAAAATATGTTCTGTGGGGAATTATGACTTTTTTTTTTATTTTAATGATTACATGTGGAGAGAGAGAGAGAGAGAAGGGGGGATAATGAAGTGGGAAATAAAAAAAATATACATTAAAATATAATGTAGGTCTATAATTAAGTTACGATATCTCTTTCAATGTTTTAGTAAGAGCAGGGCGAGCGAACACTGCAGAAGAAATAGGTCCGGAAAATAAATTATTCCAAGGAAGCAAACCTCTTGGACGAATCGGAGTATGTTTATGCATAATTAGGTCAGATTTAAGTCTTTAAATTTATCAGACATGCTAATCTGAAATTTTTATAAAACACATCAAGTAAACTTATAGGAATGATGTAGCCCAGCGTATACTTAAATATCGGATTGGGTGCTTTCGATACTATTTTTCCACGTGCATAAATTGCTTAACGACGCATGGCGTCTGTTGCAGAAAATCACTAGGCCACTACACATGTATATACAGTCATGTACCAGTATATAAAAAGTAAAAGAATATTATTATAACTTTTGAAAAAAAATTAATACAATACGCAAAATGATGAATTTAGAAACATGAAGAAGAATTATTTTTTAAAAAAGAAAATATATATATAAAAATAAATAAAGGGTGTCCCCAAACTTAGACTGCCAAAAATCTTAAAGTGATTCGATATGATATACATTATGCGATTTCGATTACGATTTATGATATTACCATTGCTTTACGATACGATGCGATTGATCCCGTTTATTATGTGTAATACGATTGAATGCAAAGGATACGATTCGATACGTTACGATGTGACTGAGTATAATATATGATACGATACGATGCGATACCAACGATTATGCTATTTTTGACAACTTATACAATAGCACCACTGTATTTAAACTCTAGACATTGTGGTTTCTGACAAGAAGATTTTCTTGTTTTTCCTAAATCGTCTATATTAAAATCAAGTGATTCCCTGTGGGAGAGCCAATTTTGACCCCAGGGCCATGATTTGAACACTTCTAAGTCATGTTACACACAAAATTTCTGACAAGAAGATTTTTTAGTTTTCCCACAAGTTATTATAATCAAGGGAAAACCCCCAAGGGGGGCAAAAATTTTTACCCCAGGGC
>CM037778.1:81908388-81958388 GCA_021229015.1 Solen grandis
CAACACCCTATCTCAGAGAGGATATAAGACCTGACCAAAAGCTCTCGGAAATGCTGAAGTACGACATCGTACTCCAACTCGAATACCATACTTAAGTCCCTATCAAATGTACAGGTCATAACTGTGTTTGAGCGATTATGTATTAAATCAAGTACTAGTGCGGAAACCCCATCAGACCCAAGATGAAAAGGGAGAACCTTCTGTTACTATAATCTCCCTACTTCAGAACTTTAAGCATAAATTGGAGAAAAGTCATACAAGTTTCAAGTTTTTTATTTTTAAATTCCAGAAGGCCATAGACCTATGTGGCAATTTTACATGATGGCAGGTAATGTGAATACAACATGTATAAAATTTTATATACATTTACACACATATGAAAATAAACACACATATGCTACATTCTCATAATACTCGTAATACTCATAATACCCCCCCCCCCCACACACACAAATAGATGTTCATACGCTATACATAGACAAAGCAAGAAGAAAATTCTTCCACTCTTGTTTGTTACCCTAACGAAATGCTAGAGAAACGTACGAGTAATTTTATGGGTAAATATAAACATATACACATACGTTAACACAAACATATATAAATGTAAATCAAATACATTCGCCACAAACCTGCGAAAGGTTTGTAACTTCTTGTGCTAAGATATTTGTTTTGACCACTAAACAGGGCTATGCATTAGAAATTAGTCTCACCTATTGTTTAGGCACTTATCTATACAAACAGACATGTTTAATACTTACATTAATGTTTTGTCTCTTTAACAATAGGTTCTAAGTTATATATATTGCTTAAACATGTAATGATACGGTCGAGCAGTTCTTCATTGACCATCAATAACTTATTTACATAGGTATTTATCCCAGATTTACCTGAGACCAATAACACAAATGCGATGAACAACAAAAGAGGGTCACGCATAGTTAGGGGTGTTGGTATTTTCGACCAGAGGCATTTTCTCCTGAGGTCACAAGTTTATTGCACCAGGAGGGAAGTCCGTGATTTAGATTGGACGATAATGTGTTTTCTAAAGCGCGCAACTAAGAGGAAATCATCTGCGTTAAAAGAACTTCTATCACACTTATTTACTCATTCGAGTTCAATTTCCACTCTCTCAAAACCCAGTAACTGTCTAAATGTGAACTTTTCATGTATATAATAGAAATCAGGATTGATGCAGACACAAATTTAAGGAAAACCCATACTATGTACATGTATCCTAATTATTTCATTATAAAACCTTGTCCTTCTAGTGGAGTACAGAAAAAAAAAAATCTTCACCCCCTCAAGCTATCTTTACCAACCGTCTTATGCTAATTCCTTACACCTTAAAATCCTTACATTGTTATACCAATTTCTCTATTCCCCGACCACTAGTTATACTAATAAATAATAAAATTTCTCAAATGTGAAATGTTTAATTACTCTCTTTCAAGACACATTTCCTTCCTCATAGAAAACACTTAAGGTAAAGTCCCTGTAATGGTTGCGCTACATTGCGGGCCTCATGGCTTTTCACGGAGATAACCAAGGTTTCCTAATGTTTCATTAGGGCGCCTTGGATATCTTGGTAGAGGTTAAGTGGTCCAAGACGTAGCGGAACCATCACTCGGACTTTACCTTAATTGTTTGCCCTTTTGAAAGGACGGTGTGTTGTTCTTTTCAATTAACATTTTAGTTTCATATTAATTAAGACTTCTCAAAACACAGTCCTTTGTAAATCATCCTTTTTAAGCTACTAGGCAACGTGAAAGAAATACGTGTCGTATTTTACTTTATTGAAAAGTATTTGGCACTAGTGAAATTCTTTATAACCAATTCAACAAGTATTTATGATATTCTGTAAGTTTGGTTTAAAATAAACCTAAGTACATGTAATTTTACTACAATTTGCTATGTCCTCCATAAAACCTTAATCTTGGTGTTTCACAAGGTTCATAAACTGGGACAGACCCGTTGCTCTTTCTTATACACACTTCTCTCCTCCTTTAAACGGGTTCCCGATGCCCACAGCACCCGTTCCCAATTGTAAAAGGACCCTTCCCAATTGAAGAAGAGAGAGAGAAATTTCCCTTTTTCTAATAATGAAATCATGAAATATCAATTTCAGCTTTTACATTGTAGCAAAGTTAAAAAGAATCTTAAAGTGTGTTCTTTTCTTGAATGAATAACTTTAAATCAGTATCTCAGCATAGTAAAATAACCTGTTTAAAGCTTTTGTAAATGTACAGCGAATTTCCCAACCTCATGAGTTATGATTCTTTTTTTTCCCCCAATTTACTTATTTTCGCGATCAAAAATTCCCAGTTTGACAGGTACAGGACTTGTTACCTAAAGGCTGAAAAAGAATCGCTGTATATCAGTGACATAATTAAAAAGATTTTTGTTATTCACGAATATATCAATAGTTTGCTGAAGACACTAGACTGCTTACCAGACGACATCGCAAATACGCTTGATACTGTTTAACCCTTTCCCTCATATAGACTCATTTTGACCCTTTCCCTCATATAGACTCATTTTGACGCACTCAGTAGGTACCACATAAAGCCTGATCTGCAGAAAATCACAGTTAAACCTTACCAAATTTAATTACAAAATACTCATTTCCAGACCACTGAGGAGCAGCGAACAGCATAAAACCTGATCAGCCTGCGAGTTACTCGCAGGCTGATCTGGTTTTATGCTGTTCGCATAGGTATTTTCATGGTGTCCTCTATGAGGGAAAGGGTTAAAAAATGAAAACCATCGTAAATCCTAACTGAACAAAGACAATTGGATAAAGTTCTACAAATTGGAAAAAAAAATAGTAGCTAAAATGTCATGGGCGCAAGTTAGTTTGTCTCATACATAGGCATTTATGATTGTGAGTATGGCTCAAAGTGTATTATAACGATTTCTAATCGAATAATTATGGACAATACAAATAATTATGATAATAATAATAATAGTTATACTAGGTATCTACTAAATGAAACAATAACTACAGTTATAATAATGTCTTACCTTTTTAACGACTGTTCGTGATATATCCAACGCGTTACAATCTTTAAACAATCAGCTGTCTATTGAACGTTCTCACTTTCACCATCGATCTTATCCAAAACACCCTGGATGACAGGTACATCATGCTCGTATTGAGGCATCATAGCTTGCAAGTATAGCTACGCTACTTTCAAAATATTCAATAGATGAATGCACTTGAATATACCCAGTGTGACGTTCTGTAAGCAATTGGGTAGAGTCTGAATTACAATGGCTAAATGGTCGGATACTTAGGTATATAAAACATTAGCCCTGTATAAACAAATTTACCTATTGAATATAATTATACAGTTTAGCGAATGAATCTGGTGCTGTGGATATGTACTTTTCCCCTCCCCTGTTGTGTAACTTAAGGTATGTGAGATGCTTGATAAAGATAGCTCGAAGGCATCGTCCATTCAAGGCTTGTATGTTACTAAATTGCATTGTTTATTCAATGCTTTCATATGCTAAACTGTTTATTTATCGCACTACAATTAAACACAAGCATGTAAGAACACGAAGACAAGAGGGTGACCCGTCACGATCTAAAATGACGCAAAGAAAATAAAGCATTTATAAATGAAAGGTGAGCAATGAATCAGACTGATAGTAAGATTTTGCCTTAATCTCCTATTGTTTTTATGTCGTTTTGACATTAGTATGCAGCACGTAGTTGTCTGCTTAAAATATTGTTAGAAATTTGACCGGTCAACCCAGCTCAACTCAACTTTTATTTACAACTGCATAAGTCCTACCGTAGTAGGAAACATTAGCAGCACAAAAACATATAGATATATAAAGTACAAATAAATGCAATGGAAAACGGCTGGTGGGATTATTGATTATAGTTAAACTTGTCCATTAAGTATAGGTTAATGTATGTTAGCGAGGGTTTAACAAATTAAACCGCTCAAGCTCGGCGCAGCCGAGCGAGCGGTTTAACTTGTTAAACCCTCGCTAACAAACATTAACCTACTTAATGTATGGAATTATGTTTTGACGATACTGTCCTAGTCCCCGCCCATAAATTCCCGCCTTTGACGAACCAACCAATCAAATATGCTTCTAGATTACTCATGCAAATTTAATTTCAAATGTGGCTCGTGTCTAAAAATAGACATGATGCAAGCTCATAACGATATGGAAGCGACAATTGCCATATGTTAACACAAGTTTTGATCTCTTAGAGGGATATTGAATTATTAGATGGTTTAAATGTTAAAAACCTAAAACTGAAGTAGGGCCTGCTACAAAAACATCTACCGAGATAAAGACACCAACCACAAGTGTCGAAAATGCAAGATGCTAAAGTTCCAAACTGAAAAAAAAAATGTGATAGTCATAAATCTAAACTTCATTTTTTTTACATCGATTACGAACAAGTTCTACAATTTATATTAATCATTCTCGGGGGCTCTGGTGGCGGCGTATGCGGTTATTATTGTGGGAGGAAACCGAAGAACTCGGACAAAACCCTCGTGCCTGGACGGGCGACCACTGTACCCCCTCACGTACGTGACCAGGAATTGAACCTGGGACGCATTGGTGCGTAACCACTACGCTATCCTGGCACCCTGGCACTGTGATAGTCAGATCGGACGAGGAAAATAAGCAATGAATGAGCGAGTGAATACTTCATGCTATTCACTTATATTTGCGATTTGTTGTTGTTGATGTTTTACGAGTCACAAGATGTCACTACTATGGTTTTTGTAAAAGGTCGTAAAAATGGTACTGGTATGACTAGCTGGTCCGGTGTCAGGATAATGTGACAGGGTGTTGTATCATGCCACATGTCTACGGTGTGATACTGCAGTGTGGCAGTACTATATCTGTCTCAAGTACACATTTTCTCCAAATGACTGAAATACTATTCCCAAAAAATAATCTTTTCTATATTCGTATCAGTTCTCGATGCTTCATTTTACTGCATTTAATCAAAGTCGGAATATTGATTTTATAGCCACGCCACTAATCACACCTTTAAACGCATGCGCACAGAGGTTGATCACATGTGCAGTTAATTCAAAACGTATGCTAGGTTATCCATTATACCTAGCGGTTTAAGAAGTTAAACCGAACGAACATTTTGAAAAATACTGCAATCCCATCGGTCAAAATATAATTCCATACATTAATGAAGTATAAGCTTTAGTGTGTTGAGGAATACTTGACACTAGTCACTTGTATTTGCTTTTTTTTTTTTTTTCTTTTCATCATATTGGATATGATATTATGTTTACTATGTAAATGTTATTTGACATTCAGTTCTCATTGTTTAATAAACAGTTCATTCAAAATAAAAAAAGTAGAACATCTACGCTGTTTTCATTGCATTTCTATGGTGGCATATTTCTGCCAGCCACTTATCCACTTAACTATGTTGAAACTTTTCTGAAAAATTGTCACATCTGGCAAGTAGAAAATTTTCAAGTTATCCACTTAGGTATCTTAACAGGACTAAACTGTCTGTTAGTGCCCACTACTGCCACTCACATATTCACTTATTTTAACTGGATATCATGCCTTTTTCCAGATAATTATGTGAAAAAATGCTTGTTATCCACATAATTTAACTTGCTAACTTGAAAAAAGGCGAGATATCCAGTTATCTTAAGTGAATATATGGCTGGCAGTAGTGGGCACTAACGGGCAGTTTTGTTCTGTTAAGATACCTAAG
The DNA here is from genome assembly GCA_021229015.1 of Solen grandis. Lineage (NCBI taxonomy): Eukaryota > Metazoa > Mollusca > Bivalvia > Adapedonta > Solenidae > Solen > Solen grandis. The sequence goes on from CM037778.1 coordinate 81,914,111, forward strand.
AGGATAACACGAAAGTTTTCTACTTGCCAGATACTAACTGACTATGTGACAATTTTTCAGAAAAGTTTCGACATAGCTAAGTGGATAAGTGGCTGGCAGAAGTATGCCACCATACATTTCATCATAGTTGGAACATTGCCAATATAGGCCACGCCTCTTATCCCGCCTCTTCACACATGCGCAGAAAGGTTTTCCACAGGTGCAGTTAATTCAGCGCGTACAGTTGGTTATCCATTAAACCTAACGGTTTAACAAGTTAAACCGATGGAAAATTTTGAATAATACTGCAATCTCATTGGTCAAAATATAATTCCATACATTAATGTGTTTTGATAGAGTGTCCCTTGCTCGTTCTTTAATCAACAAATGGCCTGTTATGATATTTTGACACCGCTTGGACAGTATGGTAGCAATCAACGTTATCATTACAAAATAAAACTATGTAATCAGTTTGAAAACAAAACACAACTCTTTATGAATCAATTAAATGGTTTAATTAACTGGTTTAAAACAGGTTTCAAAATACGCATGTCTTCTTTCTTTCTTTCTTTTTTAAACCTTCGACTCATTCTCATTAGTGGGTATCTATTAAATAAGTTTTATCTAAGCTCGTAGACCAACGTTTCTATAGCTTTGTTTACGAACCATACATGCAACCCGTTTCACCATAGCCCAGAAAAAATAGAAGATGTTTTAGACTTTCATATATTCAGAATTTTAGATACATATTGTCATCTTGAAAAATAAACGAAACCAAATTTTAATAATACATAATGCAAAACAAAGTAGGCAGTGTGAAACTAAAATATTCACCCAATGGCTGATTGTGATATATAGTGATTGAAAAGGGTAAAAGAAGCTTAAAATTGCAGCATGTGTTGTAATGCCTTGCAAATATAATGACTTACTGACTTAATTACCAAGATATTTGGCATATAGCATTGCCAATAGAAACTATTTAGACCAACACATCTTATCAAAACTTTATAAAGTATCTTTTCTTTATTGTAGTAATTAGTTTAAACGTATTTATTAGTCACATACTTCAATAATACAATTCACACACATATAACACAAAATGGGATGAAATCGAAAGCTTAAAGATTTTCTCCTCTGGATGATTAAGTTGTAATATTACGGATTATATGATATACGGTACTTAATCATTCAGTGGTGAAACACAATAAAAAGAAACAAAAATGGAAAAAAAAAAAACAACAAAGAAACAAACAAAAGGATCGCAGAATAACAAAGGTATTTCAAAACACACACGCACACAAACAGAGAGAGAGAGGTGGGGTTGACTGATTAAGCGAAGCCAGATTCTTAATTATACAATTAGTTTTAAAGCAAGGACAGATTTTTTTCCTTCCAAAAACGTTTTGGTTGTTCAATGAAAGTGTGAACTGCAGAAAATAACTTTAATATTGTAGTAATTACACGTCGTCACCAACAATAAATTTGTAGTGTATTCAGTATTTTTTCCAAGGGGCAAAGGGCAAGCAAGTATTTATTTATTTATTTGCAAGAGTTATGCTTCTTGCTAGATAGTATACAGTATAACACCACACCGTACATTGGGCCGATCAGGCCATGGATATCAGACCAGACTGACGTCTTTACTACGACCCAAATAGCTATTTTTAAACGCCGATTATGAACGCCTTAGAATTTTCTTTAAAATATCCAGATTTCACCATCCGACACACCGGAATCCTGCTGTTTGTATTCTGAGCGTGTTCCCACTATCACATTACCGCGTCCATGGCGTTCTGCGGTCCCTCGGCGTCCACTGGCGATCATTGGCGAACCCACTGCGTCATTAGGGTGTTTACGACGGCTCTACCGCGACTATGGCGATCCTACAACACCCGCGCTGCGTTTATGTTTCGGTTCTGGGGACATTTTTATTCGCATGTCTACTCTCAAGGTGTGCAGACGCGCTTTTTTTTGTCGAAGACAATTTTATTTGTAAAACTTATTGCTGAAAACAAAAAGTCGTGGTCAGAGTAGCTGCAACACCGACGCCATCCACTGACCGAGGCTCTTAGGTGGACAAAGAAATCATGCGTAAAACTATTTGATGGTGTGGATTTTATAGCTAATAATCGCCACGAAATACAAACCGAGAAAAAAAAGCCAATATTGTAATGGGAACCTAGTTACGATGTCGAAATGTCTTGTGGCTAAACCTTAACAAGACACAAGGTAGTAACATTACTTCTAGTGTTAACCCCGATGAAACTTGGTAGTTGTAGCATGAACCCCGAAGGAACGTCATGAACGTTGTAAGGACGCATGGAGGACGTCGTAAGTCGCGGACTAAAGTTTGGCTTCCAAAATCAACCTCACTGACAGCTCAGTAATGATGCCATCAAATCGAAAAGGTGTAGTAAGAACGCAATATAGTCACTGAAAGGTCCCCGAGCGATTCATAACATCTCGGGGGCTGTATTTAGGCACTAAATCGGTCGGAGATATAGCTCTATGTTTTGTTACCTGTCCTATCACTAAGTGGTGTTAATTTTTTATGTTTATTGAAATGCGATTACATTTTGAAAGACAAAAATGTAAAAAAAAATGTGTTAATAATCGATGCTGGAGTTAACGTGTGTAATAAACTATAATAACTAAGTAAATGCGCAATCAAGTCTATCGCAATTTATTCGATGATATTTCAACCATCAATGTCCCAGTATCTCAATCGGTAGAGCAGCTAGGGAATTTAAAATCAGCTTTGTGATGGAAGGTTTCGATTTTGAATCTAGATCGATGTTTTTTTTGTTTATATATATATATACAATTTAAAAATGTAATATTGAAATTATCAATATACATGTACTTATATTAAGGCTATGAAATAAAATGGAATAAAAACAAAACAAACAAAAAAAAAACACTAAAAAACGATACTATATATAAATAGAATAACGAAAGTTTGTTCTTTTATGCTTGCTTCCTTTTGATTAAAATACACATATTGATAAAAATCTGCAGGAAAGAGAAATAGGGAGAGCAAAAGTGGCAATGTGCTTATTGATAGTAGTTTAATGAATCAAATGTTTTGCTCATCTTTTCTTTTTCAACCGTATTTACGCGTTTATAACATTGTGTATTGGCTTCGCTCGAAAACCTGAACCACGTTTAATAAATTAACTTTAATAAACAAAAGAAATACGAAATCATTACATTAAAAAAAACCTGTTTTCTCAGCGCTATCAGGACTTTGATTTTTAGACACTCGGCGTATGCCGTATTTCAAGTAGCTACAATCCAAATGTAGACCTCGAAAATCGACAGTGTCCATTTTGTATCCCTCCGCGCTCAGTAGCGCATATATGCAATACGGTTCTGCGATAACGAATACGAGAGGAATAATTATGTAACATAGACATATTAATCATAACCGTTAACGTTGTTGTGTCATCTGAGTGGTTTTGTGCATGGTTTTTTTATTACTTTTATCATATTTACCTTTACCTGTACAAGAGTGAGACACAAATAAAATAGCTGTTCTGTTCTGTTCTACTGTAAGCAGAGGTGACACATAGGGGTCACTTTTCCGTCCATCAGACACATGTATAATGAAGGCTTTCATGTGTATCGCCACCAACCTGCCAGTCTCTATATGCTGCAGTTATTTTTTGCCAGAACGTTGTTATACTTTTATTAATTGTATTGGTCGATTTCACCAAACATACAACCAAGACAAAAAATAACATTTTTTGTCCTTATCACTTAATGGACGTTTTTGTTTTGTTTTTGAGAAGAGGATGAAGAATTTGGCACTCAAGAGGATATACAATCGTATCTCTTATACGTATGAAACGATATATCTATTCCTACTATATACAACTGGCATTTGATATCCCAGTCAACGGTTATCGTTAGCCTTCAAATACACGTAAATCCACCAAGATAATCACTGCACACTTGTATTCTTATCTCCACTTGGTCAACATAATCAAATCTGCGGATTCAATGTATGCATTTAAATAGCGTTGTACAAGTACGTAGTTAGTTGTGCTTAAAAGTATACCCTCGATCCAATCAATACAAACAGTGGTCCGTATATACACATTTACAACTACAGTTTAGACTGTCCAAACACGTAATATGGATATTAAGTCCTACAACACACCGTGGGCTTTGTTTTCCATATGAAAAGTATAAATAATAATCAATATATTTTTGGAAAGCTTAACTCATTGCGAATTTAATTTTGCTGAATAAGTGTTTTTTTAAAGATATATTGTTTTCATAAACCCATTTACAAACAACAATTGCTGAAGTTTCAAAGTCAGGAAATGCACGAGAATTTTGCAATACATGTAAGATCAATACTGACTGGTCACAATAAACTATCATATCGTTCACTGCACATATTGTATTGTTCAGCATTTGAATCAAAATTGGGAATAATGAAAACGAGGTCAGACTGCGAGCAGTTGGTCATCTATCTGACGAGCTGTCGGTCATTTATCTGACGAAGTCAGGCTGCGAGCTGTTGGTCATTTATCTGACGAGCTGTCGGTCATTTATCTGACGAGCTGTTGGTCATTTATCTGACGAAGTCAGGCTGCGAGCTTTTGGTCATTTATCTGACGAGCTGTCGGTCATTTATCTGACGAAGCCAGGCTGCGAGCTGTTGGTCATTTATCTGACGAGCTGTCGGTCATTTATCTGACGAAGCCAGGCTGCGAGCTGTTGGTCATCTATCTGACGAGCTGTCGGTCATTTATCTGACGAAGTCAGGCTGCGAGCTGTTGGTCATTTATCTAAGCAGATAATTAGTACATAAACGGCTGGTTCTTAGAAAACGGCATAGAAATGTAAGGAGTACAAGATTAAGGATATGTGAGGGAGAAAACGAGTCCAGTGTTACGAAAGGTGAAGTAAACAAATAAACACCAAGCTATGTGATAACATCTTAAAATGTTTCATAACAAATGGTCTAAAACAAGTTTTAAATGAAGATATTATGTATCAAACTACAACACAACATTAATTATTGATATCTTTAGGTAATTTAGATATCAAACATGTTGAATATAAAATACCGTCATAATTTCCCTTGTGACGATGATTACTTGTGATTCTTTTAATTAGTGTTGAAAGACTTTTTTGCCGAGTATATAATAATGATATTTTTGGTAAATTGTTTCAGTTTACACGCACTTTAAGGTTATATATCATATATCTATATTACTAAAAGAACGAGCTGATTTTTGTGTTGGATTTGGCGCCATTACGAAACATCGCTATGTATACAGAGTATCACGGTTATTCAGTAACCATTCAGTAGTTTTTTTTTATTTGTGTTTAAAAATAAATAAAATTCCAGTTTGCGAGAATTTATGGTGAATCAATCGATATTGGATAAATCTAGGATTTCTGGGGAACACTGTATTGTGGGTCTTCGTATTGTTCTGAAGTACGTGTCTCTTCGGGGGAAGGGAAGTTCGACTAGCCTCGCAGCAATGTTATAAGAGTGTCTGTTGATCGGCTTTGTGTCCCGATTTTAACTACACGAGTCATATTATTTATATTTGAAAGATATCCAATTTATCTTTCGAGTTTATGTTGTGTGGCGTTTATACGAACGCTCGGAAGGAAGAGGCTGTAGTCTGTCGTGCGTATAAACCACGATGTTTACGTATTCACACAGCATAAAGTACTCGTGAAAAGCATGGTATATGGTTCTAGGCAAAGACAACTTCATGACCGATCCCGGTGGCCGAGTGGTGATAACGTTCGCTCCGGAATCGGGAGGTCGTGGGTTCGAAAATGGTACTGGTATAGTTCCCTTGCTTGGCGCTCAGCATATAAGGGTAGTTGCAGGACTGGTTAGCCCGATGTCAGAATAATGTGACTTGGTGTGGTACCATGCCACATGTCTACGGCATGATACTGCAGTGTGGCAGCACTATATCTGCCTCAAACTGACATATTGCCTTCAAATGACTGAAATACTGTTGGTGGGACGTTAAACCCAACTCCATGGCTGTTTTTTTTTTTTGTTGTTGTTGTTGTTGTTTTTCCCCAGTTCGATTGTCAGTCCTGTAGAAATTGTTTTATTATATACCTATACATTTTCTGGCCCTAAAACACGCAAAATACGAGACGCAAATACAACTCAACAGATTAAAAATCCGTATTATATCAGCGTCTAATACATAGTATGACGTCACACTGTGCGGACTACTTTCGGTATGGTTCCCGCTATAAGTGGGCGCTACGTAGTAAATAGAGACGAGAACCAATACTACTGGGAGAACCAGTTTCTATTTTTATCAAAGAAATCATCTCGTCAAATTTATTTAATAAACGATAAAAAAGGGTGTTCTTGTTGTTGTTTTTAATTATTATAAAAGAAACATTGTTTTTATTTTTTTCTTTAAATTTCTTTACAAACTTATCACAAATAACAGACACGTTTTCGAGATTCACCGTTATTTCATTGTTGTCGGCTGCAGCAATTGTTTCCATTTCAGGATAGGTCTAAAACGCTGACTATCTCTTTCTTCAAAATTTCATTGAAAATGTCAGGTTTTGATTTTGACGATGACATTGATCAGATCTTTCAAAATGCAACGCTGATGAACTGTCCTATCACAATCATAAACAACACCTCGAAAACTGACGACACTTCTCCTACCTTGCCCAAACGCCGGAAAAGAATCTGTCCAGTTATCACGTCTGACACTGACAGTGATTAAAAAACGAAAGGTTTTCCAGGAGACATGTTTTATTCCAAATTCAGTGTTCACATGTTAGTGTTTTTCATTTTGTTAAAATCCACTTAGCATTACAGTTAGCGTGTTGGCCGCCATTTTTCTTAAATACATGAGTAGAGGTGGGGGTGTGGCTTATATTCCACAGTAAAATTCATCCGCCATTGATGATTTTTTTTTTCTTTTCTTTTTTTGAAGAAAAAAGTAATAAAGCCATCAAAACCCTAAAAACTGACTTCTTCTGTTTTGAAAATGTAAAGGTATATAATAAAAGGAATATTGTGTTGCAGTAGCTTTCCGTGGCTTCGTATTTTGCTTCTCGCAGCGTAGGAAGAAAGATATCTCGCTCGACCTTCGGATTCGCGAGATATCTTTCTTCCCACGCTGCTCGGAGCAAAATACAAAGCCACGGAAAGCTACTGCAACATAATATTCCCTATTTATTCTGCAGGTTGCAAAAAAAAAAATATTGTTCACAGTAACTGAAAGTAATCCATTCTCCAATGCTACAACTATTATCCTCCACATTTAAAATAATAATACACACCTTTAAACATGTGACAGCAATAAGTCCTTTTTGTGTCACTTGCTGTAGGCAGAGGTGACACATTTGGATCACTTTTCCGTCGTCTGTCTGTTCGTCCGTCTGTCTGTCCGTCACTTTTTCCGTCACGCTTCAGCAGGTGACACACGTGTTCCAGAGAACACCTTTATTATATATTCTTCTTTGTGTGTTAAAATTGGTTTATTTGATTTTATTTGAATTATCTTACGCCATTTGACGCTAACGAAGGCTAACAGATGACATGGCCAGTTCACCTAACAACTCTTTTCGGGATTCTGATAGAACTGAAACTTTAACACGCATCTCTGTAGTTAACTTAATACAGTGCTTGATGACGAATGACCATCAGAAAGAAAATATAAGTCATTCATCACGGGGACCGTGTTCTGTCAAAATTATATGATCGGCACTATCGGTCTATTTATCCACTGTGTCAGATTACCACTGACCAAATTACACATGTTATTATGTACTGCCTCTGTAACACTGTTAAAAGACTGCAACTCTGGAACATTCTATGTATTTAACTCGGTGCAGTTGCGTATGAAAAGCTCATCAGCATAGCTCCCCGTGAGCAAACAACATAGGTGTTAACTGGTTTTACGTGACTGTTAAGGGTTAACTGTTTTAAGTTCATACTAAGATATTTGCATCACAGGGACTCGAAGTTGCATGGGGCGAATCATTTCGTACTTAGTAGTAACATTAAAAATAGGAAGGGAGGACACTGTTTTGAGACCAAATTTGGAAAAACGCATTTATAACGAAATTCAACATGAAAATGGACCAGGTTTTGTTTTAAATGAATAAATTCAGAAATTCTTAAACGTAAATGAGGTAGTTTTTCTCTTGTAACGATAATATCGTTAATTTATTGTTCCAATCGAGCTTGACAAGAGCCGAGGAAACCTATTTCCGGTTTCTTTTGAAGTGAATGTAAAGGTAAGTTTTTATTGGTCAATCAAAATGAAACGAAACTGACATTCCCGGGAAAACTTCATAAGTAACGGAGGTCCAGAATAGCATAAACAACGCGATCGAAAGTGGGCGCCGTGTAATCATTGTCGGACAAGAAGGTTCAGGGAAGTCATACCTGCTTTCACAGTATTTGATTTAAATATATTGACCAATAAGCGCTTACATTTTATTCATTAGAAAAGAAACCGAAAGTAGCCGGTCCCGGCTGTTGTCAAGCTCGATTGGGACACTAAAACACTTGTTCGTCATTTATAAGAGTAAAAACATCACGGGAAACGACACAATTCTATACATCTATTCATTTCAAATGCATATGGACCATTTTATTGATCGTTATTTGCCGAAAATGCGATGTTCATAAAATAGCCGAAGATAGTGTCCTCCCTTCCTATTTTTAATGCTACCATTAAGTACGAAATGATTCGCCCCATGCAACTTCGAGCCCCTGTGATTTGCATAGCATGGTTAAATCATTACTGTATTATGAAAAATGCATATTGCACTAGATATGTATTTATGCATAATACATATATGTGAATGTCAGTACTGCCTAGCAACTTAGAAAAGGAATTTGGAATCATGTTTGTGTTTTGTTGTTTTTTCTTCTTTTTTTCTCAATCATATTGTATATTTCATTAATCTCTCATCTCGGACTACATGTATACTGAATATTGTATGTATATCAAAATTATGTATATATTCATGCTATGTTCACTTGTTTACTTTTTTAATTTGACTTTTCCACTGTAATACATGTATTTGATATGCTCTCTTCATAAGAAGGAATAAAAGATTGTTGAATTGAATTGAATTGACCCTAGTGGGAATTTTACCGACAACCCTCGGTTCACAGCCAAGTGCCATCAATGCCGGTTTTTTTTATAAACTCATAGTCCCTGCCTGTGATTCAGCACTTTGACATAACTCATATCTGTTCAGACGAATCCCAACAGTAAAAAAAACCAAAAAAAACCCCATTTTTCTAGTGTTATCTATTTTCATAGACACCCGCCTATTCGTTCACCTATCTGTACATCTCTATAGATGCCCGTCTGTTCATCCATCCACCATCCATCCATCCATATTCATCCTCCCACACATCTACTGGTCCAAAACAAATTGAATAAGGTTGTATACATATAGACTGCGTAATTCGACCAAATCCTGACTTGTCTATTCACGATTATGGTAATCAAAGGACCGCAGGTATATATACTCTTTGCAATCAACCTGTTACGACTAGTTAAACCGTAGAATTTCCAGATCAAATGAGAAGCGCAATACCTAGACTAGAGTCGTGTCCTCAGAGGGAGTGTTTACAATTCTTATACCGAGAGAAATAACGAGGTATAACGAGAAATAACTAAAATAAGACGTACATGGGACAGGCGACTGGTCTGCTCCTACTTGGAAGGATTATCTCGTATACAGACTGCATGAAGGTACGGAATAACTAAGCAAATTCAATATTAGTTCTCTCTCTCTCTCTCTCTCTCTCTCTCTGTTGTTGTTGTTGTTTATTTCCTTTCACAATCAATAATTAAAAAAGAAAACACATTACCTCTATCTATCTATCGTTTCGCTGTCTCTTTAATGCTCTCTTTGTCCACTTTTTGACCATTTTTTCTTGCTTTCGTTTATCTTCACACTGATCCATCCATTAATTCATTTATCCAATATATTTAACCTTTATGTACACATATTAACATTAGAAATATGATCATGGTCTTTTACATAGACAAAAGACAACAATGATTATGTATGTAATTATGATATGTATTAAGTGCAATTTATCATTATGAGTGGTGTCAATGAGAATTGTCATTACAATACCGCCTGTCTATATTTGACAGTGCATTAATTACTTGAATTAAGGACTCAAATTGGCTCAAAAGCCTATTGAATGTCACATGTTGAATATGACAATTAAAACTTGCTATAAATTACATATTCGTAACAACTCTACTCAGGTAGCAATTTCTATTCATTGTTAAAGCTATCGGAAGGATCAGTTCTGGGCGGCTGTGTATTGAGCAAGAGAGTTCAAATATTAGACCAGGTAAAAAGAAGCTTTACCCTGTATGTAAACAAGGCGCGGGTGTAGTTTGCTGAATTGAGAATTTAATCGAAGATCAGTTCTTCCTGTTTGAAATTCTGTGTCCATAATCCCAAGATTTTGACTTAAACCAAGTCGTATTTTACACTCCTGTCTCTTTAAAATTCCCTATCCTTCTTTTGTAGTAGGGTTTCTTTCCAAGAAATCGCGATGATACTCTTCAGTCAATTCAGTATTTCCAGCAACTGCAGCATCAGTAAGTAGTAGTAGTAGTAGAAGTAGTTGTAGTAGTTGCAATTTTAGCAGTTGCTGCAGTGTTAATAGTGATAGTGATAATTGAAGTTATATCGGGAGGAGAAAGGCACCAGCAGTAGTAGTAGTTGCAGTAGTAGTATTAGTTTCAACAGCAGTAGCAATAGTTTAAATAGGATTGTGATAAAAGTTTCATTCGGAATGAAAACATCGCTGGGCACCAGATCCCAACTGTTCTTCTACCGTATATAACGGCGTGTCAAAAGTATATGTTTATACAAAATTTAATATACCTCATCATATTATATCAGTTATAAATACATTTGCATTGCATCGTAGCAAATATCAGGATATCCGCCAGCATACTGCAAAATTGTGATATGATTTGTGCATACAATACATATCGTTTAAATCCAGCAATGAAAAAACGTCATTGCAACAGAATTTGCCTTAATTTCTACGTTCCTAAAACCAGTCAATGTAAATAAAACATAGATTGAACTACACACGTGCTCAGCTATATCGCGTTTCATTTGAGCGATGTCATATATCGATTTGCCCTTGAACAGCTCTGCGGATCTAATACAAATAGTCACTTCGATTTGTTTGTCTAGTTACATACAGGATTTTAGTCATTTTGGGACGTCGTAGGTATGAGATTTGATACCTCACCACTCATTATCCTGACACTGAGCCAACGAGTCCTTTGTTAACCCTTAATTGCTGAGTGCCAAATAGGGGAGATCAACATTTTCCATTTCAACGACATTTAAATATCGCGACTGGGAATCTAACCCAAGACCTCCCGGTCACGGACATGCTCTCTGTATTCATCAAAGCTCATCACCACTACTAATAAAGATAACAATTGTTCACTATTTATAAATTACAGAATTTATTTTTAATTATTTTTATTGCGTGTACGTTAATGCGTGACTTGATTTTCATATACGCCAAATGCATATACATGTACAATAAATTGAAATGATAACATGACTGTGAACTGTACTTGTATACGTCAAACAAAATTATGCTCTTTTCTGTTTAATCATTCAATCACCTGTGTTGTTTTGTACATACCAGCGTAGCCTGAGGTCACATTTTCAACTAAATACAATACACATTCACAGCTTTGTCTTTATCAGACACGAGGTCGATAATCAATGAAACAAGCGCGGTCTATGATGTCAGGTATAGGCTTATTAAGTCTTCGCATTCTCGTCCACTCGTCTGTCCATCTCTTGTCGAGGGGACTCCATGACCGAGAAATCACAGTCGTAGACTTACTATCACCGCAGTGGTTCGAATCCCGATCTGGTTAACCGAATATTTCATTTTAGGAAGAATTTAATGGATCTTTCTCCACCTGTAGCTTGACGTCGCTGAAATATCTGAAATACTGTCGTGGTCACGGTTAACTCCAAAGCAATTATATATTGACATAAAACGTGTAAAGCAAATGCACGTTTTTTTTTTTGGGGGGGGGGGGGTTTGTTTTTTTGTTGTTTTGTGGGTTTTTTTTTTACAATGATTGCTTGTGAGCTAGAAGTAGTTAATGTTTTATTAATAGATCGATATTTGTAGCAAAATATATTGGACAACAGGTATTTCATGTTTAATGTTTAGTTTATACCTTTGTAAGATTAGATTTATATTCTGCATCTTAAGATTGCTTTACAAAATCAGCAGTAATTCAAGGAAAATACTGGAGGAAATAAAGATATAATGACCATGTCAGAGTTGATTCATTCTGTATTCTTTCGTTGTATATTGTAATTATATATTTCTGCTACGATTCTTCAATTATAGGATTTCTTTTTTGTTGTCGTTGTTTCAGAAAATATGAAGTTTTCCTACCGGAAGTCTTCCCCCAACACGCAATGCGTTATCCTCGTTCTTTGTATCATCTCCATTGCCATGGTGTACCGCATCACCACCCGGCTCTTCTCGACAGCGCCTGTAGAATCAACACAGCCAGATCACGTGGTGAATAATCAGCCAATCCGATATGAGGATACAAATCGCGTAATAGATGAGCATCAAGTCCGCTACAATACCTTCAAAAATAGTTCCTCCAATTCGGGTCAAGACGTTGCTTTGAAAGTGTCGGACCAAAATGGGAGAAAGGCAAACCATTCTGTGATATCTGGTGAAGGTGGGTAGATAGCGATTTAACTGCACTGGAATGCCAGAAGTGTCAAGTTGCCAAATGAGAATGAAGCTGGAACCAAAACGGATAAAGTTATTACTTTCGTTATGACGATCGTAATGATAGCATTTGATAAATACCATTTGACACTACTAGTCAAACATTTTGATCTGATTTTAGTGACTTTAAAGTAACATACACTCAAGGAGGATCGGATGTTATCATAATTATATGCATAGTATATAAGTAAAACCGTTTTTCAACTCACATGCAGACCCTTTTAGAGATGTCATTTTTATACGCATCGTCGGAACCCATGGTGTATATTCCATTATCACTACCACTTTGTATATATGTATATCGTTGGATTTTCAACTGGCAAAACTTCGTTTTCATGAATAAATATCAGTTTAATTGCAAACGTAGTATTTTGAATACTCTTAATTGAATTTACAAAAGCTTACGCCAAAATCCTAACTTTATGTAATACGCCGTCTCATTAGTCTAGTCATCCGTGCTGTCTCCCCCACGGATAAATGAAACGCCTGATGATACATGAGCACGAAGTTTTCCTTATCAAATAGCCAAAGGTTGATTAATTAATATAACACTAAATGCAACATTACCCTCTAATAATCTTGCATTAAAATTAGATCTTAGTTTAATTTTTTTAGTTATCCAAGTACCTTTCTTTGTTTCTATAAATGTTAAATATACTATTTGAAAATACTTTTTAATTGAAATACTATTATTCATGCAACAAGATTCTCTCTACAATGCAGATATGTTTACTTACTCTCTAAACACAAACAAGCAAAAGATGCAAGACTGATTGTTCCACTTCCGTTACAGCTCTTTTATTACTAGTTTGAGATATAAGTTATCTCCCTTGATATGTATTTTAAAGAATAAAAATGCATTGCTGTAAGTAATACGCGTGTATGTGTGTTTGTGTGTGCGCATGCTTGCTTTATTATCTTATTTTATGTGTATATAACAGTTTATTATGCCAGAAAATTTTAAAATGACTTTAATAAATGATATTCAAAAGCTGTTTTTTTATTTATCTATTCCGTTTTGTTTTTGCTGTTTGACAATTCAAATTAAGATGCTATTGCAAATATATACATTTAACATAATATGTCACCCAAAACCAGTTTTGTTTTTCTCTAATCGGTCAAAGAAGGAAAAATAATGATGACGAGTTTGTTTAGTTGATCGTTCATTTTCTAGCGGAATTACTGTCTTTTTTTTTTTTTTAGCGATTGAAAATAAGTTCATGCATAAAGCAAGTAAAATGTGGCATACCATGAGACCTTTCTGAAAGAAATAGCCTCGATATACGTTCATGTCATGGTAAATGCTGTTTTTTGTTTTTGTTTTGTTTTTTGTTGTTGTTGTTGTTTTTTGGGGTGGGGGTTCTTATGAATGTGATCACAAATGTAATATATAAATTCAATTAATGCTATACAGCAAAACTGCGACTAACTACAAATACACAGTAATTTGATTAGATCTCATAGTTTCCACTTTTTCCTCAGATTATAAAAGTTTTACAGTACAATAAAACTTCATTTAAAGACCACCTCAATATAAAGACAACTATTTTCAGCTCCGCTTTTCCCTATGACCTGTTAATTTCAAATCCGGTTATCAGACCACCTCATTATTAAGACCAAATGATGGTAGTCCAATGGGTGGTCTTATTATTGGGATTTTACTGTGGTTATTATAATTCATACTATTATTGCATCACTTTTTATTCCTATTTTATCATCTATATTAAATAGCCCTTTATAAAGTCTCAAACACTTAAAACGATGCAATCATCATCCATTTTCATTTAATTTTAGTTTATTTCTAACATCAACACTACGAAACTCATATATCCAATCACGTATGTCTTCCACACAGAGTATGAAACATTAGAAAACATTGGTTATCTCCGTGAAATGCCATAGGGACCGAAATGTAGCGAAACCATAACAGGGACTTTACCTTGACCTGATTATAGTTTATGTCATACGAGCGAATGTATTACCACTTTATCAATCTTCGCTGGGGGTATATTTGAACATGATTGTGAAATTGACTTTAGTAGCCATCCTGTAGCTCGACTAATTGACAGTAGCCAGCTGTGATGTGCCAACTGCGTTTTGGCGCTGCTTTATGGCTGCCTCGGTTGTTTCGCTGATAATACCCTTTTGGCTTAACAGCTCTTGCGCCATCGTGGACTTAGGTCTCTCCACTCTCACACATTTGTGCTGAACTTCCATTATCCATGGTAAGATGCTGATATTTAGAGAGATTTATTGCTATGTCCTTGAATCGCTTCTTTGGGGCACCACGGCACGTTTTCCTTCCTGTAGTTCGCCAAAGAGTAGTTTCTTGGGGAGTCGATGGTCTGGCATACGGACTACGTGTCCCGCCCAGCGGAGTTGTGACTGCATGAGCATAGTGTAGATGCTGGGCAGACCAGCTCGGGTGAGGACTTCTGTGTCGGGTATCTTTTCTTGCCACTTGATACTGAGAAGCTTTCGGAGGCTTGTCGTGTGGAAGTGGTTCAGCTTTCTGGCGTGCCTCTGGTAGACAGTCCACGCTTCACAGCCATACAGCAGTGTGGTGAGAACCACAGCACGGTAGACCTTAATCTTTGTCTCTGTTGTGATGCCTCTTCTGTCCCACACGTTCTTGTACAGTCTGCGAAAGCAACGCTCGCTTTGGCCAGTCTAGCGTTCACCTCGTCATCGATCACAACGTTCCTGGAGAGAGTGCTACTAGGTACGTGAACTTGTCCACTACATTTATCCGTTGGTTGTTGATGGTGATGTTGGGCTCAACATACGGTTTGCCTGGTGCTGGCTGATGCATGACTTCGGTCTTCTTTGTGCTGATAGTGAGGCCAAAGTTGTCACAGGCATCAGAGAACTTGTCAACGCTATGCTGCATATTTGCCTCGGAGGTAGCGTTGAGGGCAGAATCATCAGCAAACAGGAGGTCGTTGATGGAATCCGATTGAACCTTGGTCTTCGCTTGCAGCCGTCTGAGGTTGAAGACTGAACCATCAAAGCGCCATTTGATGCCGATTCCGGTGTCCATGCCATCGAAGGCATCAGTCAGCATGGCGGAGAACATCAAGCTGAAAAGCGTCGGGGCGAGGACGCAGCCCTGCTTCACTCCATTGGAGACAGAGAATGGCTCTGAAGATTCACCGCTGTCTTGGACTCTCGCCTGCATCCCATCGTGCAGCTGTCGAACGATGGTGATGAATTTTTGGGCATCCGTACTTCGCCATGATTCGCCAAAGGCCCTCTCTGCTGACAGTGTCAAAAGCCTTGGTCAGATCGACGTAAGTGGAGTACAGGTCGGAGTTCTGTTCCTGACACTTCTCTTGCAGCTGACGTGCAGCGAACACCATGTCGATTGTACCGCGATTCTTCCGGAAGCCGCACTGACTCTCGGGCAGGAGGCCATCCTCAAGGTGTTTAATGAGACGGTTAAGTAGAACTCGCGCTAACGTCTTGCCTGCGATGGAGAGAAGGGAAATTCCACGGTGGTTGTCGCAGGCCTGTCTATTTCCCTTTCGCTTGTACAGGTGGATGATTGAGGCATCCTTGAGGTCTTGGGGCACCTTCCCTTGGTCCCAAATGAGCTCAAACAGGTGGTGGAGTTTTTCGACTAGAGCCATACCCCCTTCTTTGTAAATTTCAGCTGGGATGGAGTCTCCGCCAGGTGCTTTGCCAGTTGACAGCAGACTGATTGCTTTCTGGATCTCTTCCAAAGTGGGAACGGCGTCCAGTGACTGGTTGATGGGAACCTGGGACAGTCGGTTGATTGCTTCGTCGTTGATGGTAGAGGGCGGTTCAGAACGCCATTGAAATGCTCCGCCCACCTGTCGAGTATCTTTTCCTTCTCTGTGATTAGTGTTAACCGTCAGCACTGAGGAGAGGGGATGAGCCTGATGGAGTTGGCCCGTAGACTTCCTTCAGTCCTCAGTAAAAGTTCTTCATGTCGTGAGAGTCGGCGTAGCGTTGGATCTCGTCAGCTTTGGCATTCAGCCAGGAGTCTTGCATATCCCGAAGCTTATGCTGTACTGTGCTGCGAACGTTCCTCAGAGCGTCTTTCTTGGCTGTGGAGGTGGGATCATCTATATGAGCCTTGTAAGCGCGATGCTTGTCCTCTAGAAGCTGCGTGATCTCGGCACAGTTCTCGTCAAACCAGTCTTTGTGTTTTCTGGTGGAGGGCCCCAGACACTCGAAGGCTGTGTTGTACACTGTATTACGAAGTGTGCTCCATGCCGCTTCCACATCGTGGTCATCCAGCACGGTGGAGTTCAGGCGTTCTTCCAGGGTGTCAGCAAAGTACTGAGAGGTGGAAGGCAACTTGAGCTTGCCAACGTTGAGACGTTTTGCAGCCTTGGTCCCCTGAGGACGTATCTTCGGTTTGATCCGGAAGTTGAGTTTTGAGACGATGAGACGGTGATCTGTCCAGCACTCCGCGCCGCACATAGCCTTGGTGACACGAACGTCCTGTCTGTCCCTCTTCCTGACGATGACGTAGTCAATGAGATGCCAGTGCTTTGAGCGAGGGTGCATCCATGATGTCTTGTTACGGGTGGGAAGGCAGAAAACGGTGTTTGTGATGAGAAGGCCATGTTCAGCGCAGGTCTGTAGAAGCAGTAGGCCGTTACTGTTGCACTTGCCCACTCCGTGCTTCCCAATCACGCCTTCCCAGGCGGTGGTGTCTCGTCCAACTCTCGCATTAAAGTCACCAAGAATGATGAGCTTGTCGGCGTTGGGGGCGGCGTTGATGACATTGTGGAGGTCCTCATAGAACTTGTTTTTAGTCTCCTCTGGGTTGGTCAGGGTAGGTGCGTATGCGCTGACAACGGTGGCGAACTTTCCTCGAGTGAGGGGGAGTCTCATCGTCATCAGGCGGTCGTTCACTGCTTTGGGTGCGCCGACTAGCTTGCCAGCAAGTGTCGTCTTTATAGCAAAGCCTACGCCAGCTTCTCGTCTCTCCTCGGCTCCTCGTCCACTCCAAAAGAAGGTGTAGCCAGCGCCTCTTTCACACAGTTCACCTTCTCCAGCCATCCTGGTCTCACTGAGAGCCGCGATGTCAATGTTATATCTCGCGAGTTCGCTTGCGATCAGTGCTGTGCGTCTCTGGGGTCTGACTGTAGTGTCTCTGTCGAGAAGCGTTCGAACGTTCCACGATCCAAGGTTCAAGGTTCAATGGGATGATCCTTGTTTTCTTCTTGTTCTCTTTGTTATTTCGACCGCATGTGTAGGGTCCCCACCAGCCGCGGTAAACTGGCTAGGGAAGGGTGGAGCAGGCAATGTTTGGGATACCTTTTCTAATCCGCTCCTCTTGCCATGGAGGTGAGCAGTGCGTTCCTAAAGAGGGCTGCTCAGTCGAACTCCAACGCTGCTCCGGTCGGTGAAGAGCGACCCTATGGCCTGTGCCGCCTGTGTGCAGGTCCGCAACTAACGACTTCCAGTGTACCCGCACCTGTCATCTTCGTTGCTCGCCTGTCGCCACAGGGCTTTGTGGTGGTTGATAGATGGGATGGAAGATGATCAATGACTTGCGCAAATGTAATATGATTAAATTAATAAGCGTTACAGCTAACGCGACTCACTACATCTCAGTTTGAATCCTCTAGATTTCCATTTGCAAACAGATTCAAGAAGTCTGAGATAAGGAAAAATCATGATGACCAAACGTCTATATGACCTTTGTTCCTGCTCCAAGCATTCCACGTGCCTTTATTGATCCGCTTATACCTCCGTTAAACCAAATGACGGTTCCCGCAAGTCTGCGGTCAACAATCTTCACATGCCACTTATAGTACAAGCCTTCAATCAACGTTAGAACCCGATCACGTCCTTTTCTTATAGATTCTCTCCTAGAGAATCTCCTTAAAGTACGTTGTTCCTTCCCACTAGTTGAGTGTGAAAGCTGGCTGTCAAGCCATCAGGTCGTGGGGACAACAGCTACTGCCCATAGTTTATTACAAATAACAGCGAATGTATTTATCTTACTTTATGCCAGATAAAACTTATCAAGAAACTCCTGTATATTTGTAATATGATTGTGAAATTGACTTTTTAGTAGCCATCCTGTATGCTCCACACATTGACTTTTTAGTAGCCATCTTGTATGCTCCACACAGAGTATGAAATAAAATATCCTGATAATAAGCATCAACGGATAAAAGCTTCTTACTGCTAAGAATCGAACATAGGACTTTAAGTCCTCCACTTGACTGCAACACATTTAGTGGCAATAGAACTCACATTTTTATCGCACTGTAAAAAGTATGCATATATTTAGATGAAATTTAATTGCAAAGTATATCCGATACCAGGCATGTAGAAAGATCGGATACCAGGCTGGCTGTCTGAACGCAAGACAGTGAAATGACGCATTATAATAAAATACATGTAATAACAAAAACTTAGATGGGTTCGGATTCATACATAATATATATATAAATACATATACAACATAATATATTATATTATATATTTTCTGATTGCTGACATGAATTGTTATTTCATATCAAATTTTACTAAACGAGTTCATGAAAATGTTATTAAGCGAGCCTCTGGCGAGCTTAATAGCAATTTCATTAACGAGTTTAGTAAAATTTGATATGAAATGACAATTCATGTCATATTCTTTTTATCATATGACCTATATTAATATAACAACAACAAAAAATGAATGAATAGACTGTGAACGAATAACTATTGTAATCTAACACCAAGAAAATAGTGACTGATTATGAAAAATGCATCTTTTTTATCAAAGTTAGTTGCATCAAACACATTCAATCAAGCTGTTCGAGTTTAACATACTATGCATATATGTAGAATACACGCGTGTGAATTCGGCCTAAAAGTTAAATGTAACGTGTTAAATATAGGAACATATGCAATGGTTATACAAAGCCGGAAACAGCTGTTGAGCATAGTGTCATATGATAAATAATTGCATGTTATGTTACTTGTCCTACTCTATACGTCTTAAAGGTGTAAGATTTTTTTTTAATTCTTACTAATGGCACCATACCGAACATTCCTACCCTATTAAGACAACTCTTGTCAGTTCTTTTTTTTTTTTTGTACTCCAATACTTTTAGATCGTTTACTACTTTTGCCTTTTGCCGTTTCTTGGAGTCATGATAGGTACCGTAAAAGATAGGACGATATGGATATTTAGGATCAACGGATACAACGCCATGACCCTTCAACAGTGTACTGGTTAGATCCATTAAATACGTACGGGATAATATTGATGGAGACCTTAGTGTTACCATTATGACTATTTGAAGTGGAGTAGAAGGATTGAACAGCAGTGTTACCATGTTATGACCCTATTATGATACCAGTACGGGATAGAAGATGATTGACTTGTGAATGATATGCACCTTATCATAAGAAATGTAATAAATTAAACATCAAATAACATCACATGACATATTCACGAATATGAACAATGATTGAAACATCACATTTATATAAAATACAACTTAATTATTTTTATGTTGCATAAAACAAACGGTATAGTACCTTTTTGAAAACCAATTAAACTGAAATTTAAACTATTTGATTAAACGCCTATGATTCTATGATATATACATACATATAATAGAAAACACATAGACGTATTTATATTTATCTTTTTTCAGTCAAGACAAACATATTATGGTTTATAACAAAATAATTATATATATATATATATATATATATATATATATATATATTTATATTTATATTACATAGTTTATGACTAACATAAGAAATAATGTGTTCTTTGAAAGGTAAATAAAACCAAAACATGTCATTACTCAGTAAAAAAATGAATATGAATCACTTATTTCCATCGTGGTCTGCTTACCTTACATTCACCTCTGTGGTGGGCTCAGAAAGTAGTTCCAAAGTGGCGCAATCTTTAAATAGAGACTGTAATGTCATTCAGACCATAGGTGGCCGACACTTGAATTTGATGGTATAGGCATAGATTTATAATATTATATGTCTATACCATCAAATACACGGGCCGATCACCTTTGATTCAGACTGTTGTTGATACTGAATCTCATGATTCACACTATTTATCTATCTGCACACGATTCTCGTCGTAATGACGCACAATGCTATTCAGTTAATCCATTTCATTTATTTACAATAGGACTTCAGTTTAAAATATACGATGAGATATCAAGGCAATATTCATTCTGTCAAAGAGCAGTCATTTCAAGGAAGGTAAGCCCTCTCAAATTAATCACAAGTACGATTTCCGGCTGAATTTGTAAATATTTACATCTGCGGATTGTTCCCTTCTGCGTAATAAGGCAGAAAAATAGTTCCCATAAAAAAATTATTATTTTCCATACGTTTTATGATGATTCAAATATTAATTCTTCAATATTTCTATACTTTAGATCATTGAAATACACCTCAATGGGCGTTAAATAATTGGTATCCGTTTTGACAAGATTCTTGTCATTGAACTCATTGCAGAGATGGTTTAGTGAGGAAAGAACGACAACTCTGCTTGGAGATTGCAGTTTAGGGTAGCGATTTCGTAAGTTTATCTTATGAAGTAAGCGCATGTGCGAAGAGAGAATGTGATAAGCCAAATGACGGCAAATGAAAATAGAAAATCTAAATATATATTTTATAATTCTAAATATAGTTTATGACGGTAAGGTCTGTGATGGTAAGTCACCCTTTCTTATAACAATCGAGGATGGTTGCATTGGATGACTATGCCTCTGTAGATAGGTATTGATAGACGTAATACACACATATAGTTAAAATTAAATTCTTAGTTAATGACCATCTATGAACGTGTTAATTTAAAAATATACTATACTATTAAAATACCCAAATTTGGATTAAAATCCAATATTTATTTGTAGATACGAATATAAAATAATCATTTTTTATTTGTAAAAGTCTCAAAATAGTGGGTTTACAACTGTTTCTTGAACACGTTCAAGGAAGTCGACTGTCTGATGGTCAATGGTGGTCTATGGAAGTGAATTCCAAATATTTGGACCTACGGTACTAGGACTTGTCATAAAATGTTTTTCGTTTGTTGAGTGGAACGACATACAGCAATTCTGCAGTATCTGGGAATCGTAATCCCGCTCTCTTTGGAGTTTCTTTGTTAAAAGTTCACTGAGATGAAATGAAGCATTTCCTACAGAGCAGTAACATGTATACATAAAGCTCGGAATTTTCGAAATGTACGCAGGCAAAATATCATTTATTTGTGCCGTCCCCTGTATGTACACGATACATATGACATAACATCATCTTTTCCAACCATTTCTATGTTTAGAACACTTATGAAGATTAAAAACACTAAAAACAATACAAAAAGTCTCTAAATTTATATCCAATGATTTTAATCTGAGAGAAGATAAACTCAGTCAGTTAGCTGCTTCACAAATGTTAGCGCACCAGGCGCGCCCCCTCTTAAATTCTCCGACAATACATAAATGCAGACACACATCCCCACCACCATAAAAATCAGAAGAATGCACTATTTCACAGCTTTGGATCGGGAGAGTCACCCCCCCCCCCCCCCCCCCCCCCCCGCCCCTCAGCTGGCTTGATCATACAATTTCCTAGGTGACTGAAAATGCCTTGATTGTGTAAATGCTTGTCAATCCCCATTGTGATTGAAATAAACGCTAAATGACCAGTCACCAAGGTCGACCCCTGCTGTGAGAGCATCCGCTGTCACACTTATCCTCGCTGTCACATTGGCAACGTCATTGTGTCTGCTCTAATCTGAATCAGTCAAACGCTTGTGTGCATGTCACAGACGTCAATAAATGCACTGATACGAGGGATGTTCAAATTGAAATGCAATTCCTAGCATATCTAGAAAGTATTTGTTAATTTTCACTAAACTATCGGATTCCTTCAAAGTATTCACCTCCGTGAGCTATACATAGTTTCAACCTTTTGATCATTTTTTAAAGGCAGTTTCATAGTCGTTTCTTGGTATACCCTTGAGACACTGGAAGATGGCTGAACCAAGATCTTTTCGTGTTTTGTATTTTCGTCCATGAGGTACTGTTTGAGCCTCGGGAACAGGAAGTAGTCACAGGGGTCAAGGGCTGGGGAATATGGCGGATGCGGAAGCTCTACAACCTTTTCCTGCCTTAAAAAAATCGCTTACAATAGCCGCTTTGTGGCTAGACGCATTGTCATGCAGCAACCTGACCCCAGACAAACCTGTCGCTGGCCTGCGTCTTTTGAAATATTTCTTCAACTCTTTTTAGAACAGCCCCTCTGTAGAACTTGCTATTGACCGATTTACCTTTCGGAACAGTAATTTGTATAGCAGGCCCTTGATTTGTGAAGAAAACTGCATATATAACCTTTCTGACGCACATTGAGCGTTTGGCTATACATGGCCTTTTCATGTCTTTTGTAGCCCATATCTTGTTTTCATGTTTTCGTTTGGGCTCATAGAAATGCACCCATGTCTCGTCGCCTGTGACGATATTGGCAAACGAGCGATTATTGTATTTTGGGTACATTTTCAGCAAAAAATTTGCCATTTTCACGCGGAGGCTCTGTGAGCAAATGGGGCATCCATCGCGCATTTATCTTATTCATTTTAAGGTGCTTCCTTGGAATTGAATGACCTGCCCCTATTGAGTTGCCTACCTTTCGGGCTATTTCCCTAACAGTGAATCTTTCATCTGTCGATACAATTTCTCTGACTTTTTCTACCAATTTGGGACTGGTTGCTGTCTTTCTGCGATGGCCACATGGTGCATCTTGCAAGGACGTTATTCCACTTGCAAATTTCTTGCACCACCTAGTAAACGATGCATAGGACAGCTCACCAGTTCCATAAATTGAGCATATTTCATGAAATATCTCTTTTGGACCTATACCAAGAAAACAGCGGTTTTTGATGTAGGCCCGTATTTGGGCGGCGAACGCAGATTTTTACCAACCATTTTATCATTACTATGTTTGAGTATGCAATGTTTCTCGTTGTGTAGCTGAGGCTAGAGAGGACAGATTTACACAAAACTGGTATCGACCGAGAGATAATTGATGCCCCTAGGCGATCCAAGTAGGTTTTTTAGTGAAAAGCGTGCGTAGTTACATAATATAACCCGAGTTGCATTTCAATTTGAACATCCCTCGTAGCGATTAGTACAGAACAGAAAAGTACTACATTAAACAACTACTATATCATGACATAATACTGACATTGTTAATATAATTAATTCTAATATCAAATGACTTTTTAACAAAAAATGACAAATTATTCAATTGCGAAGATAAGAGCAAATTTCATTTATGGACAGAAGGTCTTCTATAAAAACGAGGATTAATAGTCTTACCACGAATGTCGTTATATAGTGGACATTTAAATAGATAATGGTATATATCTTCAATATCTCTTTTGTCACAGCAAGTACAAAAACGTTCGTTTCTTGGCACGGCATTATTACCAAAACGACCTGTCTGGATTCTTAAAAAATGTGATGAAACTCGTAGTCGAGTCAGATGATAGCGACACTCAAAAGATAACATATCTAAGTATGGTTCATGGCAAAAATAACTTTTAAAATAATTTGTTTCTTCTAAGACAGCACTACGGTCTACAGAAATAAGTCATTCTTGTATGAAACAGTATATAACCTTTTGTTTAAATACCTGAGGAAATATTTAACATCAATATTGTCACTTTTTAAAATATATTTGAAAACCCATATTTGTCTAAAAGCATCTTTAAATTAAACACCAAATTTCTTTTATCTAAATTACAGTCATCTAATGAAATCAAGTACAACTTTCTCAGAATGCTATATTGAGACTTGAGCAACTTATACCAGTACTTAACAATCCTAAATTAACGATTTTCAAATATGTATACCTTCCAAGTTCTTCGTAAACGGCGGAAGAGCAACTACTTTTACGAACGTTCAAAATACAGAATTTAAGATCTCTTTTGATTTAGTAAATCCCCAGCCTTAACAGCATAATTAAGGATAGAACCGATAAATGAATCGAATAACTAACACAGTAATTTAGGTTTAATTGCGATACGCCTGCAATTTATAAGAAGCACATTTAGTGCTTTCAGAGATTTTCAAATCAAATGTTTGTTATTTAACACAAAAGATCCTGTATAATTAAAAACTGTCCCTAAGTAATACAAAAATTATCTATTACTTCGATATCATTGTTGTTATAAACCCATTTTTCGTTTGCTAATAAGGATTCTCTCTTTCTAAATACAACTATCTTTGTTTTTGAACAATTAACCTCTAACCCCCATTTGCAACAATACGAATAAAATAATTCCAAATTTGTTTGTAATTCACCAGGTGTCTTCCCAAAAATTACCATATTATCAGCGAATAAAAGTGTGGAGAAAATCATATCTTCGACTTGTAAGCCCCTCTCTCCACTGGCCTGAAGATAGTTTTCCAAATCTGCTAAAAACAAAGACACTAAAATGGGAGACATTATTTCCCCCCGCCTTAAGCCAACAAAACAGTCACAAAAGTCTGATAATACCATCCTTAACATAAGATCTATGGATTCATACATACTCTTTACAACACGCAAAACCCGTCCCTTAATTCCCTCTTTATATAATTTATAAAATATAAACCATTCCTGTAAATACCATCAAAAATTTCTGTACGTCCAATAATTAGTATAAATTTAAATCCTGTTTATTGTGCATATTATAGAAAATTAATAAACGATGAACAAATCAAACTCTATATTACATGTATATACACTTTTGAACTGGCACCAAAGAAAATAAAATCCCAACATTTATTTTATGATTTTACGGAAAGCTTTCTCTCTCTCTCTCTCTCTCTCTCTCTCCCTTACAGGTTTTAAGGTGAACATAAATATATGGATGTATATAGAAAGGAATCATATTTAAAAACAAGAAATGGACAATAACATACATGTCAATGTTAATAAATTTAATAGAAAGTAACCAATTTATGCTTTTTTGATAGCGCCTCAAAATATAATGTAATATTGTATTGTGCAAAGAAAATAATTATCCTCTCAATCACTTTCATTTTCTTATTTAAACTTATTTTTCAATTTATTTTTTATTTTTAATGAGATTTAATATAGCCAGAAAGCCCATAGCTGTACTAGAACTTGCAACCTAGCTTTGAAACCATTGCTATAAAATTCGTATTAATGGCAATATAAATCATACAGAAAAAGTATTTCCATGGATCTAGATATATTGGTTTTTAAGGGCTGTGAGTTAAAACCCCGGCTACCATCTATGATTTTTTAATCTAGTACTGGTTCTTCCCAAGAATGATGGTTAGATAAACTGCCACCCGCCTGGGTCGAGAATCTTCTCATAACAAAAGAAAATAAGGTGCATTGAAGTTAATTTTAGGGATGCGACCTTGGATTGATACAATGACGATTTGGTCCAATACATTGAGATTGTCGATTGATAAACTGATGAATCCATGTCATATATTGCTTTTTGGTCCAATACATGTATATTATTAAGTTGGTATGATATAAGGGTTAAGGTTTGACCGGAATCATATTTATATATAAATTATTGAATATAATGTCAAAATGAAATCATATAATGCTACTTTGGGTTGATACATTGATGATTCGGTTCAATACACTGATATTGCTGATTGATATAAGGACGAATCCATATCATATATTGATATTTGGTTCAATATATTATTAAGTTTGGTTTACATTGAAATATTATTGATATTTGGCCAAAATTAATCTGGGTTGGTTTTAAAGTTATTTGTAATTTAGTATCATGATACCACTGTTCATCATTTAATCTGGACCTCTTTTACGAAATTACGGTACTACTAATTCGGTTTTGTTAATATTAACTTCTAGACCTCAGTGTTGACAATATTTATACAAACAATTCAAACTATTCTGCAGATTCGGCTATTACCATATCATCTGCAAAAAGTAATCTCAATAAATGTTCACACAACAGGCACCATTGCCTTGTGAATGTTTCCAAATCTTTTGAAATAGCGCACACAAAGTTGGAGTCTTAATCCAATAGGAATATCAAACAGAAGTTTTATTACGAATAACATTCCATCAAGAAACTGATAAAAACAAAGCTGCATTAAAAGCACTGGATTCTTTGCGAAAACCGAATTTCGCATCAGAGGACTAATTTTAGAAAGATTTTACATAGAATTACTACATAAATAAATTCTACTCTAAATTTGAAAAGTTACGTACACATGAAACAGTGTTTTACATAAACGAGTGTCTTTCAGGTGCTTCGCTACGTCTTGGTCCATTTAACCACTACCAAGATAACCAATGTATCCTAATGAAACATTAGGAAAAATTGGTTATCTACGTGAAAAGCCATGAGGTTCGAAATGTAGTAGAACCATTACAGGGACTTTACCTTAACCTGATCCTAGTTTATTACAAATAACAGCGAATGTATTTTAATAGTCTTACTTTATGTCAGATGAAACTGATCAAGTAATCCTGTATTTTTTGTAACATAATTGTAAAATCGGCGTTTTGGTGGCCATTTTGTATGTTGCACTATTGTTAAGGTTAAAGGTCATTTCCTTACCCAATTGCTTCTTGAAATTGGTCATTTTTATCAAAATGAAAAGGTTTTTTTTTTTCATTTCATCGGATAATAATAAGTTTCTCATTGCATCAGAGAGTATTTTATGTAAATTAAAGTATTTATATGGTTTATTTTGATTATTTAATCCCATGGTATTTCCGTTTCTGTTTAGTGTTGGATTTCGTCATCTTAATTCCGTAGTAAGTCTACTCCGTCACCTCCGTCATCTTAACTGAAGGATCCGTCACTTTTGTTGCTGTTTGGTGCCGGAAGGTCAACTACTATATAAGCTTTCCCGCTATCATTATAGTAGGTACACTTTTAGGGATTCTTCTTATTAAACTTATGATTTAAATCTTTAATTCGTTTAAATAAGGGCTATTGTTACTAATATAACTCTTTATT
Organism: Solen grandis; assembly: GCA_021229015.1. Classification (NCBI taxonomy): domain Eukaryota; kingdom Metazoa; phylum Mollusca; class Bivalvia; order Adapedonta; family Solenidae; genus Solen; species Solen grandis. The sequence continues at coordinate 81,941,887 of CM037778.1, forward strand.
ACCAAGGAAAAATTGTCATGCTTTGCTTATATCGTTCATACATAGTTGGTAATGTGTACTTAAACACCGTTTTTTTTTTTGTTTTTTTTTTTTGTTGTTGTTGTTGTTTTGCAGCGATAAATACGGTGCACCGCTTGGCATATTTTTACGGCCTTGTAAAGATAATGATACACCGCTGAGTCGCTATTAATTTCGCGGCAAACTCAGCAAAGCATGATTTTGGTCAGAGACTACTAAATAGTTTTCCATAGACCTACATTATAAGGTCTATGCTTATAGCTACTTCCCTAAATCTCATTGGGCATTAAGCTACCCCTGATTTGAAAGTTCCATCCAAATGCTTTCTAAAACTCACCAACAAAGTAAAGGTTGACCGCCGAAATCTTGAGCTACAGACTGCCAAACATGGTGACCCCCATATTGGGACTAAATTTCCCATCAAATGTCAAAAATAGTACATTCTCAATTTGTACTCACAAAAATTACACAATGTCAGATAAGCAGATTATTTATGTGTTTTAGTGTTAAGAATATTCTAATTTTGAAAATTAAACAATACTCACATTTTTATTTTTTTAATAACCAATCAGTAAATCCCATTATGTAAACATTAGCCACGGATTCCCTGTACTTTTTTGCTTGACCAACGGGAAGCCCCGACCTATTTAGTAGTCTCTGACCTAAAGACAGACTTAAAGACTTTTTTTCCCCTTTAACCCAAATATATTTCAAACAAAACATGTTTTCGAACAACGCCATGAAGAGATTTTCTATTTTTGGCTTTGATGTTTTTTTTTTTACAGAATTTTAAAGTTTGACTCAGTGCGCCCTTTTCATGGTCATTTTATACATGAAATAGCAGATATATGTTAAGTCAGACAAATGTTAATAATTCCTTTATTTTGTCCTCTGCCTTTATTAAAAAAACACATAGAGAACATGCAAACTGTTAACTCAAACCTGAAAATAAAAATATGCAGCCAGCTAGAAAATGTAGCCTTAAAAACACAGATCCCCCCGCTCCACCCCAACAAAATTTTCTAAAAATGCATGTAAAACACAAATTTTTAATAAATTTTACCACCATTTTTTATTATTTTTGATTTTAACTGTAAATACTATCTGTGCTTCACATATACACAGCAATTGAAGCCTTGTAAGATTTTGTACACCAACACTCAGAGCTAAATTACTGATAAAAACAATGGGTATGGCTGAGAGACAGAAATTGACCCCCAGGTCAGATAGGAGGGTGGTGAGGCTGGAAAAAGCAGTAAATCAAAGAAATACAGACCCTGTCTCCTCCAGAGCATTGTGTTACCCACAACACAGGTAAATTTGTACTGTAAAGAGGTGTTTTTATATGAAAAAATGAAAGGATCTAGAAAGCATTGTGCTGGATATTACAAAAAGGGACACAACTTTTTCCCAATTAAGGTGTGTAATAAACCCCTGTCTGAGAAGGGGCCAATGTTTGTGTGCAGTACTGCAGACCAACACCAGAGGAGGCAGACCTGGTAGGCCAAGATCCGGTTCAACCACTGGCACTGCAGCAGGAAGCCGAATCGGTCAACACCGGCTCATTCAACAAAGTTCTGAGAAGCCGCAAGCCGACAGGGACAGAAGTCTTTGAGAAAAAGCCTAATGAGAAGCAGACTAAGTAAACTAGTTTTCATTACTTGCCTTGCATCAGAAATAAGTCAAAAATAGATATGGCAATCTATTTTATCACATAATCTGTTACAAAAGTAAGTTTTTTTTTTATCTTTCCAAATTAATCCAGCAAAAGATTTTTTGACTGTTTTTCAAGCTTTTAATGCAGATTTATGCCAAATATCATGATATCAGCAGCTTAAGTTTTATTTTACTGCATTTAAGCTGCCCAGCTAGTGCCCAGTCTGTTTAAAGTAACATATCTGCCTATGTTACAGCTCAAGGGAGACAACTGCTCCAGCCCTGTATATTCTGTCATACAGCATTGTGCTCATATCACATCGGATCACACAGTGTATACAGTTAAATAACTTAAATATATATGCACCTTCCCGGCTGGTGTCTCCATACTTTCTTTAAGCTATACCAATTCCCTGTTCTAGCTGCCTGTCCATACCAGACAGTAATCTGGGTCATGATTTACCTTTTTGGGTGTTCATCAAGAGATTTTTGCACTTTTTCCAAAAATTTAATGTTGGTAGTGTCCATTTCTGAAAGGCAGACAACAAAAATGTAAAAAACCTACCAATGTCTTGAAAGGCTGTTTGAATTTGGTGCCAAAATCCTTGTTACTCTCCATTTCTGCTTGTCTGTTAAGGTCAGAGACTACTAAATAGTTCTCCATAGACCTACATTATAATGTCTATGCTTATAGCTACTTACCTAAATCTCACTGTGCATTAAGCTACCCCTGAATTGAAAGTTCCATCCAAGTGCTTTATAAAAATCACCAACAAAGTAAAGGTTGACCACCGAAATCTTGAGCTACAGACTGCCAAACATGGTGACCTCCATATTGGAACTAAATTTCCCACCAAATGTCAAAAAATAGCACATTCTCAATTTGTACTCACAAAAATCACACAATGTCAGATAAGCAGATTATTTATATGTTTTAGTGTTAAGAATATTCTAATTTTGAAAATTAAACAATACTCACATTTTTATTTCATTAATAACCAATCAGAAAATCCCATTATGTAAACATTAGCCACGGATACTTCTTTGCTTGACCAATGGAAGGCCCCGACCTATTAAGTAGTCTCTGACCTAAGCTGTTAAGAGTGCGGAAATACTTTATCCGATAGGCGCTCAATTTGCGGTCATGCCTCGTTCGAGGACGAAAAAAGGGAGAAGGTCTGGTGCTGAACCGTACAGTCGGAAAGTTGCCTCAGAAGATAAGGTTCCCAGACCAACCTAAATGGTGGGTTTGGGCGATCGGGAGGTACCGGAGGTGGTGCAGCTTTGCACAGAGAATAATCAAGATGTGTGGTAAATCCTTTCCAACGGTTATTTGGTTCGAACACAGTTTCCGCACAAAACAAGGATTTCTCGTTGCCAGCTGAGGCTTTTAAATGTGCAGATGACACGCTGACATTGCATGTTCCGAATGAGCTGTGGCAAAAAATTTGGTGTGGTACTTATGTTAATTTGGCTTGCTTTTAAAAGATCTGCTGAAACTGCAACTGCATCGAATTTATATGTAAATGAACAGGGTCAAATTGAATTACGAGCTAAACAAATCAAGTTTGTGCAGAATAAAAAGGAAATGGACAGATGCATTTTTGATCTTTTCGGCTATTTCAATTAAATATACATGTATCCTGAAAAAGCATGTGATCTCTTGCAATATATCGCTTTAAACAGGGAGGCTGAAAGTCGATCTGGGGGTCTTTAGCATGTCGCATTTACGACGAAAACTTTCGCATGCGTCAAGCCGTGCAGCCTCAGTCATGGTCAAGCATTAACTCTGACCTGTGGCTGAGGACTATGACTTTGCAACCACATTCGCAACAGTCAGGGCATGCCGCTTCAACCTTTACCCTTGTCCCTAACAGAAAGTCGCACAATGCTGTTTCACCTGTCTCTGCTTCTTATACGAGATACCATCACGTATGCTTAGCTTGCAGGGGTCCCCATTCCCAACAAAAGTGTCCTAGGTCACTTGGCACAACCAGCCCTTTCATGGGGGAGTCAATTCAAACGGAGTATACCAAAGACAATCAAAACCATACCAAAGTTATTTTTTACTTGTCATCAAAAAGGTTAGAGTTGAAGCTACTGTATTTCAAAGACGGAGTGCGTCTGTCAGAAGTGGGTTATGATTTGTTTCTATTGAACATCAAGGACGGTTTAGAGAAGGTTTTTAGCTCACCTGAGCACAAAGTGCTCAAGATGAGCTTTTGTGATCGCCCTTCGTCCGGCGTCCGTCGTCGTGTGTCGTGCGTCGTCCACAATTTGCTTTAAACGACATCTCCTCTGAAACCGCTGGACAGAATTTAATGAAACTTGGCAGGAATGTTCCTTGGGTGAGGCTCTACAAAGGTTGCTAAAATAAAGTTGATCCATGAAAAACTCTGGTTGCCATGGCTACAAAAAGAAAAATAATTTGAAAAATTTAAAAATCATCTCCTTCAAAACTACTGGCCAGATTTCAAAATAATTTGGTACAGATGTTCCTTGGGTCAACCTCTACCAAAGTTGCTAAAATTATTCCGATCCGTAAAAAAAACATGGCCGCCAGGGGCGGGGCTTATTTGCCTTATATGTATATAGAGAAACCTTTAAACAACATCTCCTCTGAAACCACGGGACAGAATTTGATTAAACTTGGCAGGGATGATCCTTGGGTCAACCTTCACAAAAGTTGCTAAAATAAACATGATCCATGTAGAACTCTGGTTGCCATGGCAACAAAACGAAAAAAAATATGAAAACTTTAAAAATCATCTTCTTCAAAACTACTGGCCAGATTTTAAAATAAATTGGTACAGATGTTCCTTGGGTCAACCTCTACCAAAGTTGCTAAAATTATTCCGATCCGTAAAAAAACATGGCCGCCAGGGGCGGGGCTTATTTGCCTTATATGTATATAGAGAAACCTTTAAACAACATCTCCTCTGAAACCACTGGACAGAATTTGATTAAACTTGGCAGGGATGATCCTTGGGTCAACCTTCACAAAAGTTGCTAAAATAAACTTGATCCATGTAGAACTCTGGTTGCCATGGCAACAAAAAGAAAAAAAAATGAAAACTTTAAAAATCTTCTTCATCAAAACTACTGGCCAAATTTTAAAATAAATTGATACAGATGTTCCTTGGGTCAACCTCTACCAAAGTTGCTAAAATTATTCCGATCCGTAAAAAACATGGCCCCCAGGGGCGGGGCTTATTTGCCTTATATGTATATAGGGAAAACTTTAATCAACAGTTCCTCTGAAACCACTGGACAGAATTTGATTAAACTTGGCAGGAATGATCCTTGGGTCAACCTTCACAAAAGTTCCTAAAATATACTTGATCCATATAGAACTCTTGTTGCCATGGCAACAAAAAAAAATGAAAACTTTAAAAATCATCTTCTTCAAAACTACTGGCCAGATTTTAAAATAAATTGGTACAGATGTTCCTTGGGTCAACCTATTTATGTCAGGTGAGCGATTTAGGGCCATCATGGGCCTCTTGTTTCATGATTGTCGCTGTGTCGGAATTTTGGGGCGAACTTAGTTCGTGTGGCGGAAAATTTGGGGAATTGTTTGAAATGATAAGGGTAAAGAATTTTTTTTCACCAACAATATGTATCAGCTATTGTTGGGGGGGGGGGGGGGTTGCACCAACCATTACCATAGGCATCTGCAGTAGGCTTGGGGTGAGTAAAATAGTTTTTAATAGGCATCGGCCATTAGAGGTTGGTGAGGAGGAACACGTAGGAATGGGACCTACGCGGGAAAGTGGGGAGTCACAGTCAGTTCCTCTTTGGCATTGAACAAACTTATTTGGAACGTAAGGCATTCCCTGGGGTTTCCCGCTGCATCAGGGGCCATTACTGCCACACATAAATGTTGTTGTTGTACTATTCTTGTGTCGTTGTTTTTTGTTGCTGCCTAATGTTTTTGTGGAGCTTAAAAGCTTTTGGTTTACTCTAATTATTAAACAGTTAAGCTTTTATTTTGTTGGGTTTTCAATTTTAGCCGTTGTGTAATAATTTGTGATATCAATCTACTTTATAAAATGGATTAATATTTAATTGAGATAAACTTTCCATTATTACTAAATTACAGATATTTGACTTTTTCTGCATTATCTTATGATTAAGATTTTTTTCATGTACTTGGTTTTTTTATAAAAGTTTTAATTATATAATTGTTGATAACTCTTGTTAATAAATCGAGTTACCTACCTTAAATTTAACTCAGTCTTGTTTTATACTTTTATACCTCAGTCTAGAGTTCGCCTTAGTCATATAATACTCATTAGGTTTTTATGTTTATACTTGAACACTCAGCCATGCAAACGCACTAATTACACACCGAGAATAGCACCGAAGACTGCTGATTGAAAGAAAAAAAATATGCAGCGTTTTACAATATCTTAGATATGACGCCGGAGGAACAGACAGTCGGACGGAATGAAGGATTGACAGACGGACAAAACCAGCACTATATATCACTCCGTATCCGGCATGGGTCAATGAACCGTAACCATATCTTACCTGGTTCAGGTCATGAACGATCAGAGTCATATATTCAATGGGGTTATGATTATTATGATTCTATTGTTATATCTATTGTAAAACCGTTTTTGTGTTAAAGTAGTGTCACGACAGCCGGCGCCTATTTACATTGTATAGCCATACTCGTATGAATAGAAATTTTGAATATTCAAATTGTACGATTTATACTGGTTGCAAAATATGAGTTGAGTACTTTCGACCGTGATCGTTCAGGTACGAAAATAGCGTTTTCCATTGCAATTTGACCTACATTTCACGAGATTTTTTGTCAGCAAACAAAGACATTACATACTTTAACGAGGGCAAATAGATTTCTTTAATTTCCAATTTTTTTTAAAACTTCAGTACTAAAAATAACTACGTCAAATTTTTGAGGTCCTTTATCGAAGATATTGACGATCATTGTTTTGAAAACTATTGTTCGCTTAATAAATAGGAACGGTTTTCGGTTCAGGTGTGGGGGGGGGGGGGGTCCTTCATTCATTATGCTGATACAGACATACATAATCTCTCACTAATATTTCGTCAATATCACAGATTACATAACGACTTTTGAGGTAATACCTGCAGTAGACCGGAATTTTAAAAATGGCTGACATGTCTTCATCGTATACAAATACATTGACAATGGACAAGGAAATGAGTAAGGTGAGGAGTTGCTATTATTACTTTTTGTTTCTTTCTTGTTTTGCATTTCTGTGGGAGTATTTTTAGCATTTAATTAATGATAATTATTCATGTGTAAGAATGTCGTATGGTATTGTCAGTAAAATATGCTGAAGAATGGCGCCTTTTTTGTCCGGAAAAAATAAAATATATCTATACCTAAATAAAATTCGTATTAATGGCAATATAAATCATACAGAGAAATTATTTCCATGGATCTAGATATATTGGTTTTTAAGGGCTGTGAGTTAAAACCCCGGCTACCATCTATGGTTTTTGTATGCGAGAAATCTTTACTGAGGATTTAAGTCTAGTACTGGTTCTTCCCAAGAATGATGGTTAGATAAACTGCCCGCCTGGGCCGAGAATCTTGTCATAACAAAAGAAAAAAAAGGTGCATTGAAGTTAATTTTAGGGATGCTACTTTAAATTGATACAATGACGATTTGGTCCAATACATTGAGATTGTCGATTGATAAACTGATGAATCCATATCATATATTGCTTTTTGGCCCAATATATTATTAAGTTGGTATGATATAAGGGCAGTTGGTTCAATACATGGTTTGACCGGAATCATATTTATATATAAATTATTGAATATAATGTCAAAATGAAATCATATATTTGGGGGTTCAATAATTGAAATTGCGATATATAAGAAACCTATATATATTGTATTTGGTCAATAAATTTAATTGTTGATATATGGACACTTGGTTCCATACATGGTTCAAATGGAAGCATATAAGGGAATGTTCGTTTAATTTAATGTCAAAATGGTATCATATAATGCTACTTTGGATTGATATATTGAAAAAGAACGGTATAAGACAGCTACGGCTTTCCATAGAAAACATCTATAACATTAAGTTATTTGTAATTTAGTATCATGATACCACTGTTCATCATTTAATCAGAACAGAACAGAACAGAACAAATCTTTAATAACTTGTACCACATGTACATCGTTAATCATATAATACATATATACACACTCACAAATCACGTACACAAATATATAATAACTGATAATATAAATTTAAATTTAAACCACATATTAAAAGAGAGGATGAGCTGGTGACAAAAACAGCATCATCTATTTATCAAAGCATTTCTACAATTAAAGGCTGTTTTAATAAATTTGCACAATTTAAATAAAGTATCTTTTTCTGTACACCTTAACAAATTTAGAAATTTATACATGTTGGGTCTAATATAATAATATTTCTTAATATACCTACGTCTAATTTCACTAAAGGCTGGACATTTACAAATAAAATGAAATTCATCATCAATATCGTTTAAGTTACAGTACACGTACACACGCTCATTTCTATGAATCCTATTCGCGCCATATCTACCTGTCTGTATTCTTAGTACATGTGAAGATACTCTTATTCTCACAAAACAATTTCTTAAATCACAAGGTAAAATATCTAAATAATTTTCATATTAAATTTTGATATTGTTGTATAAATAAAGCATTTCATTAGATGATTTATCGTTACACCACTGTTGTATGTATGTATCAATTAATCGTTGTTTGAACATGTTTAAAATATCAACTTCATTAACTAGTTCATAGTTTTCAAAAACATAGTTAAAACCATACTCATTTAACAAATTTTTAACATTTGCAACCCAATTTTTCTTTCCATTTCTACAATCAATATAAGATATATTATAGATATTTTTAAGTATGATATTTTCAGATTTTAGCACTTTAAACCAATATTTAAGTATTCGTATATATCTGGCCTCTTTTACGAAATACATTACTACTAATTCTGTTTTGTTAATATTAACCTCTAGACCTCAGTGTTGACAATATTTATACAAGCAATTCAAACTATTCTGCAAATCCGGCTATTACCATATCATCTGCAAAAAGTAATCTCAATAAATGTTCACACAACAGGCACCATTGCCTTGTGAATGTTTCCAAATCTTTTGAAATATCGCACACAAAGTTGGAGTCTTAATCCAATAGGAATATCAAACAGAAGTTTTATCACGAATAACATTCCATCAAGAAACTGATAAAAAACAAAGCTGCATTAAAAGCACTGGATCCTTTGGGAAAACCGAATTTCGCATCAGATGACTCATTTTAGAAAGATTTTACATAGAATTACTACATAAATAAATTCATTTCTCTAAATTCGAAAAGTTACGTACACATGAATCAGTGTTTTACATAAATGAGTGTCCTATAGGTAAAGTCGCTGTAATGGCTCCGCTACGTCTTGGACAACTTAACCTCTACCAAGATAACCAAGGTACCCTAATTAAATATTAAGAAACATTGGTTATTTCCGTGAAAGGCCATGAGGTTCGAAATGTGGCGGAACAATTACAGGGACATTTCCTTAACCTGATCAAAGTTTATTAGTTGTGAGTGACATAGTGACTATAGTACCTACATTCTGAGGGTCCATTTCTCTACATTTAAAACCGAATAACCTCTCAATTTGTGTATGAATGACCGAACGATTGAACAGAATTCTACAATACATATGCTGAGATTCAGCCAAATTAGTGAAAACTCAATTTTGAGTAAAAAAATAAATAAATATTTACGGGACACAATAATTATATGTAGTAAAAAAGGACAGAAGAACTATTTTCCCTGGGATGTTGCGTAACTCACTTTACCACGCGGAGGAGTATAGTTTCTTTCGAATGCAAAGGTTGCTCATGCCTGAATTTGGATGGTGGATGTGCAGATTTCGGTTATTTGGTGGTGTTTCAAAAACCGCCTTATAATCACATCTAGCTTTCTCAGATACATCAGAGATATCTCAAGGGGTTATTTGTTGCTCTATAGAATGGCTGATACAGGTGTATATCTGCTATCCGAAGTTACTAAAACACAGTAGGGAGCAACTGAGTATGTCCTGTTCTGTTCTATAAATAGAAACTGTGCCGTCGCTTGGAAGTACAAGTTTAATCAAAGCGCTGATAGTGCTAAGAGAACAGTATTGTCTCATTTCTTTTGTTTATCACAGTAAATTTAATAAATGGATGTCAAATATTCGCACAATGCCAATGTCCCCGCTTTGACTTTGTGTTAACATGGTCATTAGATGAACCAGGGTCTCTATACATACATATAGTATTAAAGAGACCCTGGATGAACACACCATTTGTTTCAACAGACTGATAACAATTAGCGCATTGCCACTCTTACTTCCTCCTATATTTCTATAGCCTTCAATGAACTATCGTTTATTATTTTAATATAAGTTTAATGTTTGGAAAAACTAAGTTACCCTGCATAATTGCAGCTTGTCAAACCCTCTCCACTTGAGACACACAACTTCAGTGCCTTCAGCGCTTTGATTACATATAACAGTGACTGTATTTATAATAGTCTTACTTTATGTCAGATGAAACTTATCAAGTAATCCTGTACTTTTGTAACATGATTGTAAAATCAGTGTTTTGGTGGAAAAGGTATTTATTTTCATTTCATCGGATAATAATAAGTTTCTCATTGTATCAGAGAGTATTTTATGTAAATTAAAGTATTTATATGGTTTATTTTGATTATTTAATCCCACAGTATTTCCGTTTCTGTTATGTGATGGATTTCGTCATTGTGCTAAATAGATGTTATCCGGAACTCGGCAAATATTGGTTTTTCCCATCTCATCCGGGGGTACAAACAAACTTTTACCTTTATAGCTTGACGGTGCACTACCGTACACAATAGAATAAGTGCAACACCACGAAGTTCTAACTGTAAATGTTTGTTTGTAACCGCGGATTAACTGGGGGTATTCCCAACTATTCTTAATTCCGGAGTAAGTCCACTCCGTCACCTCCGTCATCTTAACTGAAGGATCCGTCACTTTTGTTGCTGTTTGGTGCCGGAATGTCAACTACTATATAAGCTTTCCCGCTATCATTATACTAGGTATACTTTGAGGGATTTTTTTAATTAAACTTAGGATTTAAATTCTTTAATTCGTTTTAATAAGGGCTATTGTTACTAATATAACTCTTTATTTCCAAGGAAATATCGTCATGCATTGCTTATTTATCGTTCATACATAGTTGTCTATTGGTAATGTGTACCTGAACATTTTTTTCAGCGATAAATACGGTGCACCGTTTGGCATATTTTTACGGCCTTGTAAAGATAATGATACACCGCTGAGTCACTACTAATTTCGCGGCAAACTGTGAGCTTTTGTGATCGCCCTTCGTCCGGCGTCCGTCGTCGTGCGTCGTCCGTCGCCAACAATTTGCTTTAAACGACATCTCCTCTAAAACCACTGGACAGAATTTGATTAAACTTGGCAAGAATGGTCCTTGGGTGAACCTTTACAAAAGTTGCTAAAATAAACTTGATCGATGCAGAACTTTGGTTGCCATGGCAACGGAAAGAAAAAAAAGAAAACTTTAAAAATCACCTCCTTCAAAACTGCTGGCCAGATTTTAAATTAAATTGGTACAGATGTTCCTTGGGTCAACCTCTACCATTGTTGCTAAAAATTATTCCGATCCGTAAAAAAACATGGCCGCCAGGGGCGGGGCTTATTTGTTTATGTATATAGAGAAACCTTTAAACGACATCTCTTCTGAAACCACTGGACAGAATTTGATTAAACTTGGCAGGGATGATCCTTGGGTCAACCTTCACAAAAGTTGCTAAAATAAACTTGATCCATGCAGAACTCTGGTTTCCATGGCAACAAAAAGAAAAAAAATATGAAAGCTTTAAAAATCATCTTCTTCAAAACTACTGGCCAGATTTTAAAATAAATTGGTACAGATGTTCCTTGGGTCTACCTCTACCAAAGTTGCTAAATTTTTCCGATCCGTAAGAAATTTTGGCCGCCAGGGCCGGGGCTTATTTGCCTTATATGTATATAGGGAAAACCTTTAATCAACATTTCCTCTGAAACCACTGGAGAGAATTTGATTAAACTTGGCAGGGATGATCCTTGGGTCAACCTTCACAAAAGTTGCTAAAATAAACTTGATCCATGTAGAACTCTGGTTGCCATGGCAACAGAAAGAAAAAAAAATGAAAACTTTAAAAATCATCTTCTTCAAAACTACTGGCCAGATTTTCACAAATGATGTTAAAATAAACTTGATCCATTTAGAACTCTTGTTATCTGACGTCATGTGACGTCAAAACATACAACTTAGTTCTTATTATTTGGGCAATGATTTCGATATGATGTCGGTTGTTCAGAATGATAAAAATTTCATAGATAAGAGAGTAATGTATGTGCTTTAATGTATTAACATTTTCCGCATCCTATGACGCCACGTGACTTCAGAGCTAAAAATAGTGAAAAATATTGTACGCGCTCTATAGCCACCATTTATGGTCTGAATTTCCTCAAATTTTCACAGATGCTACATCTCAAGACTTAGCTGTGCATATCCATTCAGCTGACCAAAATTCCGAAAGACCGAGGTTCTGTGGTTGAAGCAAGATTCAAACATAGGACCTAAATTTTCATTATAGGATTATAGAGCTTTCAGATGAGACAAAAAACTGAAACTTACACAGTTTGCAGTTCTGCAGATTTTCTTTAGATATTTTGAGTCCTGACGTCATAAGACGTCATGTGATGTCACAGCATATTACTAATTTCTCTTTATTTGGGCAGTGGCACTGAGGGTTATTTATCTCAGGTGAGCGATTTAGGGCCATCATGGCCCTCTTGTTGATAGTAGCTTCTCCAGTCCTTTCTGTTCAATCTTTATTAGTTTGATGTTTTTCTTCACTTGTTTTTTCATTTCTGGCAATTCTTTGTTCGTTGGTTTTGTGAAGACAGATTTAAATTGTTTGAATGGTTCTTCAGCTTTTTCTTTGCTATCTGTTATTAGGCTGTTTCCTCTTTTGAGTGGGGCTCTTCCGGTTGATTCTTGTCTTTTAGATTTGACATACTTCCAGAAGGGTTTTGTGTTTTTGTCTTTTAGTCCTAAGATGTTTGTATTTATATAGTTCCATTCAGATCTTCTTAGTTCTCTCTTACATTCTTTTTGGAGTTTTCTGTAGCTGGTCCAGTTATTTGTTTTCTTTGTTTGGTTATAAAGTCTTTGTTTCTTTTTGATAATTTTCTTTTCTTTTCTCCTGATCAAGGGGATGTTGTTTCCCGATCTTATTTCTTTTTGTGGTATGTTTTTGTCCATGGGTACTTGCAAGGAGTCTTTAAAAGTGTTCCATAGTTTTTGAACATTTTTGTCTTCATTTTTTGATTTTCTATTTTCTCATTCAGTTTTATAAGATCCTTTTTTATTTCATTCCAGTCTGCTTTTTGGTATAGGTAACATTTTCTAGGTTTTGTCTTTTGGTGATGCACCTTTGTTTCAAAATCTGATATTATTATGTCGTGGTCTGAGATTCCTGGTACGTGTACTGAAGATTTTGTCATATATGGGTTTGAGACGAAATCCAGGTCCAATAAGTTGTTTTCTCTTGTAGGTTTGTTGTGGATTTGGGTTAAATTTCTCTTTCTGGTCCAGTTGCTGTTGAGTTCTCCCACTGTATGTTGGGACAATTAAAATCCCCTGTTAGTATGATGTTTGAGTTCTTATTGGTATCTGTTATTTCCGTTATTTAACAAAGAAAATTGATCGACTATCGCGACTTTTTCCTATGATTAAGCTGTTAGGGTGCGGAAATACTTTATCCGATAGACGCCCCATTTGCGACCATGCCTCGTTCGAGGACGAAAAAAGGGAGTAGGTCTGGTGGCGAACCGTACAGTCGGAAAGTTGCCTCAGAGGGGCATTCATGTGTAAGAATGTCATATGAAATTGTCAGTATAATATGCTGAGAATGGCGCTTTTTTGTCGGGGATAAAAATAAAATACATCTTTACCTAAATAATGAACCGCATATCTTATATGTCCAGCTCAACATTCAAAACGATTGGCAAAATAAAGGTTGTGAGGTTACGTTCAATTCCTAGGGAACTTTTGGATTGAATACAAGACGTTTATTTTTATTATTTTTCAGATGAAAATTATGGGCTTTATCCCGTCAAAAAAGTTCATCCTGATGATGGTTGTCTTCATCGCTGTACCCTCACTGTATTACTGGCAAAGGTTTCATGAAAGGGCAACAGATAATGCTCTCAACGTAGCTAGACAAAAATCAATAAGGAGAAAAACACAGAAACTGTCGAACACTCTTGGATTCATTAGTGTGAATTCAACGTCAATTAATCAACTGGATAAATTAAACGTCAGCACATATATTGAAATAACCGAAAGGATATCAACAGAAACACCTCACTTAACACAAAAGTCATTCATACAGGGAGTTACGGAACTTTCAAGAGGAACTCAAAAAGGAAAGATAGACCCTGGACGTACATCATTCCTGCATCAAAATGTTCAAGGAGAAATATGTTCAACAGGCTTTAAAGAAAGCCACTTTATTGCAATCAAAAAACCGTTAGGTAGAACAGGTAATTTGTTGTTTCAAGTGATGGTGTTATTCTCTGTTGCCAAAACAATATGCTACACGCCGGTCTTACATCCAAGTTATAAGCAACGGCTTAAAAATGTGATTGCTACTTCAGATTTCCGATATATGGATAATTCTAATATCAAAAATAAACGCCTTTGTCGTGAGAAAGCAAATGCTAAGTTTTTACCAGACGTTTTTAGTCTTAATAAGAAATTTAACTGGACACTTTATGGTAATTTTCAAAGTTGGAAATATTTTACCAATAATGAACGTTATCTGAGAGGTATAATTAAGCTTCGAAGAAATAACATTTTCAAGGCACATATGTTTTTAAAAAGAGTTCTACACGACTGTTCGGAAAATACCAAAATGACTGCAATACATGTTAGACGAGGAGATTTTCTTGTGAAAGAAAACTATGGTTTCAAGGTAGCTGATAGGGACTATATAGAAAGAGCGATGGATCTTATGAAGAAAAAATACAGAAATTCCACCATGAAGTTTTTGTTTGTAAGTAACGATATTCCATGGTGTAAAGACAATTTTCAAAGTAATGAGACGTTTTATTTTTCGGAATTTGATTCTGTTGGAGCAGACTTAGCATTGATCAGTCTGTGTGACCACGTGATCATCACCAGTGGATCGTTCGGCTGGATAGGGGCGTGGTTTAGCGGAAAAGACGTGATTTATTACAAGGGATACCCGAAACCGAATACGTGGTTTGGAAATAGATTTGAGCACAAGGACTATTATCCCCCTCATTGGATTGGGATCTACTGATATTTCAAAATAGACTGACAGACTGGTCACACTTTTACATCTCCTTTTACCTCATTATGATTGAATATTTGTTGTATAACGGAATATGATAAATTAAGAAACCTTTCACTTCTTGTTTCATCCATAAAGATAACTTTGCAGAGCTAATCTCTCTCTCTCTCTCTCTCTCTCTCTCTAACAGAAAAAGTTGTATTGTTACCATAGTTGAATATATTTTCACTAGGGTTTTGGCATTTTGATTTAAGCATATAGTCATTCAGAACTGTATCATTTAAAAAGTGACAATTTTATAACTAGATTTGCATACTGCAAATGCAACGGTTTTCGTGATGATCAACAGTTTCAAACCTGATCAGCCAAGTTAAAATACCAGAAAAACAACAAAATGCAAAATGCTTTATATGTGACCAAAACTTAAAGGCATCTCGAAAGGAATGTGATGTCCCACTGAGCCAGGCCCCCATCTGCTGTGATCAGACCTGCTAATTGCTGGTCATCACTGCAGGGAGTCTTTAGCCAATATAGTACCTATATGTTACGGTAAAACCTCTGATGGGTTGATGCATAACTAAATTATCTGCTACAATGGAAGTGAGATAGTAGGCTAGTTTTACACAAAGCAATAAACATATAATGACTTGACTATTTGAGTTTACCGTCGCTTCGACAGTATTTCAGTCATATAGCGACGTCCAGCTAATTACAGGTGGAGGAAGGACACGAATGCACGGAGACATCCGGGTAGAACCACCGACCTACCGCAAGCCAGCTGGAAGGCTTCCTCACATGAAAATCCGAATGACCCTGCCGGGATTCAAACCCACGCGGTGAGGGGCAGACTGAGTGTTAAAGTCAGCGACTTAACCCTCTCGGCCACGGAGGCCCCAAACATATAATGAATGATAGTGATAATATGTGGGTTGTTTAGTTTATGATCCCTTACATAATTATTCTTTATTACATTTATTACTTGGAGTCAATTTTGTAACTGCATGATTATAGGATCATACGGCATTTATTTCAGAATTAAAGTTTTGATATTGAAAATATAGAGATACGCATTTTTGTAGTAATTAAAATGAGCCTGAAGGACATAATTCTGACAATGCAAGATCTTTTTGTTTTTTATTTGCTTTTGCTAGAGACATTTTGTTACATTTTATTCAACAGAATTTCTCTTATTGAATAAACAAGTAATAAAATTTGTGTTGATTTCCGACATATAAACATGTGTTGAGGGAAGAAATGAGAGAATGAAAGTAATGAGTGATACATAACTTATTTAAAAAATTAATGTCCCTTTTTATGATAATTTTACAACTTAAATAAAATAAGAAAGAAAGAACAAAATAAATGAAAAAATGAAAGAAAGAAAGAACAA
>CM037778.1:81958488-81970528 GCA_021229015.1 Solen grandis
CTCACTGAAAATAGCTGTTAAAAGACGGTTTCTTTTACTCAACCCTAAAATAATCATTTTCTTAGATCAAACACAACATACATTTGACAGATAACATTAATTTTACAATTACTGTGCATCATTCAATTCAGCTGGATACCTTATTTCAACAAGAGCTGTCAGAGGACAGCACGCTCGACTATGCAAAATGCTGGTTGGTAAATCAAATGAAATCTATTTCAATTCTTGCCCTTCACATACCCCGTACATAATAATAGTCAAAAATGATATACCTTGATAGTCTGATACCCCTTAATATTTTTATGATGTCTAAAATCAATCCCATGCCTAGTAACTGAGACATAAGCACAATAACACTGTGCATGCAAATTTTAACCAAAAATCCAAGTTAGAAAAGGGCCATAATTGGTATAAAATTCAGTCCAAAAGTTATCCTCCTTGGTTTTCTGATGACCCAGAAGACACTCCTTAACTTTCTAGTCAATTCCACAAGCAATTTCTGAGATATAAGCTGGATAGTAGCTTGAATGCAAAAATTTAACCAAAATTCTAAGTTAAAAGGGGGTCATAATTTTTAATATATTCCATCAAGTGTTATCTTCCTTTATAGTATGATACCCCTAAACATCTTAAAGATGTTTCAAATCAATCCCATGCTTGGATACTGAGATATAAGCATAAAGTACCTTGCATGCAAAACTTAAACCAAAGTTTCGAGTTTAAAAAGGGGCCATAACTTGTAATATATTTCATCAAAAGTTATCTACCTTGATAGTTTAATACTCCTACACATATTAAAGATGTTTCAATCCCATGCCTGGATACTGAGATATTAGCATGAAAGTAACTTGCATGCAAAACTTTAACCAAAATTTCTATGTTAAAAAGGGGCAATAATTTTGTAACATATTCCATCAAGAGTTATCTACCATGAAAGTTTGATACCCCTAAACATATTAAAGATGTTTCAAATCAATCCCATGCCTGGATACTGAGATATAAGCATGAAAGTTCCTTGCATGCAAAACTTAAACCAAAATTTCTAAGTTAAAAAGGTGCAATAATTTGTAACATATTCCATCAAGAGTTATCTACCATGAAAGTATGATACCCCTAAACATATTAAAGAGGTTTCAATCGCATGCCTGGATACTGAGATATAAGCATGAGAGTATCTTGCATGCAAAACTTTAACCAACATTTCTAAGTTAAAAAGGGGCCATAATTTGTAATATATTCCATCAAGAGTTATCTACTTTGGTTGCCTGATGCCCCTAAACATATTCATAAACTTTCAAGTAAATACCATGAATGGTTATTGAGATACAAACTAGATAGTAGCTTGCACGCAAAACTTTAACCAAATTTTCTATTGCATGCAAAACTTTAACAAAAATTTCTAAGTTAAAAAGGGGCCATAATTCATATTATATTCAGTCAAGAGTTATCTACCTTGGTTGTCTGATGCCCCTGAACATATTTATAAAGTTCAAGTCAATACCATAAACGGTTATTGAGATATAAGGTTGATAGTAACTTGCACGCAAAACTTTAACCAAAAGCTGCAACGCCAACGCCAGGGTGACTACAATAGATCTCATATTCTTCGAATAGTCAAGCTAAAAAAATGGTTGAATAAACCTAATAATCTTCACATCTGATATTGCCTAATCATAATATGTTGCAATTACTTCCTTTTTCTAGCTAAGAAAAAACATCTACCTCTTAGATAACAAAACTGACCTTCCATAGAAACATCAACTTCTCTAGGTATCATAACTGGCTTTCCATAGATCTATTTCTCTAGATATCATAACAGGCTTCCATAGAAAGATCTATTTCTCTAGATATCATAACAGGCTTTCCATAGAAACATCTCCTTTTCTAGGTATCATAACTGGCTTTCCATACTGATAGACAGTTTATCTGAATTACCTGTGTTTGAAACCTGCTATATATAGATAGGGGAGACACTTACCTGTATAACTAACCAGGAAACAACATATAAAATTTCTGTCTGCTGGAATAATTCTCCACCAAACTTTAGGCAAATAATGGCCTCTGTAAATGTAATAGCACTGAAAAAAGAAACCATTAGAATCATTGATTTTTATTTTTTTTTACAAAAGGATATATCCTAATTTGATGCATCTGTCATCTATAAGTTGAAAGGATTTAACATTTTTAACATAGGGGCTATAGAGGCCCTGGATCGCTCACCTGAGCTTACGGTTCCAAAGGAACATCTGTACTAAAACATTTCTAGATCTGACCAGTAGTTTTAAAGGAGATGATTTTTAAAGTTGTTTTTTTCATTGCCATGGCAACCTGAGTTCTACATGGAACAAGTTTATTTTAGCAACCTTTGTGAAGGTTCAGCCAAGGATCATCCCTGCCAAGTTTAATCAAATACTGTTCAGCTGTTTCAGAGATATCATTTAAAGTAAATTATTGATAACACACGAGGACATGTGATCACAAAAGCTCACCTTGAGCACATTGTACTCTGGTAAGCTAAAAATAAGACCATATCCTATTTTACAAAATTGTATATTTACCAATTAATACCTTACTCTATTTTACAAAATTGTAGTATTGAACAATCAGAACAAATAGGAGTATTTTGTTTACATGAGATAAATATTGTGCTGTTTCATTGTGATATGTCACAGACAAGTGTGGTTCTTAAAAACCCGGCCACATTTCCTTGACACTGAGCAAAAAAACAACAGAAACTACCCTTATTTTGAATTCCAAGCATGAGAGAAATGTCAGTATCTTGATAAGTAATCGTTCTGAAAGGTGCCGTGGTCCAGTGGCAAAGTACATGACTGTGGATCCAAAGGTTGTGGGTTTGAACACTGTAGGTGCCAAGGATTTTTCATGACCTCAAAGTACTGGTCCAACCCAGGTTCTGTCAAGAGTGAATAGTTTTAAATTGTAGGAACTTGTTTCTTGTTTAGATGGACACTATCCACTCATCCTTCATGATAAGTGATTGGCCAATCATATCTCACCAGAACATCCAGCACTGGGTCCCCACTCTTTTACAGCTGGTGTCTGTCACATACACATAGAACTGTCTGCAAGTAAAAAAAAAGAGTATATTCATATTAACCCCTTATCTTATACAGACTCCTTTGAAGCAAACAGGACATAAACAGAACAGTCATTAAACACTGTCGATTATATTTTATACAGTCTGCAAAGCAAAATAATTTCCACTGTTTCATATACCATTCAATTATCAATATTCCCATCAATTAATTGGGGCCAAGATGGGACCACCTACCTGATTGTTGGGGCCAAGATGGTACCACCTACCTGATAATTGGGGCTGAGATGGGACAACCTGATTGTTGGGGCTGAGATGGGACCACCAACCTGATTGTTGGGGCCGAGATGGGACCACCTATCTGATTGTTGGGGCCGAGATGGGACCACCTGATTGTTGGGGCTGAGATGGGACCACCTACCTGACTGTTGGGGCTGAGACGGGACCACCTACCTGATTGTAGGGGCTGAGGTGGGACCACCTACCTGACTGTTGGGGCCGAGATGGGACCACCTAACTGATTGTTGGGGCTGAGATGGGACCACCTACCTGATTGTTGGGGCCGAGATGAGCTGATTAGACTGGGGATTAGGAACAATCTGATCCAGTTCAGCTGATGTGGCGGAGGCACCTCGAAGATGTGCTTCAGGAAAAACGTGTTCAACTCTGCAAGCTGGAATAGAATCATTACATATAACCTTTACACAATGAATCATCATAAACATATAGTCAACCCTCCATACACTGTCAGGGTTTTCACTGGTGCAGAAAATTGCCCATTTTGACCCTCAAATCGCATAAATGACCCCCAAATATTTCAAAATATTTCTCTTTGTCTTAAATGTCAAGGGATAATTTGTCCCCTATTTGAAAATATCAAGGGAAATCCCTGCATTAGTATACAATATAACATCAAAACCAAGTTTAAGCATTAAAAGTCATGTAATTGATTTATTTCTCTTTAAAACAGCAAATATGACTTCCAGGATTGGCAGCTATTTCCACAAAAAAAATCTCTATTCCACAATGTATTTACAGTTGTACATAACTTAATGAATATTAGTCTCAGGGGTGTAAAATACCACTCACCAACATGCCATGGTTAGTGAACATTAATACAAGGTGATTGAAAAATAAACCCTGATCAGACAGCTCCTTGAAAGACGTCTGATGTGAGACTATTACGTTCCCCAAGGCAAATTTTTTAAATTCTTTTTACCTTTTTTTTTTTTTTCCATTTACGAATCTGGTATGAAAAAAAAAAGCATTTTGCCGACCTACCAATTTCTCCAGACTAGGGTCGGGAGAGGGGAAACAAAGATTTTTTAAAGATGGCCTTAGAGTCTGTTTCTTAATAGAAAAGTTTTTCAAGAAATTTTCAAGATTCTATATTCCAAGAATTTTTTTGGGATCACAGGACCTATGATTTTACAAGATTCACAACACCGAATTTAATTCACAGGACCAAACACAAACAACAAATTTTCATTATTGATTAAAATTTATTTCATTAAGTTTTAAACATTTTATTACCATGATTTCTTTAGAGATTCCTGATTTAAATAAATGAATTTTCAACACTTCAACACAGGTAAGTCATATGTGTGTACAGTAAACAGGGTTTTCCCTTCCAAGTTGCAAATGGGGGTCTCTTGGACCCCCTGATTTCTTTTTAGGGGGTCCAAATCAAATTTTGGGGGTCCAAAATAATATTGATGTAGAATAGTGAAAGGTACTAACTATAGTATAAGTGTATACAAGTGTTGCCTGACTGAGCTTCATGTATTAAGTTAAACTATTAGCTTTAAAGGGGGCACAGTACACTACGCTGAAAATGAGATTGAATGAAACTTGTTTAAGAGCTTCAACATGACCTTTTGACTTTTCACCAGACCTAAAAGGACAATAAAAACAAAAAAATTTAATGGCTGCGAAACATCAAATATATTAGAAAAACGCATTTGCAAAAATTCAAAGGGTTTGGAAATACCATCATCAAACTCTAAACAATATGAAAATTCATTCTTTGTGGACACTGTGATTCACTGGAATCATCTCCCTGATAATATAGTGCATGCTGGCTCTGTTGAGGCATTCAAAAATGCCTTAAAGAGCCACCGGCCACCGCCAATAGTGCGGAGCTCTTCTTCCGTTGTGTAAAACCCAGTATTGGGATCTACAACGTATTTGTTTCAGATTCAGATTCAGATTCATGCCTCTCAAGCGTTGATTTGCGAAAATTTATGCATCCCTTTACGAATGGATTGTCTTGGCCTGTTTTAATACACGGGTTGCAGTGCATTCGGTCATCAGTAAATTCTAACCAAGAAAACTGCTTTAGCCAAGCAGATTGAAATGATTTTGAACATTTAATACGTTTACTTTTAGGACTAGACTCAGCGCCATCAGAATCAGAATCAGTTTTGTTTTCGTCGGCAGTTTTCGCAGACGACATAAGGAAGTTCGTCAGTTTGCTTTGAGCCATGGTTGTTTACCTAAGCGACGACTGCAACTGTGACTAATTATCGATTTTTAGCAGCGCGTTTGGATGTTAATATTTGAGACACAGTCTGTAATTTTTTACAGCGTCATAACTCAGTACCAGTCTACTGAGGAATTCCCCTTGTAGTTGTCCCTCTTACAGTCTGTTTACCTCGCTGCTCTGAAAATCTCCTGACGTTTTTTTTCACGTTTTTTTTTTTTTTTCAATTTAAATATCCATATCTTTTAAAGAAAAAATGGACAAACGCTGAATTGAGATTGCGTCCAGCCAGACGCACAATATTTTATTTTGGGGGTCCAACGTTCAGATAATGCGTCTGAGACGCATGATTTGTGCGTCAGGGAAAACCCTGAGTAAACATTGTTGCTAGAAACCCTACAGGACATTCAGACAGACTGTATTCAAATATTCACAGGACCGAAATAGAAATCACCAGTCAAGTCAGACAGACATGCACTTTTTGGAATGTCAGCAAGATTAACACGAAAATCTTGTTTTCTCGAAATCCTTAGAAAAAGGCCTTTTCATCTTCAGCAGGAATCACATTGTACTGAAACAAGATCTGTATAGAAAAATGTGTTTCCACAAATAGGACCAAAACACCAGTGTCAATGAGTTTATGACAAAGCATTATCCAATATCTGTAGAGCAAATAATGAACACCAGCCAACATGATCATAAAACAAGATGAAAACTAAAACTGATCTGTTTTTTCATATTCCATATTTTCATGAGGGATCATTATGTTGTTTTGACGAATGTTTTACCTTTGGAATTTCTACTTTAGACAGATATAATGATGCCACACTGCAGTATCACGCTTTAAACACGCTCTCTAATGGTGAAGTTTGTGATTATGAATGGACCAATTATACAGCACCATTTATATGCAGATAAATAATTGCTAGAGGAGAATAAAATAGACATTTTACAAGACTAACCTGCCATACTACAATCAGCATAGTGACTGCCACAAATCTCATGTATCCAGAGTTGGGGTCCAACCATCGTACATGAGTCCAGGTGGCAGGCGTGAACTGCAGAACAGCTCGGCGGATCTTTCCCGTTGTCGTGTGAATATCCCTGTTGGTTATAAAATAAACATGTATTTGGATTTTCTTTTATAGGATGGTTCTGGCTGTTACCGCAGCACTTCATTTTTTATGTTAAAAGGTGGAAAAAAAGTATGAAAGTCTGAAAACAGCTGTATACATATATTTAAAGATAAACTTATAGCTCCTTTTTACAAGTTTAGAAGGTTGTGGTTGCGTGATGTAGATACTATCGTCATGAAAACTATGTCAAAATAATGTGGTATCACAAATGACGCGGAACCAGCGAGGAGTACTTAACCGCTAATCTGAATCTGTTTTTCTGTTATGAATGTTAATTGGTAACAACTGCCAAACATATATAAGTGAATACATGTGTGATCACAACATTTGAATTATATCCATTCAGGATTAATACTGTAAGGAGTGGTATGCTGACTAAAAACACTGGACAGAGAAACAGGCTGACTATTTGTATAATTACTCTGACAATAATAAAGAAATAAATAACCAATTAATTTCAGAGCAATGGGTAACAAATCTAAATTGATTCTGTAACCTTCAGTATGACACTACCTACATACCAGCCAATATCAGAAGTAAAATCTCCTGAAATTTAATAGATTGGACGCCATAAAATATCAAGATTTCAACTAAACAATTTATATTGTTTTGAAAAAATTTGGAAAGATTAATTGTATTACCATGCATTCCTCATGACCATCTATGCTTGTTACTCCATCAATTTAAAAATGACTGGGTAAAAGGTAAAAGTTAATCAATTACTCAACCCTATTTAATTTATGGGAAAAACTTTACTGTCAGAACAAAAAATCTTACAGTATCTATTCATCTGACTGGACCAAAACTTGAAACTGTTCATACGGTCTGGGGTCCATTTCACTTAACTTCATATAATTGTGAAATTGTATCTTTTCTGTGATTTTTTTTTTTTTTTTTTTTTTTTTACAAAAAGTTATGTGTCTGTATAATTCATTGAAATGGGTCAAATATTTTTCTGTTTTATTATGCAAATAAAACATTATTAGACACTATGCAGAATATGGCTAAGACCAAATTTGTTCACATGTTAATTTTCTCCTAAAATATCACTTGTCCTTTTCAAAATTGAAACTGTAAAATAAAAAAAAAAGATCAAAGAAATATTCTGGTATTAGCTCACACTAATGCTCACTGGCCATGGCCAGCTGGCAAGTGCAATTTTACACCCCTGTGGTCCAATGGTCACTTACTTGATGCTCTCCCAGTGGTAGTTCCTCATCTCCAGCTTGCGACAGATGACCATGCCGATCCAGATGCCCAACCCGTTACACACGAGTACGTCCAAAACCAGGGAGTCCCACCAACACTCGGCAAAGTTTGGTAACAGATGCATAAACACTACCTGAAAATGAGAAGAGCTTGATTGAACCCTCAAAAAACAAGTCCTCTTCCTGATACAGCACACTCAACTATTTTAGTGCTTGCCAATAAAAAAAAAACACAAACTTTTCCAGTGTAAGGCAAAACAAGAATTTTTTAATTTCCAAAAGGAAAAAAGGGTGCATAACTATGTCAAAATCTATGACAGAGTTATGTACTCTTACACATAGGTATAAGTGATAGTAAAAAACAAGTATTCCAAGTTTCAGAGCAATACCTTACAGGGGTCAGCAAAAATGTGAGGTGGTACAAAAAACCCATTATGGCAACACGGACACTAGAATAATCTTTTGAATAGCTGAGCTAAAAAGTATGGTAAATCTATAACCCTTTAAATCATATACATGCAACTAGATACCTTGGAAAACAGAGCATACCCAGATCATGAGACAGATCCTTCCAGGAGCCATCTGATCTAGATCTCACTTATCTGCTCATACAATACTGTTTCTCAGAATCTACACCTGAATACACAACAAAGAAAAATCCATTTCATTTTCCATTATACTTCAAGTAATTAATATTAATCAAGTCAATTTTCACATGAATATTCATGAGGTAAAGGGTTAAAATGGGAGAAGCTTACTTCTGTAATCTCCCACATGATGCTGATGGTCCACAGGATGCCATAGTGTCGAATAAGAAGAGCCTTCAGGGCCCAGCCCGTCAGATGGGCGAAGGCAAACACATCCAGGGAGCCCCATATCCTAGACAGGGTGATATCTGAACAGTTGACTGCATAGTCCTGTGGCAGCAAAATAAACTGTTCACAATTAACTGTATATGGTACATAGTCATGCTAGTTTATTTTACTCTTCAGATTTAAGGAGTGAGTAGCATAGTCCTAAAGAAGAAAATAAAGTTTTACAATACAATCTATATATAATTTACAATTTCAGTTTCTTTTGCTTCTTCTGCACTCTTTTTAAGGAAATCCTGCTTTATCAAATACAGCCTTAATGCATTAAATAACAAGCTTTATAAATATTTTTTCAATATATCACTAGTTATATTTTGTGAACAACCAAAAAACTGTAAACATCCACCATGACTGTATTTCGTAGTACATGTATACATAATTTTAAAAGCAATGTTTTCTTATAACTGGATTTACATTCATCATTAATTAACTAATGAAAATTCATTGACATAAATGAAATAAATCCCTTTTTGTTTTGGGAATATATTCCTTTTGCATATTCAATTTAACCAAACTAGTGTAATCAAGCTCACAGAAACAAGAAAAAAACTCTCAAGGCTAGAATTTAACACTCACAAACTCACAAAATGTGAGAGAGAAAATTGCCAGTTCATTAATTTTTTAGCTGCTCACATTTTTTTGAGGTGCAAAGATTGGAATCCAATCAAAATTGGCATTGTGTTTTCTTTTATCTATAACACGAGAGCTGTAATTTAAACAAATGTGAATCTGCTAATCTAATTAATCATTATTTGTTAATAAATTAACTCGGGCATCTTACACTGAAAAAAAATGGTTTGTCATTTTCCATTTGTAAAATATTCATGACTTGAAATTGCAAGTGAATTATAAATTCTGCAAGTTGAAATTTCACCTATTCGAAAAAATTTACGAGTGGCAAGAAAAATTAAATTGGAGCCCTGACACTGATCAATATCAAAACAAAAAAAAATCCTGTTGATGGAATCAACAAAAATATTGAAACCAGTCATCCATGAGATTCTGTAATACCTTGGACTGGTTACTTTGGACACTTTCCAGGAGTTTACTGACCTTTTCCCTGAGTGTCACATTCTGTAGATCCGGATACAGCCACTCGATCATGCTCCGTACATCTCTCCGGTTTTGGAACAGTATAAACAGCAGCAGCATGAAGTAGAACACACTAAGACCTGTAACAGTTTAAACTTTATTTATTTTACATCGATTACGAAAAAAGTTTCACAACTTATATCAATAACTCTCAATGGCTCTGGTGGCGACGTATGTAGTCATTACTGTGGGGGATACCAGAGAGCCCGGAGAAAACCCACGTGTCTGGACAGGCGACCACTGTACCCTCTCACTTACGTGACCAGGAATAGAACCCGAGACATATTGGTGAGAAGCAAAGTGCGTTACCACTATGCTATCCAGCCACCTTATAATAAACAGGGCTGTTTAATGTGCTAAACATTTGTTGAAAAGGATGATAGTGTCATTACTGTGCAATAAACAGTTGTATTATTATTTTTCATCATTATCTATGCAGGCTGCTCAAGAGTTACAGACCTTTACCTCATACAGAATCATTTTGATGCATTAGCAAGTGGCTGAACCAGATCAAACAGCTCCCTTAACCCTTTCCCTCATAGAGGAAACCATGAAAAGGCCTATGCGAACAGCATAAAACCAGATCAGCCTGCGAGTAACTCGCAGGCTGATCAGGTTTTATGCTGTTCGCTGCTCCTCAGTGGTCTGGAAATGAGGATTTTATAATTAAATTTGGTAAGGTTTAACTGTGGTTTTCTGCAGATCGGGCTTTATGTGGTACCTATTGAGTGCGTCAAAATGAGTCTATATGAGGGAAAGGGTTAAGAAGGTGTCTGATTAGGGTCTCCTCTGTCTGCTCATATAATACTGTAGTGTAGATTCTACACAGTCTGCATGGGAAAAAATCCATTGATCTATAAACCATTTAAATTTCAAAAAACTAATAATCATATAATCATAAATAAGGTCATGAATATTCATGAGTAAACATCTATTTATCTAAACATTTTGAAACTAACAGAGTCCCCGAATCCTGAGGACACCAAAAATTGGGAAGGGACTCCAGAATTGACATGCCAGGTGTTCCATTGGGACATTTACTTTTACACTTAAAATAGATTGAACAGCCACATGTGTTGCAAATCAATTTAATCTTCTACATGAAATGTTCTTATTTAAATTAACACTCTTTGCTAATCACAACTTTGGAGCACTGGTTGTGCAAATAAAGCCGTCATAATTATATGAACAAAGGTGACATTGGTGTCAAACCCTGGTTTGGGTCATTTTACTGAAACAGCAGGGAAGAAGACTCTGGTAAGAGCATCAACATTGGGAGTCTATAGTCCTGAGTTCAATCCTCAGCCAAAGCAAACATAATTAGCACCACTGACTGACACTCAGCATTCTTTCTGGACAAGTCACAACATATCAAAGACATTTAAAGATAATACAAATGTATCTTCCTTGCTTGGTGCTCAACACATGAGGGTAGTTCCAGAACTGCTTAACAAAGTGTCAGAATCGTGGCATTTGTCAAGTCTAAGACTATAGAGAGACGTCTCAATATCTGTCTAAAATGGACTTAGTCCTAGCATGATTGAAATACTGTTAATGGGACATTAAAAATAAGAACAAATATATTCAAAGGATCACTTACCAAACACCATCCTCCATATCGCTGGATGGGGCCTTGTGAACGGAC
Source organism: Solen grandis (assembly GCA_021229015.1). Taxonomy (NCBI): domain Eukaryota; kingdom Metazoa; phylum Mollusca; class Bivalvia; order Adapedonta; family Solenidae; genus Solen; species Solen grandis. The sequence goes on from CM037778.1 coordinate 81,969,979, forward strand.
CTGTAACACAAGTTACATATATCTCTATTTAATAACCTTGCAAATCTAGAAAGACAAAAATGTATTTAACAAGAAATCCAGTGTATCAAGGCAATATTTGTACACCCTTCATCATTGAGTTTTTCTGTCTTTTTTTCCCTCACCATGGTAGATATAGGAAAAAAACGATATTTGGGAAATGTTTCATGTTAAAGAAAGATTTAAGTTCTATAAACTAAAATACATATTGATACATACCGTAAGACAGAGGCAATTGTATCACAATGTATCGCAATTCAATTTTGGAGGGCGATACTAAGCCCTACAAAATGTCCTGGAGTAAAATGTTATATAAGGGAAAATTGTCTGAATTTAATGATAATGTTTAGAAGATAAAACTGCTTTAAATGGCAACTGATAAAGATGGAACAGGACTTGGAGTCTTATACTCAAATTAACAGTCAACTCACCATTTGGGAAAGCCAGGACACTGATGACAAGGAAAAAGAAAATGACGCAGCAGAACCCATTCCATATGTTAGCCTCCTGGACATGGTCATCTCTGGAACAC
>CM037778.1:81970628-82020628 GCA_021229015.1 Solen grandis
GTCTTATTTGGCTCTGCCCAGCTTGCTCATACAATACCGTAGCTTAAAAAAATCCATTATTTCATATGTCATTTAAATTCAGTAAAGTTGATATTCTTCACCTTGTTAATTAGTGCATGAATATTCATGGGGTAATAAGGTATAGCGATAAAAGTATAAGAGTGTATTAGCAACCCCATGTCGGTTAATAACGTGAAAAGACCTCGCATAGTCTGAGAGTTCTCAACCGACTGTCCAGTCCACCATAAGAGTCCTATACCTCATCAATTTTCCGACATTCGTAAACTAGTTAGACTTCCTTGACAGAATCTATTGTTGACGACCAAAAAGTCTAATCTAACACTCCTTTCCCAATGTACTTTTCAGACCCTGCATATCAAATTGCTAACAGCTAGCAGACTGCTACTCTAAAATATCAAACACAAAACCTAATTCAACTTAAATAAAGTTAAACAAATCTATAATTGTATCATTTATTCCCAGTCATGACATTATTTCATCTTATTTCCCTTTATTTGAACTTGATCAAGTACATTCCGGTAATCATTACATTCAACCCGAAACTGTGATACAAAATGTTCTTAGCAGTATAATACTGAGAGAATTTCTGTAAAAAGGAATCTTTTAAAAAACACGACAAAAGTAAGAGACGAAACCATTGCAGACACCAAACCATCATTTAAAAGACATTGACCAGACCCTTTGGGAGCATAACCAAAATTTCAGCCATCTCATTCTGCATTAGAAATATATGATCTGTATCAAGTTCAAAACAAACCTACATTACCAGTTATTATGCATAAGGAAGACAACGAGACTGTTTTTCAGATGTTAGGGAAGGACCCTGGGACTTTCCATATTTGTGGGAGCAAAAACAGTTACTGTTATGAAGCATACGTGTTGTTGTAATAAGTCCATTTAGGAGATGCTAAATAAAGAGAATATTTTTGATAATATTAAAGATTGCATTTTATTTCACAAGTGGTCATACAGTGAAATAGTATATGATCTTACATGGTGTATTAATTCCATATTATTCTATTGCCGATATAAAAAAATTCTTTTGTCCTTTTAAATTGCCCTGGAAAAATTGCAATTACACATCACTTTATTCAATTTGACATAATATATTATAAACACAGTTTTGTCAATGGGATATTACTTTCATTGCAATGAAAAGATAACATCTCCAAAATATATATTCTCTATGCATATGAACACTGTACATGGATTTTACCAGCAAGAAATATCACTCCAGAGTGCCTTTTATTATTACAAATAACGAAACACGCGGAAATTTCAGGGGAAACTCCCCTTAAAGCTAAATCTTAATTGGTTTAATTGGCATCCTGAGTTATGCTGGGCTGATCAATACATAGCATAAATCCCAGCCAGTTTTCTCATCTCTGTCTTCTCCAATAACTCAATTATCCGACGTTACTCACATTGTCATTCCATATTATGTCCTTACCGGTTTTTTTTTCTTCCTTTTACAAAGGTCTTATATCTTTGAACTGAAGAAGGTGTTTTAAGTACCTTTTTTTTCTCTTTCATAGCATCTTGTTACATCTATCATAATTCAATTTTCACCGCAGAATATAAATCACATCTCCAATTTAGAAAACTAAATTAGATTTGAAATATATAAAAAAATAAAAAGCTAAAAAGAGATAGAAAACAAAAAAATGCTGCTACAAAAAAACAACAACACAAAATTATGAAGAGAAAATTATACTAACAGTGTAACAAGAGCACAAGAAATCAAACTTTATAGCTGCAATGATTGTAGGAGAAAAAAACCCTCAAAAGGCAGGAGTACGTCTGCTGGAGAGAACAGTCAGATTATGGGTAATGCCTGATACAACTGGACTGCCAGAGTACTAGACAAATGAAGGGTGAAATTGAGTGCTAAATACACAGCCCATTTTAGTCCCGGGATGCATAGTTGATCTATTGCCCTAATAAAATTGTTCTCAGATGACTGGAAAAGCCCTGTGGCAATGGACAGCTTCCGATTTTTGACCGTAGCTCCTTGCGGGATAAATTAAACATGGCTATAACACCTTGTGACACTTTGCAGGACAACAAAATGAAACCTGATAAGCCTGCCAGGTTTAAACAATCCAATATTCAAGAACAGAATTTCTGTAACCAGTTAACAGCATCAGTAAACAGTATCAAACAGACCAAATTCATGTATTTCCAATTGTTTTAAGTCCAATGATGACTTGACAAGGAATCAAATGAAGACTGAATTTCAATACTGCAAATATTATGCCAAGAAGCTGTTCATTTGCAATACGGCCATGGACAGCAACTGTCACTTACTGTTTGGAGTCTGAGAATGAGAGTATGAGTAAACAGGATTAACCCAGTAATGACCGTAAGAAATGTGAATACAGAGGCCATTTCACTACTTTCAGAACGAACAGGTTTTCCTGTTTACAAAGCCCTTAAATAATGCACAAGCAAACACATCAATATATTTCAAGCAATATGTTCATATTGAAGTGCTGCTTCATCAGTGTAGGGACCATTGCTGTTAAAAGTCAGTAATACTTAGAAAATCTACTGTGTAATCTGTTTCTTTAAGAGGAAATTAAATATATACAACAGAATAAAAAAAAATGTTTAAAATTTTGCAAAATGAAATATTAAAACTTTAAAAATGTTGAAAACACCAATTCTCTCTCTCTCTCCATATCTGTATACCATGAATCTCTATTACAACAACATCCACTGGGATTATCATATTCTCCTTCTAAAATAAGCAGCATGTTATCCTAAATTAAATGCCTCCCCCTCCCCACACCCCCACTCACATATTTCTCAATAAAGCGCTGCCAAAGTGTACTGTTTTGAATGAAGACATTTAGTATAAAAGAAAGTATGTATTTCAAAACCTACAATATATAACAATCAAGGTTTCCTCCCTAATTTGCTTCTATGTCTTCCTTTATAATATTCCTGTGAATTTTGGAAGTATCTCATTTCATACAAAAATATTTTTTCATAACTATGAGAATAACAGGGGAGGTATTGTCTTGCTGTAAATTTTGATATGACAGCTTTTTGATAAAATTTGAAATAGTTTCTAAATTTATGGTCCGTTCTTACAGATACAAAACATTTACGGTTTCATGGCTTTCTTGATTTCTCAATAAAATTTTACAGCTTTTCAAAAAAGCTCAAGACTTGTCATTAAAATGATTGAAAATCTGCATTTCCAATTCTGAAGTCAAAAAGTTCATAAAACAGAAGTACTCTTCACTCTGTGAAAACTGATTTGAATGTTTATCAAAATGAAAGGAGAAAACAGCTGAGGAATAAAACTTGATGAAATCAAAAGGGAAATGTGCTTTCATGCAATACATATATAAAACTGGGCAGTGTTTTTTGTGTGTTTTTTTCACAGCACATCTCTAATGATGTGATTCCTGAATTAACCCTTTCCCTCATATAAACTCATTTTAACCCTTTCCCTCATATACACTCATTTTGACCCTTTCCCTCATATAGACTCATTTTGACGCACTCAATAGGTACCACATAAAGCCTGATCTGCAGAAAACCACAGTTAAACCATACCAAATTTAATTACAAAATCCTCATTTCCAGACCACTGAGGAGCAGCGAACAGCATAAAACCTGATCAGCCTGCGAGTTACTCGCAGGCTGATCTGGTTTTATGCTGTTCGCATAGGTCTTTTCATGGTTTCCTCTATGAGGGAAAGGGTTATAAAACATATTTTCTCCCTATACATGTTTTCAAAACTAACAAATTCCTTCTCTTTTTCTCCTTTACCCTTTGATTTGTTAAATTGTAAAAAAAAATCAAAAAAATCAGACTTTATTTTCTCAAATTAGGAGATCAAAGTATGCTGTAAGACATTAACAAGTTTCCAAATCACAACATTACAAACCTGAACTGTTCCCTATTTTTCTGTCCTATTGATTATGTCAGATCGTATAAACCAAGTCGACCAACGTCTGAAGGAATCCAATAACTCTATTACATAAAGTGGAGATAAGGTGTTGTCTGCTACACCACTGTCAGTCCACATTTTCTTTCCAAGACAGAACGTACCCACTTATGCCTATTAATCTATCCTGTAATGTATTTACATGTGCTTCTTATCTGTCAATACTAAGCAAGTTCTTCAAAAATCAGTCGGACCATCCATTGAACACATCATTCAATAACCATTTTTTGAAATAATGGTACCCAGGCCTGGTCCATCTTACATATTTTCCTAAAATATTTTCTCTTCTTGTATATCTGACATTAAATATTCTATTTCCATCTTAATTCGAGCACAGCTTTAGCATAATCCTATACTGCGAGGGTCGACTGTGAAGCGTTTGTTTCTCCCTTTTATTTCTATATGTACATAGATCAGTAACATGATCAGCCCTCAAATTGGTGCAGCTTTACACTGGGCAACATTATTATTAATAACTCTGATCATAAATTGGGCTCAACCCTGTTTTAGTCACTTTAAGAAAACAAGATAAAAAATTTAAGGCAACAAGACTAGACAACAATGTTTGAAATTGCATTTTCATGGAAATTGCACTATAATGGACCTATCCTGTACATTATGCCATATTACCAATATTCCTTCTTCCTTTTACCTTCCTGTCCTTCTCCAACAATAATGGATCATTAATTATCATATAATTAATTACAGATAACATAATAATTCTTAATTCTTTCCTTTAATAAAACCATGAATATTTAAGCTCCAAACTTGTCTTTGAAATGCTAACAACAGGTGGCTGCTCAGTAAGGCATTTTGACTTCTAATTAAAAAAATAATAAAGGAAATAATTGACCTGTCAGTGTATGACATCATTCATATGCACACATTGATGAAATTAAGAACAATAAATACGAACAAAAAATATTCTTCTTCCCTTTTCCAGAGGAAGACCTTAACAGAAACTTCATTTATTTCTCTTCTAATTGCATTATTTGCCTCCATTTTTTAAGGTAGTGGGGGGGGGGGGGAGGGGGTAATTGAGTGTGGAATCCTGCTCTTACATTCATATCCCTTCTTATTAATTGTACCAGAAAGATCTTTGGTTACTTTTCAAATTCCTGACAAGCTAGACTGCCAGTCGGTGAATTCTACCCATAATACCATTCTCATAGACTGTAGTAAGGAACCTTGGCTACAACCTGAAATAGATCTATAATAGAGAACTAGAAGACCAGCAATACCAAAATTTTATTTATTGCATTTCATGGATTGCCATCTTTGGTTTGATTTTACGTCGCTGCATATTTCATGATCTTCTTTCACTTGTAATCATACCCTCTGTTGATGTTGTGTCCTTCTGCGTATGAATATTGATGCAATCTCTAACACACTGCTGTATTGTTTTGACCTATGGTCAATTCTTGCTTGCAAGATTCTGGGAATTGCATGAATAACAACCTAATATTTTACGATGTTTTGATGATTAGATTCTGTGGTATTCAATGAAATTAATCAATCATATCTGTGAATGCTTCAAAAATATTAATAACAACATTAAGGCAATATCTTATATTATGCTTACTAAGCAATTACCCTGAGGAATTTTAATTGAAAACAACAAAGCAACTGCAAAATAAAATATATGACAAATTTATTTCTCAACAGAACACTTGAAACGAAATGTCTTATATTATTAGTCTGAATGAAAGGAAAAAGAAAGATTTTTTTTCATCATTGATACATACAACTAATTTCTACATTATCATCATTGCCACAACAGGTTTGTTATCTTTAAAAGAAAACTAAAATGATTTGACATTATCTACACTGAATCTTGGAATCAAGACGTGGCAATAAAACCCATATAGCTATTACATTCTTGTCAATTTGAAGTTTCAAGACATAACATTATTGTAACATTATTGTTATCCATGCCATCTCCCCAAAAAGCGAGATACCAGATAGAGATAAGCCCATTCCTGCTGATGCAAACAAATCAAAAGAAATCGAGATTGCACATGTTTATATAGGGGCTGCCAAAGAATGGCTCGGCATTATACGCACTGGCAGGCAAGATTGGCTTTTATTTCAAGCCCACGTTGATAAGGTCTCTTTTTATATCAGATACACTTCTGTTGACGGTAGATAGAAGTGCTCTAACGTAACTATTCCAAATTGTCTATAAAAAAAATAATAAAAAAATAAAAAAAAAGGCTTGATATGAAATGTTAACTTCAGATATTGGTTATTATGTAAACAGGTGGGAGAAATAGTAACTGATAGTAATATTGTTTTATGAGTCGTAAACATTAATTTTGTAAACAGCTTTTTTTGTATGGATAATCATAAAGTTTTTCAATGATTTCTTTTATTTATATTTTCAGGTGCTTCAACACCTTCAACTAACCGTGAGACTGACTTCAAACTCGAAGAAGATAAATTTTAAAAATACAGACATCCTCAAAATTTGGCATCATCGAATGAAGCGAGGAGAGAGAAAAACACACAAGAAAATAATCTTACTAAGTTTAAGATGATGATATGAACAAAAGTGTATTTAGCTTGACAAGATAATCTGTAAATGATATACGTTTTGTTGTTTAATTCTGTATAATAGATGGTATTAAATATTTGAATTCTGCTACCCATTCCTGAGCTGTGACATGTACATATATAACTATATTTAGCAAAGTAGTAGACAATAACGGTGTCGAAACAGACGATTCCCCAGCTGGTCCGCTGTGTCCTCAATGAAAATCCAATACCTTTGACGACGGAAAAACATATTTGATGGAGAGATAGGAAAATTGTTCTCAGAGAAGGGATATTTCTACATTACGCAGGAAAAAAACACATTAATTTATCAACCAGATAAACACACAGACAATTGTTGGATATGTAACAAAATCTATGGCTTATTGAATGAGTAGGGATATTTGATATAACTGAAATAGCATTTGAGCACTTGTGTAAATATGCCTAACATATAATCCAGAAAAATATGCAACTCCCTAATTACGAAATGATAGATTGGAATTTCGCGAAAGAGGAATGCTAACTCTCATATTTGCATAACAATAAGCCTAGAATAAAATCATAACTTTGACAATTTGTTGATTCTGTAAGGAAGTATCACAGGGACACAAGAGCTTGCTATACTTCTGAAACCAAACAACGCTTGTGAATCCTGTGTTAAACGTATATGTTATACCATCAAAATTACATCTGTATATATTAGGCATTTTTATCGCTAAAAAGTAATAAATTAGCAAAAGAATTTGTGCAGGGATGCACTGAATCAAAGACATTTTGTATTTTAATATATCATAACCCAACTTGAAATTAATTGAGCACGGTCGCTGAAGTGAAAGCGTCTGCAGCGACAAGTTGTGGATATATTTCTCGGACAAGTTCATAAGCAGCCACAGTGACTATTTAAACGGACCAATATTGGAAACTGAGAGAGATTCTCATCGGGAGTTGGACTGAAAGACTTCCTACTGGTGCTGCTATGAATACATATTGCCGTCGTATCATACAAGGTGTATTGGATATTTCAGACGGCACAAACATGTGATAGCGATTTGCTGATATGACTAACTTCTGTGATTCTGAGTTTATGAATTAACACTTGTATCTATAGTGGTGATAAAATTTGGTTCACATTATCAAAAAGGCAGAGGGAAATCTTTTGTACAGTGTAAAAGAGAAAAGTGATTAAATATTTTATTTTTGTTTGATGACATTCTGACATAAAAATTATTGGAAAGGAAAACAGATTGGATCAAAGTGTTTAAATTGACATAGTATTCTGAGAAAATGTTTTAAGACATGAGCAGTTCAATTCCTCATAATGGGTTTCTCGATAAAACAGTTTGGGAGGAAATAACATGCATTGTTTGATGAGCTATTCCAACTAAGCAATAGAAATTGGTTTTCAAAAAAAAGAAAAGAAGGAAATCCAGAAAAATAATTGTTAATTTAAATTTCATTTACCTCTTTGTGTAAACTAGACAGGTTTAGAATTTTGCTGTGTGAAAGTTAGAACCAATCACAATGGCAGATGTGTATGGAATGGACAATGCATCGTTGGCCCCAAACGCCAGTCAGGATGTCTATGCAGAGGGTCCTATGACAGAATTTTTCAAAAATTATGGACGTGTCCATGGATACGTGAGCGATGTTGTATGTATATTTGGAGTGCTTTCAAATATTCTAAATGTGATAGTTCTCACACGCCGTCACATGATTACGCCCACCAACTGTATCCTCACTGCTCTAGCAATTGCAGACTTCCTCACCATGTTGACTTACCTGGTGTACGCAACATATTTCTACATCGTTACCGAACCCCGCTACGAGAAAAATCATTCACAAGGATGGATGTACTTCATAGTTGTGCACAATTACTTTATTATCACGTGTCACAACATGGCCATGTGGTTCACCGTCTCCCTGGCCGTGTTTAGGTATATATTTGTATGTCACCATGTGATAGGAAATCGGCTATGCAGTTTAAATAGAGCCATCCTGACCATAACGATTATCGTTATATCTACAATCTTGGTATGTATACCATACTACTTCTTGTATCGAGTAATCAAACTCACGGACATGGGACAGGATTTACCTGGATATTGGATTACCGACTCCTTGTTGGTTCAAGAGTATGACTTTTACAAAGTGTCAATATTTTGGTTTTTTGGGGTGATTATGAAAGTGGCGCCATGTATTCTGCTGACGTTGCTAAGCAGCATGATAATCTTGACAATGCACCAGGCCAGCCGGCGCCGTGTTCGTCTGCTGCAGCAGACGCGATCTTCAGACCATGACGTCAACCACGAACACAATCGAACAACCTGGATGCTTGTTTCTGTCGTCCTCTTTTTTGTGATCACTGAAATGCCGCAGGGAATTTTAGCGATGATCAGCGGACTTAACAACAAGTTTTTTGAAGAAGTCTATTCCAACCTTGGAGACGTTATGGACCTACTTGTTTTGCTCAATTCCGCAGTGAATTTTATTTTGTACTGCATTATGAGTCAGCAGTTTCGAGACACATTTAAAAACTTGTTTGTTATGAACTGGATGTGCCAAACCCGACAGTACGGCAAAGTGAACGGACACCAAAATGGGGTTAGCTTCAAAACTGAGTCCACCATGGTGTGATTCAAAATGTACATTGTAGTCTTATTGACGATCAGAGTTGCAGGGTCCCAGTAGTAATTAACTATAGTCAAAAGGAGGGGACCAGGAATATACTACTTGTGAATATCATTGTGGATTTAGTTCAGCGAGGGTTTTGAGGGTTTGCTGCCATGACGACATATGACCAGTTTTGATATTCAGAGAGGTCATTAAATGTCAGACAGTAACCGCTCAAAATTATAATGGTTTGTAAAATATGGTTGCTTCTGAAAAAATAATGTTTTGTTTCCTCACATCCTATCTATTATTTTTATGTTGATAATATGCCCTTTGTTTATTTTATCACTTTTGACTTCTATTTCAATTTCTTTTTTAAATGAAGTAAGAAATAGAATTTATAGAACAAGAAGTCATTGAATAAACTTGAAAATTGCTAACAAAGCCTTTACCACCGACTTTTAGTCAATTTTCAGCCAAGTTGACCGTTAAATGGCTGTTTAAGAAACAATGTTAACATTGTAGTGACCATTTTTTGTCACAATCATTATAAAATAAATTAATGAGGTTTAAACTTTTCTTTTTAATTATGTAACGGATAGATAATTTATGATAGTTTGGGGCCCATTTTTATTTTGGGACCTGTTACATTTTGGGACCTATAACATACAAAATCAGCCTGTGAATAAAGTTTTTGATCTGACCAGATTTTATATTTCTTTGTATGACCAGATCGTATATTGTTACATCTCACCACAAAAGAATGAAGCCTGGGCAGCATGTAATTTACGAGTTATGTGATTATAATTAAACATGCAGAGACAACGAATAAACATCTACAAAACAATTAAAGTCTAAAATAAGCCATACTTTTAATGTAATAACCAAAGACATTATACACACATAGGGATAAAAACAGAAGAAAAATATGACCAAACCTTAACTATATATACAAATCTTAACTGATAAGAACAATTAAATCTTCTTTTATCTAATATCATCAATTCAACATTTTTTCTTATCAAAAATACCCCAAACAGACAATATGTTTATCAAGTGACACTACACCCTTACTTCTGTTTACTGCCCACATCCAACAAAATGAATATATATACTGGTAAAAAGTTTACTAAAACAGATTTCTGGATTATGTCTGAAATTCAATAAAATATCTTGTACTCTTTCTTACTTAAGGAGACTTTTGAGATAAAGTTTTTCGCTTTTTCTTTCAAATGATCAAGTAATAACTTCATTCAAGTTAACTACACTTCCAAAAAATTTCCAAAGATCAGTGTCAACTCTTCATGCAGCTAAAGATCAGTATAAGGCATGAACATGATCAGAGATGGTAACTGACAGTTTGTGTCATCAAATAAATACTCATAAAATACAAATAAAATGATGAAAACCACAATAATGAATTACAATGTATGTTTGATACCTTTGAATGTTCTCCCTCTAGAATACTGAACAGCCCTTATTAAGATTATTCCTCATAACTTTTTTATTATCATTTATTGCGCAACTCTGTTTTCAGAAATTCAAATTGAAACATCTGAATTGCAAAAACTCTTAATTCATATCAAGAATATTTGATTTTCAATTTTTTCCCAGCAAGATTTATAAAATTTAACACTTTAATTTAATTTATCTTGCATATAAAGTGAAATGCTGTCATCCAGCATCACTTGAGATATTAAAGTAAACGAGATATTGGCACGAAGGTAAATATCCTTGTGACGTCTTCAATTTTTTTCCACAAATAATTAGAGCTAGTATCAGCAGAAATGAAACTCTCAAAGTGTTGAATATAATACTTCCAATGACAGGCATTGACGGCAAAAATCAATTCAAAGGAAGATAATATTAAAACTTTCAACATCGCAAGAAGAATAAGATCATTTGTGTTCAAATGAAATTCTTCAGGACACGTAAAATTGTTTTCTTTTCTGTATTTACTGAAATCTATTTTGATGTCATATTTTATTACTCTCATTTTTTGTCCTTTAATGAACTCATTTTGCTAATATACTTGTTTTCATTATGAGAAAAGGGAGGCAACCATGTTAAACACCATGATGTAGATTTATTACAATTTAATGTATACTTGGTATACAATTTGTGCAATTTATAAATGTGTATCACCAATACACTCCACATCTCAGACCCGGTAAGCTTTCGAACAAAGAATAAATAGAAAATTATGCAGATTTTTTTCCCCCCTTATTTTTTAAGTGCTTCACAAAACATGTACATGTTTGTTTGATTGCAGTCATTCTTATATACATAATTATACTTAGAACTTCAATTGTACAAATAAAAACAAAACCCAAACTCTGTTTTTTTTCTACTGGAAAAAAAAAATTTCTTTTGGAAGGATATGAACATCTATCTTAACATATACCAGCAATTAGAAAATTATGTATATATTTTCTTGTTTTGTAAAATAATGTGGGGGATACCAACTTTAATGCCATGACGTTCTCAGTATTTTGATAATTGGGAGAAGGCAGACGGGTATGTCATTAGTTTGTTAATTGTTGGACCATGTTCCCATAATTCAATCAACCCACGTTCTCCCTGTGAATAATGTATGTCTAGTTACCACATTATAGTCATGCTAATATGGATTAGCGCTAACTCTATAGGGGAATAACATTGACATACAATACTGCTGTTCATGTTTAACTAGTTGAAGTCAGTATGCTCAATGTATATATAACAATTAGCAGAATGATAACATAGTAACTACCATATTTTTTTTATTAACTGCCGTTCCTTAAAAAAAAAAATCCACCTGTCCTCAAGCTGCAAGTACAGTGTAGATATATTAACACCAAAAGGCCGCAACCATGGACCCAAAATTGTCCATTTGTTCCTAGTTATAACATATTTAAATAGGGTCCAATGTAACTCAGCAACTACAGTTTGACCTCGATTTAGTGTCATAAGGGATTTGTGTTGTATAAAATTTTGGTGGAAAGTAAATCATGACAACATGTCAGTCATTAATGTACAGTTTTAAATTTTGAACTGTAATGAGTAAATGTTTTAAATGAATGCTTAAGCTGTGATCAAAGTGATTGATGAAAGAAGAAGGGGAAATGTCTAATTATTTGTTTAATGAAAATGTAAGCAGGGCGATAAACAGGAAAATATGGTAAATGAAAAAAGTAAAATGTTCAATTTGTGTATATATAACATGCTACTACATATGTCCAATTGCTGATAGTACTATTGAAATGTTTATCACCTGTTTGTTTTCTTATTTATAATCTTCATCCACTATAGTTAAGAGTATCTCACAAAAATAAAGAGTCACAACTTTTCTGTCTTTTCTTTCTTTCAAATAGATATACATGTTAACAAAAATATTCAATTCCCTCTGTAGCTAGTTGACATCTTAAGATTGAGTCATTGAATTGCAAAATAACATCACCTCTTATAGCATAACAAACTATACAATTTGAAATTCTAATTTTGACAACAGATCATAAGGCAAAATAAATAATTATTCAAAATGAAATACCATTTATTTTTCTTTGACACTTTTTTTAAAAACCGGAACCAATTTTTATATAATCCAACTGGAAACTACCAATATGTTATTTTTCTTTAACTACTATGATATAATCCAACTGGAAACTACCAATATGTTATTTTTCTTTAACTACTATGATATAATCCAACTGGAAACTACCAATATGTTATTTTTCTTTAACTACTATGATATAATCCAACTGGAAACTACCAATATGTTATTTTTCTTTAACAACTATGATATAATCCAACTGGAAACTACCAATATGTTATTTTTCTTTAACTACTATGATATAATCCAACTGGAAACTATCAATATGTTATTTTTCTTTAACTACTATGATATAATCCAACTGGAAACTACCAATATGTTATTTTTCTTTAACTACTATGATATAATCCAACCGGAAACTACCAATATGTTATTTTTCTTTAACTACTATGATATAATCCAACCGGAAACTACCAATTATGTTATTTTTCTTTAACTACTATGATATAATCCAACTGGAAACTACCAATATGTTATTTTTCTTTAACAACTATGATATAATCCAACTGGAAACTACCAATATGTTATTTTTCTTTAACTACTATGATATAATCCAACCGGAAACTACCAATATGTTATTTTTCTTTAACTACTATGATATAATCCAACCGGAAACTACCAATATGTTATTTTTCTTTAACTACTATGATATAATCCAACGGAAACTACAATATGTTATTTTTCTTTAACTACTATGATATAATCCAACGGAAACTACCAATATGTTATTTTTCTTTAACAACTATGATATAATCGAACTGGAAACTACCAATATGTTATTTTTCTTTAACTACTATGATATAATCCAACTGGAAACTACCAATATGTTATTTTTCTTTAACAACTATGATATAATCAAACCGGAAACTACCAATATGTTATTTTTCTTTAACGACTATGATATTTTCTTTAACAACTATGATATAATCAAACCGGAAACTACCAATATGTTATTTTTCTTTAACAACTATGATATATTCTCAGCCAGGCAACCTCTTGCCCTCGAGGAAGAGGCTCTAATCCCCAAGGCCACCAGAAAATGAAGTCATATGACTTGCGTACAATCTTTTCCTTGTGATTCCAAAACTGAAAGCACTGAATTAATACTTGAGGAAAGGATTAACCTAAAAATTCAAAGCTAATGGCAGAAAATATAACCTGAAAATCAAGGTTGTTTTATGTTTGTATAGATTTTTAATTATCTCTACGTAACAAATGAAAGAATAATTAAAAGCGATCATATCTTACTTTGCTGCTAAATTCATAGCTCTCAATTTTGTTGTTTTGTTTTCTATTCTTGAATGATTTTTTTTTGAATACTAAAATTATATTTTCAACCTATTTAATCATTCATTATATGCTGGTGCCGATAAAAGCTATTCTCAAACAAATGAGAAAGTTCTTAATTTGAAAACATTTTAGATGAAACTGAAAAATCGAGAATTTTACACCAAAGACATAAAAAATATTTTCTTCAGTAGTACAGGGTCCAATTTTTTTTTCCACATCACATTTCCCTTTTGAAATAAAAAATTTGAATTTTGTATTAATCAAATGACTGAGTCAACTGATTGCATCTTTGTATACTTTTCTAAAGAAGTCTTTTTCACCATTTGTCTTTCATCTGTGATTGTGCGTTAGTTAGAACTTGTATTTTAGAAATATCAAGTATAATGTGTTAAGGTAATTCATCTATCACTAAATTATGATCATGGTCTTTCAAATGCTTAAAAAGACTTAAGTGCAGATTCAAGCATTCACTGACATGGATTTATAGGCTCTTTTGCTCAATGTCTATAATGGCTTGCATTTACTGTAAAAATCCCAATGATCACATGATGGAGCATGCTCATAACTTAAGGATAGATGGATTACCTTAAACAAGATACCAAATGTTTGATATACATGATCCAGACTCATTTCAAGGGTTATTTCAAATAAGTGAATATGAGGGCTGTTGTGCAAAAATGTTGTAACTGCTTCTTGAGTATTATGTAGTTGCTATAGTTTGGCATAGAGTCTTTGATAGGTGTTTCAAATAAACATTAAAGTCAAGTTAATTATCTTATCGTTTCCTTCAATTTACAAAACCACCTACTATATACATCTTATGCATCTTATGATTGATTGTGGATTAATTTTGGCCTTTTTGGTTTAAAATTTTTCGCCATTTTTAAGAGTTATCTGACTGCAGTGATATTTTCTAACAACCCTGTCAAAATGCAAATTAAAACCCATCAATCATAAGATTTATAATTATATATATATACTTGCTGATATAATCAACTAGAAAAAAAGCTACTTCTTCAATAAATAAAGAGTTTGAGAGCCCCTAAATTACCAGAAATATTTCTCCTGCATATCAGCATTTTAAACCGTATCCTACAGATACAGAATTTATAATCCTTGAAGATAAAAACTTCTTCCTGAGAAAAGCTTGAGCATGATCATTTCATAATTGATAGAAGTGACTCGTTAATGAGAAGCATCTTAAACATTTTAAATCGTGTTTGATTATTACAAAGAATAAAGCTATAACCTGGTTGTACATGTGTGTTTCATGAAATTTCATGAGGAGAAGTTATGTTGAAATATATCTCTGAGATTCTTAACTCAATATTATATTGTTTATAGTTGTTGTTGTTCAATAAAGCAGAGTTTCTACTTGAATTGTTGGTGCATGAGCGTGATATTAAAATAAGAACAATTGTTAACAAAAAGCAGTGTGAATATTGTACTAATAAATAAGACTGGGTCAATCTGACATGATTTTCAACAATGTATCATTACCATACAGTCATCTTTCTATCAGAATCGGTGGTTACATGATGATTTCTACAGATTTTTTTTCATTCGATTTTCCTGTATCATCTTTATAGAGAAAGATCACCTCCTTCTACACTGTAACATTTACTGAGAGGGACTAATCATACACCCCACCAATGTGTGATTCTCCTACTTCAGACGCATCATAATACTTTTATCGTCATGACAACAATTTTCTTTTAAAATTTGAATCTCTAGATTATTTTTTTCTTCAAATTAAACTTGAAAGTCTCCTGAAAACAAACAGATGTTAAACTAGAGACAAAAATGCTGAAAGATAAATATAAGGTGATGGTTGAATTAAAGCTGTACAATGATTACAGAAATATTCAAATTATATTCTGAGATTGTCCAATAGCAACAGAGAGATATCATGTGATCACTGGTTTGATTGTGATACTGTTTGACAGCTATTGTTATAGCCAGGAAACTATAGGGAATGGCAGGGGTGAAATCTTTATTGAAAACTAAGAAGGTTCACTTCACAGATGTGAAAAGCTGTTTGTCTAGAGACTGGGATGTTTAACATAGACCGATGTAAATATATGTAGATATAAAACAGTGAGGAGTGACCCGTATGTTATAGTCTAACCTGTCCAGAGTGGCCAGTCAAGAAAATCAAGTAAAAGTGACCATTAAGGACAAGTGGTTGCAGGATGGAGGTCAATGCATGAAATGATTCATATTCGGAACTATTTTTAAAGCTGACTGTTTCAAACATGTGGTTTCTAATTGCAGATGAAATAAACTAAGTTATACATTTTCTGGCCAATTCATTAAAACAGGTGGTTACCACCTTTGAGTCAAAGGCATTTTCTGAAGTATTAAAAAAGCTGGAGTAAAAAAGGACGTCAAATGTGTAAAATATTTTCCATGAGTATGTAAGCTGGCTGCTGTAGACAGGTGAACTTTTAAGTACAGGTGGCTTCTGTCACAGGATGAACTGTAAGTTATCAATGTCTAGCCAGGTGATGGACACGCGCCATTCTCTTTTGGTGCATTTTTTATATAGCTATGTGCTGCTACATTGTTTTAAGAATGTCAATCAAACTGTATAATAAGCATTCACATAATAAAAAAAGTCCAAAAAATGGTGTTATTCTATTTACCTACCTTGAGATGAAAGATAATTTTTAAACATCCTACTTCTTTTTTATGCACGCTATTACTAACAGAGTTATGTCCCTTAGAAAAAAATATGAATTTCAGAATAAACAATATAATGTTAAATTACTTTTTTCTCAGGCTTTCATGCTGGTTTTTTCAACAGCATGGATATGAATCTTTCAAATATTAATAAACCTACCTAAATAACATCAATAAATTCATTTAAAAAAGCAAGAACTATCCCTAATGTGTCAGATCCTTTACAGAACATATTTCCAATCTTTTCCTTAGCACCAATACAACTCCTGTCTAATGCAAAACCATCATAATGATTATCTCACACAAACAAGTATAGAACACTTGGGCTGCGCCACTCAGGCCTGATCCTGGTCTATCAATACCGCTGTTAGCAAATCAATTCGCTGTTAATTAAAAAGCCATTACTTCGTATCTTTTTACCAGTGCAAATAAACAAGTGTTCATCTTTTCCCATGCCATTGTCAACTTGGCTCAGGCACTGGGATGTAAACACGATGTTTTGATGACTCTGGGTCTAATGACAGACACCAGACATTTTATGATGATATAGTTTAGTCATTATCAGAGATATACATCATTAGTCTGACTTTGGCAAAACAACCTCAGTTCCCTTGTGCTCTTTCTTTATTTTCCAAGCCATAAAAACTAACAGAAATAATCACTATTCTTACATACCAAAAATATTACTATATATAGAATTCCTTCTTTAATCCTCCAACCCATAACAAATTGGATTTAATGTGATGACAAAGGATGACATCATTTATAAAACAGGGGGCTCAGATTCCAATGTTGTTGTTTTTAAAAAAGGGAGATAAGTTTGGTTGAAAAGGACTGAAGAGTTATGGCCCTTGATGGGAATGTATCCTTTGTGATGTCAAAAGGTTTAATAGCTTAGAAATTATGGCAAATGTTAAAGTTTTTCACAATAACAACAATGCCAACAACACCAGAGTGATGACAACACCATGTGTTATTTTTTTCTTTGAAAAATGGACGAGCTAAAAAATATTTCAAACACACTATTTCAGTCTATTTTTTGTGCAAATTGTACCAAGAGTAATGTTCATATTTTTGTTAAGTCCTTTCTCACTGAGTTATAGTGATTCTTGCCTTTTTATTTCAATCTTTTGTTTACTCTTACACACCAAAGATACAGTCATAATTGTTTCCATTTTTGTAAAGAATTAATGCTGTGATGATTATCTGCTTTTCAGACAATGCAAACAAGACATGACAATAATAACAGATAACAGACATGCAATTCCTATTTCTATTCACGAAACTGTCATAAGTTCATACAGAAATAGATGAAGATTGAACAATTATTGCAGCCAGTCCTCAAAATTTACTTTTACATTTCACATTCAAATTCAATTGTATTTTTCTCAGAAAACGGCACTAGTTATAAGATTCGAGCACATATATTTGTACAGCTTAACCTCACAATCTGAAAATGCTGAATTTGAGTGCTGATAAAGCCTTATAACTACATGATATATCTCTCATAATGTATGTTGAAACACATGCATCCTTTAGAACTGACCAACAAACAAAACGTTTCATCTACTTCTTAAGAACCAATCCGTCTTACGTAAAGATTCACAATTCCATAAATGGCTGTTATCAATTATGGTTAATAAATGGTTCATACTGATGTGTATAATAGTTGTATAACAGATGAAACAAGGGTATACTGCCAAAGGAAATATCTTATTTACTTATGTTATTATGTTTAATAAGCAACATAATACATCTAGTTTTAATTGAGAATTGCTAACAATCTGGCCTGCTGTTTCTACTGACAGACAATATGTGAAGTGGTAGAACAGTAGAGAATAAACATTCAAACTTCACAAGAAAAGGGTGTTTATCCCTTTCCCTCATATAGACTCATTTTGACGCACTCAATAGGTACCACATAAAGCCTGATCTGCGGAAAACCACAGTTAAACCTTACCAAATTTAATTACAAAATATCATTTCCAGACCACTGAGGAGCAGCGAACAGCATAAAACCTGATCAGCCTGCGAGTTACTCGCAGGCTGATCTGGTTTTATGTTGTTCGCATAGGTCTTTTCATGGTTTCCTCTATGAGGGAAAGGGTGTTTATATCACTACCAATTTCATAAACACAAGAAATGCCAAGTTTATACAGTAAAGTCCACTTGTAACAATGTCCCATGTAACAATATATCGCTTGTAAGGATACAGTTCTAAAGGTCCCTGCAGACACCCTATATAATTCAATGTAATCACCTCCACATGATATGATATTGTTTTTTAAGACATTTCAGTGGGACTACTAAATACTGTGCTTCTAGTTGGTACCCAGTGATCATTTTGACTCCCTGTATTGATATTTTGTCACCTAAAGTAGAAAGCATGGCCACCACAGTTGTGAAAAATATCATCTGTAACAATAGTTTATGTATTGGCCCGCGTTCAACTGATCATTTTCTACCTGTTAATCTGCAGGATATGGTAATCACTTGACCTTCTTAAATCATACAGACATGATCAAGTTGCAGTTAGATTCTTGAATTGTGAATCAAATTTATTGCCTTATTGTTTCTTTTTAACAGATAGTGACAGGCTCATGATAAGAACAGTAAAAAAAAAAATGTTGGATTTTGAATTCAAATAAAAAATAACTTAGTTGCAGAAAGAAAAAGATTTAGAGGTCTGCAGAGCAGTGCCTGCAATGCTCATCTCTGTTTTACATGTCAACAATGGGGGGCCATATTTGAGAGTTCAAGTTTGAATGGGGCATAACTCTAAAAATACTGATTACTGAGTTATGTCACTTGTCCCCTTTAGCAAGTATGCCAAGAATGAGTACAATATCTTTGATAGTTTTAAAAATATTCTATCAATAAGCAATTTTAACAAAAATTCCAATTAAAAAGGGGTATAACTCTGAAAATGTAGATTTCAGAATAATGCCCCTTATCTTACAACTGCGCCTTGTCATGATATAAAGTATTCCAACTTTTGTGTAGATACCTTTCATAGTTTTCAAAATATTCTACTTAATGAGCAATTTTGACCAAAAATTCTAAATTAAAAAGGGGCTTTAAACTCCGAAAATAGAGCTTTCAGAAAAAGTCCCTTGTCTTAAAACTGCACCTTGACATGATTATTAAGTATTACAAGTTTCATGTTTATACCTTAACAAGTGTTTGAGTTATGGACTACATTAAATTTTTTTGCATGATGATGATAATATTATAGCTCAATTTTTTCTTCGAAACAGACAAGCTAAAAATAACTATTTTAACCAGGAGTTGTAGATTTGGCCATCTGTGATTTTTTCTCTTTGTAAATGTTAAAAATCAATTTAAGTCTTGGGAAGAGCTTTGTAGTGCTATTACACAGATGCTGAGAGTGTTATCTGTGACAGTTTACATCACACCTTTGATTCTTGGTTGGAGGGATGCATCATGTGCATTACATCACACTGGGTCTACTTTGAAAAGGAGTAAAGTCTTACTGATCTGTGGTTGAAGTTGATAATTTTATAATTAAAGTTCTAAAATATAATGATCATCCCTGGTACAAATTTAGGGCATGATGACATTCCACTGGGTAATACCCTAGCAACACATGCATACTTTAATGACTTTAGTGACTCCGATAAACTAAACCTTTTTGGTAAAGAAAAATATGACTTGACTATTTGAGTTTACCATCGCTTCGACAGTATTCCAGTCATATAACAACATCCAGCTAATTCCAGGTAGAGGAAGACCCTGAATGCGCGAAGGCATCCGGGTAGAACCACTGACCTACAGCAAGCCAGCTGAAAGGCTTCCTCACATGAGAAAAATATGAACAATCATAAAACTATATCTATGGGTGATTAAAATCACAGACACACTACATAAACGGCTCAACAATATAGATATATTGAAATTTTCATTAATTGGGATGCAGAAGACTAGGGTATGATAATATGATTTTTTTTTCATTTCGAAGGCTTGGTGTAAAACTATTGTAACTAAGACTTATTTAAATGTAGTTACAATAGTTTTATGTAAACCCGGCCAGTCTTAGAAGCTATATACACATTCACAGTTCAAGACAGACTATATGTAAACCCGGCCAGTCTTAGAAGCTATATACACATTCACAGTTCAAGACAGACTATATGTAAACCTGGCCAGTCTTAGAAGCTATATACACATTCACAGTTCAAGACAGACTATATGTAAACCCGACCAGTCTTAGAAGCTATATACACATTCACAGTTCAAGACAGACTATATGTAAACCCAACCAGTCTTAGAAGCCATATACACATTCACAGTTCAAGACAGACTATATGTAAACCCGACCAGTCTTAGAAGCTATATACACATTCACAGTTCAAGACAGACTATATGTAAACCCGACCAGTCTTAGAAGCTATATACACATTCACAGTTCAAGACAGACTATATGTAAACCTGACCAGTCTTAGAAGCTATATACACATTCACAGTTCAAGACAGACTATATGTAAACCTGACCAGTCTTAGAAGCTATATACACATTCACAGTTCAAGACAGACTATATGTAAACCCAACCAGTCTTAGAAGCCATATACACATTCACAGTTCAAGACAGACTATATGTAAACCACCAGTCTTAGAAGCTTATACACATTCACAGTTCAAGACAGACTATACACATTCACAGTTCAAGACAGACTATATGTAAACCTGACCAGTCTTAGAGGCTATATACACATTCACAGTTCAAGACAGACTATATGTAAATATGTAGACACCTCATTAAGTCTTAAACAGTCTTCAGAAGACAAACAAATTGGTCTGAAAGCTCATTCCTTGTCTTATGAATCTCTGTTAAGACCATTTTTAATCCCATTGCATTTTATCTACATTTTATGGAAGCATCGCTCAAAGAATTAAGTTTTCAGGAAATTGATGAAATTGAAAAATTCACATTTTCCATTTTTTATTCTCTCAAACCTTATTCTGAGACAATAAAGAAAATAAATCCCTCCAAGACAGTAAGCCAGAGTAAGTTGTCAGTGTTACATAGGATGTTTGAAATGAGGAAGCTTCCATATTAGTGCACCAATATAATATATTAACATTTCCATCAATTCTTTTATTTATAGACCCAATGCTGGGACTCTATGTCATACCTGAAGTATGTGTGTGTTTGAGTGTGTTTTTTCTACTTCTGTAGTATACTAGGTTTCTTTGTGTAAACATTGAAATCTGGAGATTTTATTAATTAAAGGGCCATAACTCCTGACCTAATTATCCGATATTAGACACAATCGAACTTGGCCAAGAAATTATTGCTATAAACATTGTCATAAAGTTTGACAATGACTGCATAAGAAATGAAGATGCTAGCGTGCAAACAAAGTGGAATCTGGCATTTTTTATATAAAAGGGGCATAACTCCTGACCTAATTGGCCAATATCAGCCATAATCGAACTTGGCCAAGATATTATGGCTATAAATATTGTCATAAAGTTTGAAAATGATTGCTTAAGAAATGAAGATGCTAGAGTGCAAACAAAGTGAAATCTGGCAAATTTTAATATTAAAAGGGGCATAACTCCTGACCTAATTGGCCAATATCAGCCATAATTGAACTTGGCCAACAGATTGTTGTAATAAACATTGTCATAAGTTTGAAGATCATTGCTTAAGATATGAAATTGCTAGAGTGCAAACAAACTATTGTGGACGATGGACGGCGGAGATTCATTGATTATAACAGCTCATCCTGTGTACAACCATGTACTTATGTGAGCTAAAAAATATATCTCTGATAAATTAATAAATGTCTTATACTTAATCTGAAAACAAGCATTTCATTTTATTGTGTTTTACTGTAGAATTAAAACCTATTGAGAGAAAACATTTATTTTGAAATTGGTTTTACTAAAATAAATTTCAATCTTTGAACAAAGACAGAAAATGGTCTCTTTAATTGAAATATTTTCTAACGAAAGTTACAATATTCATAGACAGCGTACTTATTGCTTTTCAGAATAAATGTTCAAAGTTTACAAATGACTAAATTTATGTTTGAACATAGAAAGTAGTAAGAAATAAATGAAAACCATTTTAACCCATTTTTTTTTGTATTTCAGACTTGAATTTGGCCACTAAAATTCAGGACTAATTAGTGTAAATCCATTATAGCATGCTTCACTATAACACATTCCACTATAACACATTAACAAATATAACACACTCCACCACTATAGCCCATAACACTATAGCACACACTCAACTATAGCACACACTCAACTATAACACACTCCACTATGGCACACACCACTATAGCACACACTCAACTGTAGCACACACTCAACTATAGCACACACTCAACTATAACACACACTCAACTATAACACACACTCAACTATAACACACACTCAACTATAGCACACACTCAACTATAGCACACACTCAACTATAGCAAACACTCCACTATAACACACACTCCACTATGGCACACACCACTATAGCACACACTACTATAACACACACTCCACTATAGCACACACTCAACGATAACACACTCCACTATGGCACACACCACTATAACACACGCTCAACTATAACACACTCCACTATAACCCATAACACTTTAGCACACACACTCAACTATAACACACACTCAACTATGGCACACACTACTATAACACACACTCCACTATAGCACACACTCAACTATAACACACACTCAACTATAGCACACACTCAACTATAGCAAACACTCCACTATAACACACACTCCACTATGGCACACACTCCACTATAGCACACACTCAACTATAGCACACACTCAACTATAGCACACACTCAACTATAGCACACACTCAACTATAACACACACTCAACTATAGCAAACACTCCACTATAACACACACTCCAATATGGCACACACCACTATAGCACACACTCAACTATAACACACACTCCACCATAGCACACACAAGTTTTTGACCTTCAACCTCCTAATGCATACTTGGACCTAAGTTACGTGCCTGCATACCGTCTCATCATGCTGAACAAAAACAAGGCATGAGAGCAAACCTTGGCTAAGTGCACAGACTTCTATAAGCATTTAGCCTAGTTTTGCTCTCCCTAAAAATATTTATTTATTGTAACCAGTTATTTCAAAATATCTGCCAAAGTTACAGTCAAGCCAGAGAATGATGACCAAGGCATGCCTGCCCATCTGTGACCTTAATAAAACTTATAACAAGATCTTCCATTGGGAAATCTAATTAATAACCTAATTAGCCTTGGTCAACTAGCAACCTGGCCACCTGAGAAAGATATAGTTCTGCCACGTTACATCATCACGCTGTAGACATGTGGCATTACTTTCACACCTTGTCACAGTATCCTGAGACCACTCTAAGTATCCGTGATTGACACCAACCAGGAAGCTACCAGTGCCATTTTTCAACAACTTTGACATGTAAGGGTTGAGAATCGAGCCTTTCATCTTCATCTTCCAAAGCTAATGCTCTAAGCACTAGGCCACCAACAAGTTCAAGGCATAATACAATGCTATAGCTCGTCTGCCTTATTTTAGAGATTTCAGTGATAGCTATACTATATACAGCTCCAAATTGCTATAGAAGACATGAGTATTACAGAAATACTGGGAAAATTTTATGTTAAGATGACAGCCTATGTAGACTTATTAATGTTACAGACTGAATCTTCCCTGCCCAAAACTGAGGAAAAATTGTCTATATCAATCATGTAAAACAAATTAAAAACATTATATGTTGGGATCAACTTCAGAAACTGTAAAATAATGACTTATGTGAAAATGCACTTCAATTCAACAAAATAAATCATAAAATGCATCTTAAATCAACTAAATGATTCCCAAAATGCACTTCAGTTCATCCAAAAAGAAAACTGACTTTGGTTCCAATGTCCAACTTTGTTAAATTAGATTTTGTGTTATAGTGGAGTATATTATAATGAATTATCTTACAATGATATATGTTATAATGGAATGTGTTATAATTGGATGTGTTATAATGGAATGTGTTATAATTGGATGTGTTATAATGGAATGTGTTATAATTGGAGGTGTTATAAGGGAATGTGTTATAACTGGATGTGTTATAATAGAATGTGTTATAATGGAGTGTATTATAATGGGGTGTGTTATAATGGAGTGTGATTATAATGGGTGTATATAATGGAAGTGTATTATAATGGTGTGTTATAATGGAATGTGTTATAATGGTGTGTTATAATGGGATGTGTTATAATGGAGTGTATTATAATGGGTGTTTATAATGGGGTGTGTTTTCATGGTTAATGTGAATATCAAAAAATGATCATATAATGATTTTCTCAGTAAAACTTTTCATGAATGACAAATATAAAAAGCTTATATCTTAACAGGCTATGTGACTAAAAGAACACACAAAAAAATCAAATTCAGACTATTTCAGGTAATTTTTCAGGATAATTCTTAGTATCTCAAATCTTTTTAATAGCATTTTTTTTAATTTTAAACATTCTCAAACATATCTCCTTGGATGTAAGACAATATCATAAACAAGGGAATATAATTATGACAAGTTACAAAGATTTGCCCAATTCTTATCCATATAATTATATATATATATAAATATATAATCAATGATGATAAGGGTGCAGCTATCTTCGCATTATTCCTGGGGGAGAAAAATGATGAGAAATTTTCAGTTTGTGAAAACCACTGCTGATTTTCCCACAAGAAAAAAAGAAACTCAACAGTTAGATGTGATTGTTGTAAAGATATAATGCAGTATGATTCAATAGCAACCTTCATTTCTTTAGAAACAGTGACCTTGATAAACTTATTCCAAGTTACATTTTGTGACAGTTAACAAACAATTCGAAGAGGCTGTGCAATGTCCTGAAACAACCCTAAGCCTTTACCTTAAAATCCCTGTAATGGTTCCATTACATTTCTGACCTCATGGCCTTTCATGGGGAGATAACCAATGTTTCCTAATGTTTCATTAGGGTACTTTGGTTATCTTGGTAGAGGTTAAGTGGTCCAAGACATAGGAGACCCATTACAGAGACTTTACCTTAACAAGCAGAGGAGTTGGTTTGCTCATATGATATTGTAGCTCAATTTTTTTACAATCTGAATGGCAAGGAAACACCCATTGGTCCAAATACCATTTAAATTTCAGTAAATTAATATTAATCAAGTTGTTAATATGTATATGAATATTCATAAGGTTGAAGGTCAATGCAACAGCTGCTATACTTGATTACAATATAGACAGGACTACACAAAGTGATTTCTATTCTCTCTTTTCATAATGTCATTGGGTTGTCATTCTTGTGGAAAGTATAAACTATGCTATTCACACCTATCCACAACAGTCTGTTATCACACTTAACACCTACCCCCCAAAAGTATGTTATCACATTATACACCTATCCCCAAAAGTCTGTTATCACATTATATACCTATCCCCCAATAGTCTGTTATCACATTATACACCTACCCCCCAAAAGTCTGTTATCACATTATACACCTATCCCCAAAAGTCTGTTATCACATTATATATCTATCCCCCAATAGTCTGTTATCACATTATACACCTACCCCCCAAATAGTCTGTTATCATATTATACACCTACCCCCCCAATAGTCTGTTATCACATTATACACCTACCCCCCCCCCAATAATCTGATATCACATTATACACTACCCCAATAGTCTGTTATCACATATACACCTACTCCCCAATAGTCTGTTATCACATTATACACCTACCCCCAATAGTCTGTTATCACATTATACACATACCCCCTAATAGTCTGTTATCACATTATACACCTACCCCCAATAGTCTGTTATCACACTTAACACCTACCCCTAATAGTCTGTTATCACATCATACACCTACCCCCCCCCCCCCCCAAATAGTCTGATATCACATTATACACCTACCCCCAATAGTCTGTTATCACATTATACACCTACCCCCAATAGTCTGTTATCACATTATACACCTACTCCCCAATAGTCTGTTATCACATTATACACCTACCCCCCAATAGTCTGTTATCACATTATACACCTACTCCCCAATAGTCTGTTATCACATTATACACCTACCCCCCAATAGTCTGTTATCACATTATACACCTACCCCCCCCAAAAGTCTGTTATCACATTGTACACCTACCCACAATAGTCTGTTTCTTGCCCCTTTGTTAAGCTTATATACCATCCCCAAGAACAACTCAATGAAAGTGAAAGAGAGGATATAGCCTTCACTCCATCCTGTGTCACACTGCATCATCTGCCTATTCCTTATCAGACTGAAATCAAACATGTCAACTCCCTCAACAGCATCTTAAACTGATTTTTTTTTATACTACAAAAACTCCTCCCTTTTACCAACAAATATTGCATTAGATTTTGAAATTAGTAATGTCAACAATAAAAAATCAATCAGCCATGAAACACATGCAAAACTGGTCCCCTAACAAACACAAAAAAGATAACAATTACCATCAAGAATCTTTCTGATTTCCAAACTATGCCTGCTCACCATACTGATATTAAACTGTCATCTAATTAAAGAATGGCTTCAAGAAAAGCTGGTTTTACATTCATGGCATGTGTAAATATCATCAGCATCACACGGCAGAATTTGCTTCTATTTTAAAGGAGTTTAACTTTCAAATGGAATGGCAATCAATAAAATATTCACAGAAACAATACAAGAGCTCAACAGCTTTTTCTGATTTGTCAGGATCTTTTCATTTTTAC
The DNA here is from genome assembly GCA_021229015.1 of Solen grandis. Lineage (NCBI taxonomy): Eukaryota > Metazoa > Mollusca > Bivalvia > Adapedonta > Solenidae > Solen > Solen grandis. The sequence continues at coordinate 81,998,119 of CM037778.1, forward strand.
TAACATGTATTTCTAAATTAAATATTTGAAAGCCTGCCTACTCTAGCAACCTTTTTATTTTTTTAATTTTTGTTCAGCAATAAAAAAGAAGAGGGGAATCATTTGAGAGCATGTTTAGAAGTTACAACGAAGTGTGATTTGAACTTTAAATGTTAAAATGTTTCAAGGAAATTGAAGATAAAAATATGATATTGCTGAAAAAGATTCTAAGATAAATAATATTTTCATTAAAGTAAAATTTGATCTTAAATTTCCCAATATTGAAAAACATGGTCCATTCACAAAAATTGTGAAAAAATCACTGGAATCTGAAACAGTTTAAAAATGAGATTCCACAATACAATTTAAGTTCTGCATATTTTGATCATGCCATTTTGAATTACATTAACATTTCTATTGTTATCGTAGGAGAAGATGTGTCTTATTTTTCCACAGAAACTTTCGAATTGAAATTTCTAATTTTAAAAATCATGAGAATCTATTACAGAAGCCAGTATCACAATTTTAAGACCGAATTTTATAGTTTCTGAAAACCAAGAAATCTTTTGGAATGTCATTGAGGCCATGATTGAAAAATTATCAACACATGACGCTGTTGTTAATAACAACAGAAGGGGGTGGATGCCTGCAAGACCTAATATCTTCAGGACTGGCGATCAATGTCAATGTCCTCCCACAGACTCCTATCCAGTCCACCATGGAACTGAGAGAGGCAAACCTTAGCGATGCCACATTCCCATGGAAACCATGCTGGATTACTGTAATTTTATTTTAATCAAGAAACTTGAAATCTGAATGCTGCTCTTCACTGCTGGAGACGGGAAATGAAGGTTTGAGACAATATCAGGCGAGGGATTAGCCAGTGAATGGAGTCATGTATTGAATAAAAAAAAGTGCAATTAAGGATTAAAATGCAAAGTTTAATGGTGCCTCCGATCGTGAACAACAATGGGGCTGTAGTTCAGAGTAGGTAGAGATCGAGAGTCCAAAGTAGATGAGTCAGAGGCACTCAGTTATTTGAACTTTGGTTTTGCATGTACATGCACATATATGACGAAAATAATGTAGATTTTTTTTCACATGCAAATGATAGAAGAGAATTGAATTAATAAAAAGTATTTCCAGGCAAGATGTCAAAATTCTAGGCGATTCTAGGCACAATTCCTACAGCAAAGTGTCAAGATGCAATTGTACAGATGGCCTGACAGGTTGGTGCTTCCCTGGGGTTAGACAAGACAATGGATAGTAACTGTAGACCTTTTACATTTAAACAAGGCAAGCTGCTAGTAGTCATACTGTGTACATGTTAGCTTCAACAAAAAAAGGAAAAATTTGCCACTGCTGCACAATTTATCTCTTTTTATTTTTTCTAATATTATGTGGGAAATTGAAGAACATCATAAGTTACCTTCCCCAGTGGCCAAGGGGTTAAAGCGTCCGCCTCAGGTGCTGGAGGTCCTGGGTTCGATCCCCGGCCACAAAATATCAAAGTAGTAAAAAGTGGTATTGTTATTATAGCTCCCTTGCTTGGTGCTCAGCTTAAAAGGGTAGTTGCAGGACTGGTTGGCTCGGTGTCAGGATAATGTGACTGGATTTGGTATCATGCCACATGTCTACGGTGTGATACTACAGTGTGGCAGAACATATCTGTCTCAAGTAGACATCGTCTCCAAATGTCAGACCGAAATTCTTTTGGTGGGACGAACAAACAAAGATCATAAGTTGACACTATAGATCTAGTATAGTCTTCTCAACCATACCTCATACTTATCCATGCTTTTCAGCAAATATCTTTTAAATCTGCTTTCTAGATTGAACTTCATTTCACAACCAAGGGTGCCGAGGACCAGTGGTAATGGATCTGACTACCTGACTACGGATCTGAAGGTCGTGGGTTTGAACCCCATTGGGGGCAAAGGTCTATGGTCTATGCAAAGTACTGGTCCAACTCTGGAACTGTCAAATGGGATTAGTATAAGTTGTAAAAAACTTTTTCCTAAAGCCAGTGGGCTAACCCCAACACTGTCCTGAAACTTAACTCAGCCTCTTACATTTGTGCTATGTTGTATATTCTTAACTCCAAACAACTTTCATTTTTCCTCCTAATTGCTTTTACTTTTAACCCATTACTTTATCCTTGTACCTGACTGCATTTTATACCTTACAGGACATCTTCTTTGATTTATTTTACTTCTCCTGCATTTAAACAAAGACACAGCAGCCAAAAACCGCAGCATTAAGTAAAAACTCATGTACACAGCCGGTGGATTACAGAATCCTGCTTAGTGGGTGGGGTATTATAAGCTTTAATATCTTCTGCACCCCACACTGGGTCTTTTGTGAAACCAGGGCATCAGAATCAAAGTGTGGGGTGTTTTGCCAATGATTTGACAGATTTATGTGGATCTGGGTCACTATTCTCACCATCCAAATCTAATTACTGCTCTCACTGGTTTGTACAGGTGCTCTAAAAATCAAATTATTATAACTAATATCACTTTATTGGCACAGACTGCAACATTTTATTGAGGAATCTGGCTGCCTGTTGTATGCCATCCATCAATCTGTCTTTCAGCCACTGTTAATCTCTCTTAAGATTTCTGTGAAACCATTACTTGACCTAATTGTGCTTTATCAACTGATTTATAGACCTTATTCAATAGTTTGTTTTGATGAAAAAACAACATACCTTTGGTTAATTAAAAATATAACAAAAATAAGAGCACTGGTTATCACAAAATATTCCCGTCCTGCAATTTTATCAAATCAAAGGTTGTAACTCTGAAGAGGCTGTGATATTCTGACTATTTTTTTAAAATTTGATTGAGAAACTGTCCCAATACAAATTGTAACAAAGTTTGAAAAAAAATTGGTTCTCATGTTTGTCAATATTGGAGAGCAGGCACTATTTATATAGTACTTTTTATTAAATCAAGGGCCATAACTTAAGAGTGTCTGGGAAAATCTAGCTGGTTATCAATCTTGGCAGAGATATTGTGCCCATATAGACTGCAACCAAATTTGATAAAGATTGGTTCACATTTGTTAGAGTTAGAGAGTGGACATCTTCGACTCGACAGGCATGTAATATTCAATCTGATCGGTATACATTATTTTTTCTTTCTTTTATTTTTTTCTGGTATCAGTATGGAGACAGTTCTTAATAATTCAAGTTTGATTCATCTTCATAGACTCTATGGACATAAAAAGAAAAAAATCATACAAACGTTTTACATCCTAAGGATAATGAGTCTTTGCTTCATCTGTTTCAAGTTTACCATCCATCTACAGTTGGCACTTGTTTTTCGATTATCTATATTATATGAGATTTGCTTACATTTATCAAATAATAATCAATCAATTGATAATCAATCAATATATTAGAATGATAGCAATATCAATACAGTGCTGCACGGTCGCCACAATCAGGTGATGTTATGGAGTTGTTGTCTTTAGAAGTAAGAATTTCGGATAATCATGATGTTGATGACTTGCCATATTGAAGTGACATAGTTTACTTTTTAGAATGTCTAGGTGGATACCATCAAGCCAATAAGTTATGCAGCTAATTAGCAACTTTCAGAAGTCAGGCTGCATCACTGTGGATTAATTGCATCAATGTGGCGATCATCAACAAAACATTCACACCTCCACAAACCATCAAACAACTTCAAATAATACCTAGCTACTTACTAAGGACAGGTAAAAAAGTCAAGATAGTGAAAAAGTCAACACTGAAAAAGTATTCTGATGTGGAATGTCAATCCTTTTTTTGAGTGACTACATGTATATTATTCATGTTTTCTCTGTTATGTATAAGTTAACCCTTTCCCTCATAGAGGACACCATGAAAAGACCTATGCGAACAGCATAAAACCAGATCAGCCTGCGAGTAACTCGCAGGCTGATCAGGTTTTATGCTGTTCGCTGCTCCTCAGTAGTCTGGAAATGAGGATTTTGTAATTAAATTTGGTGAGGTTTAACTGTGGTTTTCTGCAGATCAGGCTTTATGTGGTACCTATTGAGTGCATCAAAATGAGTCTATATGAGGGAAAGGGTTAAGTAAAATATTATGTTGTTTTATTCTTAAACCTAGAGGTGAAGTGCAACTACCACCAATGCTCAGATGATGCCATAATTTTTAACCTACTATCCACTCCATAGCTATTCTAGTTAAAATAAAATTAATGATTTTACATTTTCATACTCAAGCACATTTTTTTTTTAATTCTCATTCCCTATTTCCCAAACTTTCCTTTCATCTCCCTAAAAAGGGCACATACATCTGAACAAGCACATGACCAATTTATTTTGTTCACCTTGAAACACTGCCTCATTTCCTCTCATAGTTTGTCCTTTTATAATTTCTTAATTCAGAAAGGAACCACTGCCCTTGACTCTTACAGCTTTTTGACATGCCTTCCTCAAGAGTGATCATCCAGCATCATATGCAAGCAAACAAATTATTGGGCAATTTCTCACCAGTAACCACTTTAACTCACTGATAGAGTTAATACCGGCCATGTGAAAAACAATTTCCTGATCGACTGATTAACTTCAGAAGACATAACAAGTAAAGAGACCTCAGAGGAAGTCTGAAACCTTACAGTAGTATCCTCAACAAGATGTGTCCTATATACCTTTCTTATCTCAACAGAATTTTCTCCAAAATACGTCTCACTTGTCAACACTGGCTTCTGTAGACTGATCTTACTCCCAAGTTTATGTCTTATTTGAAAATCCTCTTTAAAACCAGACAATGGATCAATGCATGCAGGCTTTGTCTTCCGCCAACATGCAAAACATTGCTAGCCTTTCTGACAGGTTAAGGATATGCAATATAGAGAAGATGCTTTTAAAACTTTCGTGGAACCTGAGAAAAATGGCTATATTATACGTATCACATGAGATAAACTTTGACAGATACTTACCTTGAATAAGATGTGTTTCTATATAAAAGGATGTTGGAGTATTTCAGAAATAAATGGCCTATGTTTGATATCTGGATGCTGGGAAAGGGATTTCACACTGCATCCTTGCTATGAACAGAACAATGGCAGCCTTCAAAGAGGTCTGCCATCTGACATATCTTTAGATACAATAACTTCATACTAAAACCTATCAAGACATATATTTAGATACAATAACTTCATACTAAAACCTTCAACATTTGGTTTGGGAGGTTCTGCCTCACAATGACAGTAATTCAGAATTTTTCACTCAGAGAGCCTACGTCTACATGAGATGGATGGATTATTTAAGCTGCCAGACTGCAGTATCGCACTGTAGACATGTGGCAGGATACCACACCCAGGCCAGTCTGTCCTAGAACACCAAGTAGTGAGACACCAGGTCCTGTTTCCTCTAAACTACTTATGGTTTTAGAACTGTAATATTCACTTTTGCAGAATGAATTTGCTTGTTTCCCTTTTCAAGTTTACCCATTCAGACATCTAAATATGTTTTTTATAAAAATATTTACCATGTGTATCTTGGGAAATATTAAATTTTAGTATAATCTACAGAAGTAAGCATTGCCTTTTTCTGTTCGGGGCAGAAAAGTTCATTTTTCTCGTTTTCTTTCACCATTTGACTCTAAAGTGATACATAATATTGGGAAAAACCTTCAGATCATGCGATATATGCGATATTTACTAAAAATAGTTACTCCTGGAAAAGTCCGATTTGTTGTTCAGACACCGCGAATAGTGGCAGTATAAGTCGATGTTTGCCTAAACTTTTTACAGTTCTAAAACCTGAAGTACAATCTCAAGCTCACATCCCTGTTCAGACTAATGGGCATAGTTTAAATCTGCAGTAATTTTTTCCCAGTAATTGTGAATGGGTCCAGTACCCCTTCATTTGTGAAAAGTTAACATTGTTTTTCTTATAATTGTGAAAAAATGTAGCAGTGTTTCTGCTGATAATGTGAGGAGAAAATGTGGGTTAAAACAGAATACCTTGCAGTTTTTCTGCAAAATGGTAGGGAATGGTTTATATTTTCAAGAGACCAAGTTATGATTTGAATTTTTTTCAGCAGAGAAGGAAAGGATTAAACTGCCTCTGTCAAAATTACTCTTGTGAATTGTGAACCAATTTGGGTCCCTTCTAAACTGTGAATGGATCCTTCCGAGGGCACCTGTTATAGAAGAAAAAAAAATCACTGAAAAGTGTAAGAAAATCATACCTAAGTAGCATTTTTATAATTTTTTCATGCCTTGACCTTGTTTGGACTTTTGCATGTCACTGCCACAGATAAAACCAGCTACCTATATCCTATTTTATAACTAGGTAACCAGGGGACCTGGGGAAAATATACATCAACACTTTGGTTACCATCTTAATTTTAAAGATGGCTGTCCTTTACAAATCAACGCCAAAGTCACCAAGCAACAAACCTGATAAACTTGAGAAAACATTAACAATTTCTAGACATTCTTAGGAAAGAGAAAAAAAGAAAAAACGATACAAAAAGAAAAGAAAAAATGATTATAAAGTTGGATGTTTTGAAAGGGCATTGACCACACTGTTCTGAGACCCTAAATTAGGGCAGTCTCCCATTTTATAAATGAACCTAATTTGTTTTTTTTCATGCCATTGAAATTCACCGTCTGACAATGAAGATCCAATATGCATATCCACTGGATTTCTACGCTACATTGTAAAAAAAAAATCTGAACTTAAGTAAGTCTTTCAGTTCTGTCACGCAAATATGAGCCAACAATAAAACTGTGGATTATATTAATTAGGGAAACATTGATTGTTATTGTTATGGCATCATTTGAGCTGGAATTTTAAAGGAAATTCCCGAGACTATCAGGAGATCATTTAACTCGGTCGGTGACATACAAAGGCTGTAACAACGCAGTCTGACCCTAATAAACCTGATACACTTCAAGCTTTCAGACTACATGCAATAAAACCATCCTCAGCCATTGCTGTCTTTTTTGCTTCTTTCTTTCATTAAGATAAAAATATATTGATAGAAGAAAAATTTTATACATTGTAGAACAGGCCACATATTTATAATGGTATCTTGAAAGTGTAAAAATAAATGCTGGGACAAAAGACAATAACAGTTCAACAATCTATTACCGATCTGTCGAAGAGTGTCAGGTCATCATCACATAATTATGAATACAATGATCATTATTTCTCAATACCTTACATGCCTTCATCTTCAACATTAATTTATCTTGTTCAAGATGATTCTAATTCTTAGCAATCAGTGCCCAGACAAAACAAATTATCTAAACACTATGGTGTAGCAATACGGGAAACATTTCAGTACATAATTCATGGAAAGATTTCAATTATGAATAAAAAAAAATTCTGTCATATTCCTTCCTGTTTATTCAATCAGAAATTCGAAGAACAACTTGAAACTTTCTTTGGTTATATCTGAACAATTAATCCAGTTTTTGAATTCGCAAAAACGTGTAAGAAAAAAGACATGATGAAAGATTAATTCCAAATTTTCTCTTCTTCATTACAATTATCATTGAAAACTTTTCTGAAACAAAAGACTCTCATTTGTGCTTTGGTTAATGTAAAATAATAACTATAAAACATTAGAGAAGAGATATTGCTCAGGTTTTACTTCTATGTTTTACAGCCAGCTAGAATCAAACACCATAGAAATAACAGGATTCAGACTTATTTGTGTTGCTTTCACTGAGCAGGATGAAATTAATACAAACTGTGATAGGATCAGTTAACTGAGTTGTCTCCCTTTGAAGATGTAGCAAAAAAAAATATTTTTGGCTTATGAATACTTCCATATGGTGTATTATCTACCATTCAATGAAATCCATTTTACCATTTAAGAGGAATCATATTTTGATAGACGGATGAATGAGCAAATTCCTTTGCTTCAGTGAATTAACAAAGTTAACACCAAAAACATAATATCAATCACTGTATGTGACATCAGACTTCCATTATACAAACATATAATATGCTGATATGATGGGTCTCAGCTGTACATTGTTCAATTATTTTCTAAGTCAATTAATTCCTTGAAACAAGATATAAAATGCTTCATTTTTCACCATGCAATCTGGATACATGACGGTCATATTACCAAACTAGAACTTAAGAGGATGGTGCACTCCTCTGAGAAGAACAAACTTAAAATTAAGCTATCATTTGATAAAATGCCTTGACTAAACAAAATCAGGGAAAATGAATGTTTAGTTTAACTTGCATGATTCCTTTAATGCCCCAATTTCAATATGCAAAGAGGGGGTATCAAAAATGGGAAAAAACATTAAAATAATTAGTAATTTCAAAGTAGTAACCAAATTGGGGTTTGGAATGGAAATATACATAATTATTAATAGAGAACCAATAGCAATCATTTTGTACCAAGCCTTTAAATTGTATTTTCTCATAATAGGTATTATAGAACTACAGAGGCTGATTCTTGACCATGACCTTTGAATGTCAAGGTCACTGACTTGAACTTTGAGCTTAATGTGGAACTGCTTCTACAAAGAATTGTACTGGCAGCATCTATCTAAGAAAACCCTTTATTGTACCTTAACATGTGACTCAAATAACTATCATGACAAAACACAGACAAACAGTATTATAGACCTGCTAAACTCAAAATGCATGCAATGACTGGGTTTAATTTAAGAACAAAATGTGACTTTTCCACTATGATAACTTGGTCCTGCCCTGAAATGTAACATAACATTGACTGACCAACAAACACAGACTTCATATGATTGATTACATAAATCTAAATCAATTGTTGCCTCATAATTGATAGTAGTCTTCAGTCTTCCTATTTTTTTTATACAAAGATAACTGGTTCTTCTCAACTCTAGGATATGACCCTTAATTAAGTTTTTTGATTTATTGCTTTCTTCAAATCTAGTGTCTGAAGTTGACATATTTTTCTGCATATCAAAATGAGACAGTAAAAAATAAATTTAAAATGAGGGTGAATGTGGGACACACAATTTGTCAAAAGGATGGAAAAACAGACTGAAGTACAATCATGTCATTAATGTTCACTAATTTTCCGTCATTTTTGACAAATATTAATCCATGAAAGACCACTTTCATAGACCTCATGTCTCCTTGAACATGCACCCACAAAACTGCCTTTTATAGAAGTTCAGATTAAGAGCTGAATGTCCACAGAAAAAAAAGACTTTACAGAGAAAAATGAGGAAAATTAAATGAAAAAAAAAAGAAATAAAGATTGAGATGACAGTCCAGAGAGGTAGCCCACATATCTCTTAAAATATTGCTAGAAATGTGTCCATAGGACAAGGATGGCCCCACAACTACTTTTTTGTTGAATGATAGCATGTCAAGAACCTTCGTCAAATCTGACAAAGATTTCATACTAAAGGTTACAGTGACCATGACCTTTGACATAGCGATCTCAAAATCAAGAGTGTTCATCTACTAGTCATGGCCAATATCCCTACCAAAAGTTTCACAAATCCAGGCCCTGCGGTTTTCCAGTTAATAAACGGACAAGGATTTCATACTAATGTATACAGTGACCTTCTTACTAATGTACACAGTGACCTTGACCTTTGACCTAGTGACCTCAAAATCAATAAGCTTCATCGACTTGTCATGGCCAATGTCCCTAACCGGTATCACAAACCCAGGCTCTGTGGTTCTCCAGTTAATGATTAGGCAAGGATTTCATACTAATGAACACAGTAACCTTGACCTTGACCTCAAAATCAATAGGGTTAATCACTTGGTCATGGCCAATGTCCCTATCTGGTTTCACAAACCCAGGCCCTATGGTTCTCCAGCTAATGATCGGACAAGGATTTCATACTTATGTACACAGTGACCTTCATACTGATGTACATAGTGACCTTGACCTTTGACCTAGTGACCTCAAAATCAATAGGTTTCATCTACTGGTCATGGCAAGTGTCCCTACTAGGTTTTACAAACCCAGGCCCTGTGGTTCTCTAGATAATGATCCGACAAATTTTGGTCATACGGATGTACGGACAGTAGCAATGCTATATGCCTACATCTCAAGTGGGGGCATGAAAAACAGAATAAAGTAAAATACAGATGCATTAATTATTTGGGTCCTTCTAGTTAAAATAAGATAATTAGAATCAATAATGAGTGTTCATGTGGGATAGGATTATCTCACCCGAGCTTCAGATATTTCAGGCAAGGACAAAGCTGTGCCAGGTCCATGACTGAGAGTGACAGAGCCTTATCCTACATGAACTTACAAATGTATTTCCTGTAATTTTCATACACCCCCTGTTATTGTGATACCCTCATCTATGGCTAACAGAAAGATTTCAGTAGAGGAATTAAAAGATACACAATAAGTTGTTTTATTCTTCTTTTTTTGTGATAAGTTGAAAGTTTAAGAGTAAAGTTGGATGTTTTTCCATGTTTTGAAGGGTTTTCAAATAAAATTGTGATCACATAATTATGTCTGTGTGATATTAAAAAAAACTCAATAATTAAAAAAAAAAAAAGCATGCAGTAAGGTATATAAACATTACACAGTTTTTATCATTGAGGTATGAGTTCAAACATCCGCTGCAGCCACCTACCTCACGTAGTACACAGTTACATGGTACATCATAGTGAACCCATACCTCACAACTATGAATATCAAATATCATATCTTCAATGATTTACATGTGTTCCTTCCACTCCTACTCTCAATAAATACCTGTCAAGGTCTACAGTCACATGCCAGGAACCGGCACTAATGTAATATTCATTGGTACCCAGCACCTTGTTATCATTAATGTTACGATCCCACTGAGGCCAGTAAGTGACCAAGCAATGGCCAATATACTAATTAGGGACAGTGTAGTAATTAACACAATTAAGTCCCTCATAAATCCTACATTAGCCCAGTCTCTATTTCTTCATCCATCCATCTTTATCTTTTTCTCATATGACAGCAGCATATAACTTTTACATAGTTACATGTACATATCTTTGGTTTAATCAGATCTGTCCAGCCAAACTTTTGGAGGAAATTTTTTTTTTTAATTTTTAAGTCTGTGCAACTGACTATGTTTTTGAAACTCTCTTCCTAAATCCTCCTCACTGTCAACCTGTAGCTAAGTGAGATTTAACATACTAGGTATCATATAGGTGGACAATATTTGACTGTTGTATATAAGTTCCGCAGCTGAAATTGATATGTTTCTAAAACAAGACTCACCAACTGAATTACCTCTCATCTCAATCCCTTAGAGGATTCTCGTGAAGAAAATCTGTCATAGTTTCTTACACCCATACCGCTACCTACAGTATGTTACGAAAATCTTACCTGAAAATAGAAAAAATATTTAACATCAGATGGAGCTTGCAATGAAGATGATGAAAACCCCCACAACTATACTTTGACACAGGTTTTATGTACGGTTTTGTGTGATATAGTGAAGAATCAAAATGCTTTTTAATGTGATGATTTCACCTTTCTTTCATTTATCAAAGAAAATCTTATAAAGGAGGATCAAATTTTTAAACAATGCCAGTAAACCCACTAATTAACCTTGCTTGAACACGGTCGTTACAAGAAAACACCATTCGTCTCAATGGACTGCCAACAATAAGCATATCACCACTATATATATATACATCTGCAGTATGTGAAAGAAAATCTGAAGCATAATATTGCAAAAATATTAATAAAGATTTTTAAAAAATGTTACCAGAAAAGGAATCGAGCCCACAATCCTCACTTACAACGCCTGATTGACAAGCAATGCAAGCAATCCTGTTTAAAAAGTGTTTTAATACAGCATTTAACATAGATGTCTCCTATCTTCAAATGCAACAAATATCATTCTTAAAAATACAGCAGATGGTCCCTGCATTTATCTGGACCATCAACTCTTACGATCATACCTCCATACAGGAGCACCAAACAAAAGTGTTTTCCCGCTTTTCATGAACATTACTGAAGAAATTTCTGTTCCATAACTGGTAACCATGCAATCACTTTGTCGTCCATGTTTGTTTACTGCTGTAATGGTGAGTGAGAGAGTTTTGAAGAGAACCATTGTCAGCCTTGAAACACTATGTGCACTGAAGCAAGCAGGAATCAATTAAGAAATTCTTTTGAACATTGTGTCTATGCAATGTCACCCAGGTTGGGAAGGGTCCAGGGTGTAAGTAAGCTGATGATATTCAGTTGAAAATTTGGAACCTGAGCCAGCAGCAATATGGAACTATGATCAAATAAACCTATACTACAAGAAGTCTAAAATGCCTGTTTAACTGAGGTTAATTAATACAGAATACCAGTCACATGTTCAACCAACAATATTCATGTGACTGCTATATGAGACACACAATTATCCCTAACTGACTTTCAAATTAGAGCATTTCATGTATTAGTTATTAGGCACATGACTATCTATGTTTTCTTTTAGAGGTATGGTCAATAGAAATAAAGAACTTAAGACTTAGAAGAATGAAAGTATGACAAAGACAGATATATAAAAGGATATGAGAATAATTCAACAAGAACAAAACACTCCTCTAAAAGAAAACAATTATACGTCTGCTTTATTTAGATCCGGTCATACACAGACAGCGGTAATGTGTATAAATCCGGACTACAAAATGCAACAAGAAGTTGTCAGAAGACAACAAAGCTCGCTGAGCGGACCACTTTCCAAATAAGCTAAAAAGTCGCTGAAATAAAAAAATCTAATACCCCTTTCAGTCTCTTCTTTTCATAGAGTTTAAAAGTTGATTTTCCAACTGAACTATATTGTCTAAACTGTCAAATCATTCTGAATGTTGGATAGCTTGTGTGTGTGTGTGTGTGTGTGTGTGTGTGTGTGTGTGTGTGCATATGCATGTATACAGACACACTGAAACTACCTAAACCATAAATTTTCTATCTTACATATTTTATTTTCACATCTACAACAATCAAAAGTCACAAGGTAAAAAATTCGGAATTTGAAAAATATCATCATATCCTCAAGCTAGTGCAAACAAGGTGTTTTTGTTTTGTTTTTTTGCAAAGGGGCCATAACTGTGTGAAAAATTTATGTATTTTGCTAAAATTCAATCATGACCTTCATTTTATTACAATAACCATGTAGATGATACACAATTGAAATATGTCAACCCCCACAGGAATTATTGTACAGACAAGGTGTTTTTTTTTCCACAAATTATAACTTTGTCAAAATTTATGGCTTTTGCCCAATTCAAACCTGACCGTCATTTTTTTTTATATACATGTGTACCAAAAATTATTTAAATCTGTAAACCTGTTCTGGAGTTATCGTGCGGAAACTAAAGTTTGATGCCACCCACCAAATGACATACCCCAATCCAATAGCTCTCTGAGGACTTTGTTCCGGCAAGCTAAACAGGTCATACAGCCAACCAAATATAGAAGGATTTTCAAAGGCTGTCAAAGAAACAGATGAACTAGCTATCCCTAAGGACTGATTCATACCTCAAAACTATTCTAGAGAAGGAGGTCAAAACAATAAAGCCTCATATATGTATCTTCTTCTAATGATCAAAACACATTCAAGGAATTATTATCAATCAAACCTCTGACTCATGAATGAGATCAATGAAATTTGAGGACAATGACAATTCATGTCAGATTTTTTTTATCATATGACCTAGACTCAGTAAACCATGATTATAACAATAAAAAGATGAAAACATGAATGAATGGACTGTGAACTAATTACAATTTGTAATACATGTATTACACACACAAAAAATAGTTTTCAAACAAGAGCTGAAAATAACGACGTAATTTGGCCTATAAATTATATGTAACATGTTAAGTATAAGAAAATATGTGAATTTCGAAACTTTTCCACAATTCAAAGGCCATAACCTCATGCCCATAACATAGTTTCAATTATGTACTTTGAGCATGAGAGTTCAAGAAATGAAAATCTTGCAGTTTAAAGCAACTAATTTTTGACAATGAAATTCATTAACCCCAAAAGATCAGCATGAGTGCCCTGGGCTAGCAGATCCAAGAGGAGAAAGCATTATCCATTTACATTTAGGCAATAAATCTTTAAACCATTAGGTTTTGTTTTTTTCTAAAAATAGATTTAAGAATACCAACTCCACTACTGTGAAAGACACAAGGGACTTTGGATGGATCAGATTTAAAGATATTGCAGAACAATTAAAACAAGAGGCCCATGATGGCCCTATATCGCTCACCTGAGATAAATAGGTTGACCCAAGGAACATCTGTAACAATTTATTTTAAAATCTGGCCAGTAGTTTTGAAGAAGATGATTTTTAAAGTTTTCAAATTATTTTTCTTTTTGTTGCCATGGCAACCAGAGTTCTACATGGATCAAGTTTATTTTAGCAACTTTTGTGAAGGTTGACCAAAGGATCATCCCTGCCAAGTTTAATCAAATTCTGTCCAGTGGTTTCAGAGGAGATGTTGTTTAAAGGTTTCTCTATATACATATAAGGCAAATAAGCCCCGCCCCTGACGGCCATGTTTTTTTACGGATCGAAATAATTTTAGCAACTTTGGTAGAGGTTGACCCAAGGAACATCTGTACCAAATTATTTTGAAATCTGGCCAGTAGTTTTGAAGAAGATGATTTTTAAAGTTGAGCACGTTGTGCTCAGGTGAGCTAAAAACAGGGTGCATCTGCTGATTGGGGTTTTACTTTTTCAATAAAAGATTAAAATCTTAGCATTTACACCTGGTCTTCTCATAAAATTGATTTCTGTAAAGACTTATTATAATGGTCTTGTGATTCCTCAAGGTCCAATGAGACTGGAAAAAAAACTCAAAGACTCATAATATTCAACGAATCTTGTCTTGGATAGCCTGTACAGACAGTTTAAAAATGTCTGTAAACACCGAAAAGATCCATTTCTAAGGTAGATTCTAAGGTTTTGCACACTTTCTCAAACTCTTTTTATCATAACTTACACACAGGATTGCTCTTCAAGACATGTCTGATAATGAGAGCTATCATGCAAAGGACATTATTCCAGTGAACTTGTGTTTGTAAAAGATCAATTAAACTTCGACTCCCAATCTACAAAGGTAAGCCTCTTATCCACTTACCCCTTTACTTTACCTTGATGCATTTTGATGCATTGTTAAACATATCAGACCTGCAGTTTCCTGTATTTGCTAATACACTATTGTAGCTCAGATTCTTCACAATTTGCATAGCAAGGAAAAATCCAGTTTCCTACACCATTTCAAGTTCATAAATTTGTGCATGAATATTCATGAGGTAAAATGCCTCGTGAGCCTGTAAATAGCTAACAAACTGAATTCTGTTTACTGTAAGAAACTGTTTGGATAGAAAATGACTCACATTTACAGATCACTGTACAAACGTAACTTACAAATTGATAGCGATAAGTTATTTATCAACAGTGTTCATTTAAGCTTATTATATAGAGAAAAGGCTGTAATCTACTCAATATCGCAATTACACTTGCGGCAAGGATATTTCGTTTGCGTCATTGTAGCGAACAATGTCAGTATAATCTCCCAGTATTGGGAGAGATACATTCTGAGATGTTTTTCGTACCTCCAGGGCAACCAAGTGACCAGATTTCACAAACATAATGTGTAGTAACGACTGCTTAAGATTGATAACATATCACCATGGAAACATATCTATATTACTGTACAGAACATAATCCAGTAAGTCTGTCTGACCTTTTTTTTTTTTTATTCCTCTCTCTCACTCTCTTTGTATTTTGTTTGTTTCTCTCCTTCCTCTTTTTTATTTACAATTTACACTGTCTCCACTCTGTAAAGCTCCCCGGAATATATTCAATAATAAAACCACAAGGTTACAAGACAAAATTTCTGTTTTAACGTCAAATTATATTGTTTAAGTTTAAGCATTTGATAAAAAAAAAAAAAAAAGGAATCTCTCTAATTTAAATCAGGAAGGCAAAAATAGGAGTGTGTGTGTGGGGGGGAGGAGGGGAGAGAGACAAGAAATCACTTTGAATTATAAGTCAAAAAGGCAAAAATGGCAGTGGCAAAAATGGAGGGGACAAGAAATCACTCTGATATATGTCAGGAAGGCAACAATTGAAAGCTGACAATGGAAAGATGCTGACCTTTCAAAATGGCTTCCAAATCAGGTTCAAGTGAGTATTTGCTGAAGGAAGACACATGTACCATATACACTCATGTTTAGTGTGCATTTCTATGACTTCTATTTCAATTTCAGAGAAGGGATGTGCACAATACACGAGAATTCAGTTTCTTCATAGATTTCCCAAACTTTACCCCACCCACTAAGAAGCTGTATTGGTGAAGTCTATAGGCATATTTCATACTTTGAATTTGTATTTAAGCTTTATCGTATTTTACCTGCCTGAGAATTGTTGTTTGTTTGTGATATCGATCATGTTATTGTGAAATAAATGCTTACGAAATCTTTGTTCCTGTAATCATATTTTTGTGGATGCTATTCACCCGCCAAAACTCGTACAGTACTGTACTTAACAAAATTATTAATTGACGACTTACAGATGTTCACAATGTCATTACTGAGACAAACCATGACTGACATTATGTTTTGTCACAAAATAATGTTGACGTGGCCTGAAAATAAGCGTAGATTTAGTGTATGTTGTATTTGTCACGTAGGCCAGAGTGGAACTGTGTTAGCAGATTCTGGTTATATAAGGTTTATCACAGGTTTCTTTTATTACCTTTTATTCAGAATGAGATATGATTAGGGTTTGAAATGGTTATATCTACTGTTTTGCTAAGTTTTAAGTGTATTAAGAGAGATGTTTAAGTCTTAGAAGTTTAAACCTATAGTTTCTTTACATAGGGCCTTTTTATCAGTATACCTCAGTGTTGTCAGTGTTTCTCGGGATGCACGAGATTCAGCGATTTACAATTTATTGCATGATTCACGTGATATTGGTTTTTTAAGAGTAAATCGGGGGTTTTAGTATATAAGTTGATTTGTATGGAGCCTCAGTGTCAGATATCGATGGGAGCTACGGAAGATACCTAGTCCAGTCTAGAGTATTCTGACCAAATTACATTACGGAGCTTGTTCGTATTTAGTTGGGGCATGGTGCCTATGTAAGCTGGAAGGTTACAGTCGATACGGGACCCCCTTGGTAGACTACGTCGCAAGGACGATAGAATCTACGTATGTGCCATATGGACGACAGGGTGTCTACGGTGGACTAGTCGTAATTAGTTATGTAATCTGGGTGGTCACAGTCGATACGGGACCCCATTGGTAGACTACGTCACAAGGACGAGAGAATCTACGCATGCGTCATATGGATGACAGGGTGTCTACGGTGGACTAAGTAGATCACGTTTACTGAAGGGACAGCGACGACAGGAAGTCGGTCCAGTGTTCATCGATAAGAACATGTGTTATAGTTTATGAGTGCTGTGAATTTAGGAATCATTTTGTGAATGTGGCACATTGAAGTGCGTTTGTATCAGTAAGCCATTTTGTAGTTAATATGCAGGCTTAAAGTGAAAACAGGATATTCAGTGCAGTTATTATTTTATTATTGTACCAACAGATAAAGAGACAGTTAGCCGACAGTTTTTTCATATTCTTTAATTCTTTTTCTAATATTCTCATTGTTTATATTTTTATATTAAATATAATTTTAAAGAAAGTTGCTTGGTATTTATTCTACTTTAGAGAGTTGTCCGCCCTTGGTCATTTTGTTACATGTTTATACATCAGTATATTATGGTTAGTACATTCAGATGAGGTTTCATTTTGGACAGAACTGTTTGGTTTATGATAACTGTGTACTTCAAATACCAACTGAGAGCCACTTGTGACAAATAAACAACGAGGTGTCAACATTTGGAAGACTATTACTCAAACTATTGGCCATAATGTACATCAACGTAACAAAACAAATTGAATGTGGATACTAGAGGTGTGAATAATGATCATCGCATGACTGACTTACAGAAGCAGTAGAACTTGTGTTACCTGCAGTTCAAACTATACTACTCAAAGTTTGCTAAGCACCACCGGCTATTTTCCCACATGAAAACACATGCTTAATGTAATGCTATGTACCTGAAAGGAAAGCGTTAGCTGACCATCATTTTTACGCATAGTTTTTGTCAGAATGATAGAAAAGAGACTCAAAAATGAGTTACAACGATTTAGCCAATTCCTGTCATTAGTTGGCAACTTCACAAAAGTGTGTTTTTTTTGCAAGAAATGGCATTTTATAAATTGAAGTTAAATCTTGTTATCAATACAGAAAAAAATGACCATGAACAGGCCAACATCGTCACAAATATCCTTAAAAGTATTCCATTTAAAAAACAGGAACATTTGAAGATCAAAGTTCTAAATTTAGCTGACTTTAAATTTTAAGGTGTTTTCTCAAAATTTCGCACTTTCTAATTATGATTAATTCCCAGTATTGAGGATCCGAAAGGCTTATTTTTTGTAACTGGTAGTAAGTTTGGTACATAAACAATACTTCTGCATAAAAGCAAGATTTGTTTTATTGTAAAATTTAATGTAGCATGCCTTTAAAGTCGCTTGTCTAAGCATGAAACACTACAGGAAAATAGCGGATGGTGCTTAGCAAACTTTGAGCAGTATATATCCGCAAAACACACCCACGGCTAAACAAAATGGCAGCCTCCTCAAAGTATGAAGAATCGATGCACATTATAGAAGGGAATTAGAGTGTTACCTCAAACTCAGGGTGTGCACTATACATGAGTGTGCACTATGAGTGTGCACAATACATGAGTGTACGGTACATTAAATAAGGATCTGTGCACCTTAAATGGACAGGTTTAAGTCTATGAGACTCTGTTGTAAAAGTAAGTATAAGTAAATAAACAGATACCTGAGTATAAACAGGTATTAAAGCTACACAATTCTTTCAGTAGGCACAAAGTGGACTTGACTGGTGACAGACAGCTTCTTCGTCTCTATAAATGTGGGGATAGACATCATATTGCTTAACATCTCTGTGTGTTACATTTCCTAACTCTCATCAGACATAAGGTTGCAACCATTTAAAGACAGACTGCGCACCAACATTCTGTCAAGGCTGCTGTCTATGTATGAAATGAATGTCTGTAAACTGTAATATCTAATACCTTCCATTCAGAAAAAAATATTAGAATACATAAACCATCAAATGCCTCTTCCAGACAATATGGCTGGTGACTTCAGTGATATAACATGGTCAAGGACAGACAATGACACCTGGACATGAAGGAAAAGGACATGATACCAGTGAATAT
Source organism: Solen grandis (assembly GCA_021229015.1). NCBI lineage: Eukaryota > Metazoa > Mollusca > Bivalvia > Adapedonta > Solenidae > Solen > Solen grandis. Next base: position 82,017,368 of record CM037778.1, read on the forward strand.
ATGCAGTACGACAGAGGAAATGATAAAATACACGCAAAACACACACAGATTTATGTTATTTACGCTTATGATAAAAGTAGCCTTTCATTGACTTAAGAATATACCTCATCTCTGAAGTTTGTTGATTTGATCTCCAGCCCTAAAGTGTTAACTAGAGCTCCACAGAACGTCGCCAACACTCGTCTCTTTTACGTGTTGGCAACAGGGGTCCATACCTGAGATTTCAAGTTTGAACTGGGGCATAACTCTAAAAATACTGATTACTGAGTTATTTCACTTGTCCCCTATATCAAGTATGCCAAGAATGAGTACAATATCTTTGATAGTTTTAAAAATATTCTATCAATAAGCATTTTTAACAGAAATTTGAAGTTAAAAAGGGGTATAACTCCAAAAAATATAGCTTTCAGAATAATCCCCCTTGTCTTACAACTGCACCTTGTCATGATTATAAAGTATTCCAAGTTTCATGTTGATACCTTTAAAAGTGTTTGAGTAATGGGCTACATTCAAGTTTTTGCACGATGACTACAACCCAGTAATCGTAATAGCTCAACTTTTTCTTTAACCCTTTCCCTCATATAGACTCATTTTGACGCACTCAATAGGTACCACATAAAGCCTGATCTGCAGAAAACCACAGTTAAACCTTACCAAATTTAATTACAAAATCCTCATTTCCAGACCACTGAGGAGCAGCGAACAGCATAAAACCTGATCAGCCTGCGAGTAACTCGCAGGCTGATCTGGTTTTATGTTGTTCGCATAGGTCTTTTTATGGTTTCCTCTATGAGGGAAAGGGTTAAAACAGACAAGCAGAAAATGGTATTGGTAGTTCCCTGTTTGGCTTATACAACAAGAGGGCCAAGATGGCCCTGTGTCGCTCACCTGAGTAAGATGGCAGTGTTAGGCATAATGACAAAAAATCTGGCATCTAAAAGTGTTTTTCTAACATTTGACTAAGTGACCTACATATTGATCCTACCTGAATTTGCACTCAACTGGGAATTCATGCAGTCATCATTCATATTAAGTTTAATGAAGACTGGGACAAAAATGTAGGCCTCTAGAGTGTTCACAAGGTTTTCTTAGATTTGACCTGGTGACCTAGTTTTTGACCCATGACCATTTCAAACTCATCATATATCATTAGACAAACATCCTGACCAAATTATGAAGATTGGCAAAACTGTGGCCTCTAGAGGTTCACAAGGTTTTCCTTAGATTTGACCTGGTGACCTAGTTTTTGATCCCACATGACCCAATTTCAAACTCATGCATGATATCATGTAGACAAACATCCTGACCAAAATTTATGAAGATTAGGCCAAAACTGTGGCCTGTACAGTGTTCAAAAGGTTTTTCTAAGATTTGACCTGGTGACCTAGTTTTTGACCCCACATGACCCAATTTCAAACTCATCTGAGATATCATGTAGACAAACATCCTGACCAAGTTTCATGAAGATTGGGCCAAAATTGTGGCCTGTAGAGTGTTCACAAGGTTTTTCTAAGATTTGACCTGGTGACCTAGTTTTTGACCCCACATGACCCAATATCGAACTCATCCGAGATATCATGTAGACAAACTCCTGAAATTTTATGAAGATTGGGCTAAATGTGGCCTCTAGAGTGTTCACAAGGTTTTTCAGATTTGACCTAGTGACCTAGTTTTTGACCCCACATGACCCAATTTCGAACTCATCCGAGATATCATGTAGACAAACATCCTGACCAAGTTTCATGAAGATTGGGCCAAAACTGTGGCCTCTAGAGTGTTCACAAGGTTTTTCTAAGATTTGACCTAGTGACCTAATTTTTGACCCCACATGACCCAATTTCGAACTCATCCGAGATATCATGTAGACAAACATCCTGACCAAGTTTCATGAAGATTGGGCCAAAACTGTGGCCTCTAGAGTGTTCACAAGCAATTGTTGACGACGGACGACGGACGACTGACGACGGACGATGCACGACGCACGACGGACAAAAGGCGATCACAAAAGCTCACCCGAGCACAAGTGCTCAGGTGAGCTAAAAAGGGTAGTTCCCAGGACTGGCTGGCCAGATGTCAGGATAATAATTATGACTGTGTTTGGTATATATCATGCCTTTTGTCTATGGTGTGATAGTGTATTGTGACAACACTATATCTGCCTCAAGATGGTTCCACTTGCTATATGTGTACAAAATAAAAAAGTAACATATATAATTCAGATAAATCAATACAAGCATAAATGTCATTTGTTATCAGGTGTCACTATGTCCTTTCCTAGCATGCACTTTATTTACCAATCTAGATTGATTCAGAATGGTTATTTCATTGAATCTAATTCTGATTTACTTTTAGATTTGAAATTTCCCTTGAAATTGACGCTGCCAACCATTTTATTGAATTTACCTGAATTATATACCATTCTCTGCCTCTCTCATCAAACTTTCAACGTTAAAATCTGAATCAGATAATACTTTATGGGGCCATTAAGAATTGGGTACAAGAAATGTTTCTATGTCAGGAGAGCTTTCTCATAACCTGACCGTCCTTATTTACCACTGATAGGATCAGTTTTTATGACAGTTACTTGCATGCTGAGCAGGTTTTGTAGCATTCACTATATGTGAAAACCTTTAAGGTAAAAAAAAAAAGGCATTGTTAAAACTTGATTTGGAGAATCTATTGCCATCTGATCTGGCTTATCAAAATGGTGAAACATGGCATACACAGAATATAGAATTCATATCAGATTAGACATGAGGTAATCCATCCATTATTAAATTACAATCATGGTCCTTCAAAAGCTTTAAAAGACTTCAGTGCAAATGCAAGCACCCATTGACTTGGAGTTACTATTTCTTTTGCTCTATTTAGTCTATAAAGGCCTGCATTTACTATACTCCATTAATTTGAAGAACCATGATCACAATTTCGTAATGGATGTATTACCTTAGGCATGAACAGCTTACAGTCATATATGTATGTTTGTTTTTTGAACTCAACATCCCACCAACAGACTCTCAGTCATTTGGAGACTATGTCTACTTAGATAAACACTGTAGTGCTGCCACACTGCAATATTACGCTGTAGACATATGGCATGATGCCACACCCAGTCACATTATCCTGACACCGGGCCAACCAGTCCTGGAACTTACCCTTATATGCCGAGTGCCAAGCAAGGGAGCTATAACAGTACCATTATTTACGACTAATATGTCGCAGCCAGGAATCGAACCATCAACCTCCCAATCCTGATGCTCT
>CM037778.1:82020728-82070728 GCA_021229015.1 Solen grandis
CATAATTTGTAATATATTCCATCAAGAGTTATCTACTTTGGTTGCCTGATGCCCCTAAACATATTCATAAACTTTCAAGTAAATACCATGAATGGTTATTGAGATACAAACTAGATAGTAGCTTGCACGCAAAACTTTAACCAAATTTTCTATTGCATGCAAAACTTTAACAAAATTTCTAAGTTAAAAAGGGGCCATAATTCATATTATATTCAGTCAAGAGTTATCTACCTTGGTTGTCTGATGCCCCTGAACATATTTATAAAGTTCAAGTCAATACCATAAACGGTTATTGAGATATAAGGTTGATAGTAACTTGCACGCAAAACTTTAACCAAAAGCTGCAACGCCAACGCCAGGGTGACTACAATAGATCTCATATTCTTCGAATAGTCAAGCTAAAAAAATGGTTGAATAAACCTAATAATCTTCACATCTGATATTGCCTAATCATAATATGTTGCAATTACTTCCTTTTTCTAGCTAAGAAAAAACATCTACCTCTTAGATAACAAAACTGACCTTCCATAGAAACATCAACTTCTCTAGGTATCATAACTGGCTTTCCATAGATCTATTTCTCTAGATATCATAACAGGCCTTCCATAGAAAGATCTATTTCTCTAGATATCATAACAGGCTTTCCATAGAAACATCTCCTTTTCTAGGTATCATAACTGGCTTTCCATACTGATAGACAGTTTATCTGAATTACCTGTGTTTGAAACCTGCTATATATAGATAGGGGAGACACTTACCTGTATAACTAACCAGGAAACAACATATAAAATTTCTGTCTGCTGGAATAATTCTCCACCAAACTTTAGGCAAATAATGGCCTCTGTAAATGTAATAGCACTGAAAAAAGAAACCATTAGAATCATTGATTTTTATTTTTTTTTACAAAAGGATATATCCTAATTTGATGCATCTGTCATCTATAAGTTGAAAGGATTTAACATTTTTAACATAGGGGCTATAGAGGCCCTGGATCGCTCACCTGAGCTTACGGTTCCAAAGGAACATCTGTACTAAAACATTTCTAGATCTGACCAGTAGTTTTAAAGGAGATGATTTTTAAAGTTGTTTTTTTCATTGCCATGGCAACCTGAGTTCTACATGGAACAAGTTTATTTTAGCAACCTTTGTGAAGGTTCAGCCAAGGATCATCCCTGCCAAGTTTAATCAAATACTGTTCAGCTGTTTCAGAGATATCATTTAAAGTAAATTATTGACAACGCACGAGGACAGGTGATCACAAAAGCTCACCTTGAGCACACTGTACTCTGGTAAGCTAAAAATAAGACCATATCCTATTTTACAAAATTGTATATTTACCAATTAATACCTTACTCTATTTTACAAAATTGTAGTATTGAACAATCAGAACAAATAGGGAGTATTTTGTTTACATGAGATAAATATTGTGCTGTTTCATTGTGATATGTCACAGACAAGTGTGGTTCTTAAAAACCCGGCCACATTTCCTTGACACTGAGCAAAAAAAAAACAGAAACTACCCTTATTTCGAATTCCAAGCATGAGAGAAATGTCCGTATCTTGATAAGTAATCGTTTTGAAAGGTGCCGTGGTCCAGTGGCAAAGTACATGACTGTGGATCCAAAGGTTGTGGGTATGAACACTGTAGGGGCCAAGGATTTTCATGACCTCAAAGTACTGGTCCAACCCAGGTTCTGTCAAGAGTGAATAGTTTTAAATTGTAGGAACTTGTTTCTTGTTTAGATGGACACTATCCACTCATCCTTCATGATAAGTGATTGGCCAATCATATCTCACCAGAACATCCAGCACTGGGTCCCCACTCTTTTACAGCTGGTGTCTGTCACATACACATAGAACTGTCTGCAAGTAAAAAAAAGAGTATATTCATATTAACCCCTTATCTTATACAGACTCCTTTGAAGCAAACAGAACATAAACAGAACAGTCATTAAACACTGTCGATTATATTTTATACAGTCTGCAAAGCAAAATAATTTCCACTGTTTCATATACCATTCAATTATCAATATTCCCATCAATTAATTGGGGCCAAGATGGGACCACCTACCTGATTGTTGGGGCCAAGATGGTACCACCTACCTGATAATTGGTGCCAAGATGGGACCACCTACCTGATTGTTGGGGCTGAGATGGGACAACCTGATTGTTGGGGCTGAGATGGGACCACCAACCTGATTGTTGGGGCCGAGATGGGACCACCTATCTGATTGTTGGGGCCGAGATGGGACCACCTACCTGATTGTTGGGGCTGAGATGGGACCACCTACCTGATTGTTGGGGCTGAGATGGGACCACCTACCTGACTGTTGGGGCCGAGATGGGACCACCTAACTGATTGTTGGGGCTGAGATGGGACCACCTACCTGATTGTTGGGGCCGAGATGGGACCACCTGATTGTTGGGGCTGTGATGGGACCACCTACCTGATTGTTGGGGCTGAGATGGGACCACCTACCTGATTGTTGGGGCTGAGATGGGACCACCTACCTTATTGTTGGGGCCGAGATGACGCTGATTAGGAACAATCTGATCCAGTTCAGCTGATGTGGCGGAGGCACCTCGAAGATGTGCTTCAGGAAAAACGTGTTCAACTCTGCAAGCTGGAATAGAATCATTACATATAACCTTTACACAATGAATCATCATAAACATATAGTCAACCCTCCATACACTGTCAGGGTTTTCACTGGTGCAGAAAATTGCCCATTTTGACCCTCAAATCGCATAAATGACCCCCAAATATTTCAAAATATTTCTCTTTGTCTTAAATGTCAAGGGATAATTTGTCCCCTATTTGAAAATATCAAGGGAAATCCCTGCATTAGTATACAATATAACATCAAAACCAAGTTTAAGCATTAAAAGTCATGTAATTGATTTATTTCTCTTTAAAACAGCAAATATGACTTCCAGGATTGGCAGCTATTTCCACAAAAAAAATCTCTATTCCACAATGTATTTACAGTTGTACATAACTTAATGAATATTAGTCTCAGGGGTGTAAAATACCACTCACCAACATGCCATGGTTAGTGAACATTAATACAAGGTGATTGAAAAATAAACCCTGATCAGACAGCTCCTTAAAGACGTCTGATGTGAGACTATTACGTTCCCCAAGGCAAATTTTTTAAATTCTTTTTACCTTTTTTTTTTTTTTTCCATTTACGAATCTGGTATGAAAAAAAAAAGCATTTTGCCGACCTACCAATTTCTCCAGACTAGGGTCGGGAGAGGGGAAACAAAGATTTTTTAAAGATGGCCTTAGAGTCTGTTTTTTAATAGAAAAGTTTTTCAAGAAATTTTCAAGATTCTATATTCCAAGAATTTTTTTGGGATCACAGGACCTATGATTTTACAAGATTCACAACACCGAATTTAATTCACAGGACCAAACACAAACAACAAATTTTCATTATTGATTAAAATTTATTTCAGTAAGTTTTAAACATTTTATTACCATGATTTCTTTAGAGATTCCTGATTTAAATAAATGAATTTTCAACACTTCAACACAGGTAAGTCATATGTGTGTACAGTAAACAGGGTTTTCCCTTCCAAGTTGCAAATGGGGGTCTCTTGGACACCCTGATTTCTTTTTAGGGGGTCCAAATCAAATTTTGGGGGTCCAAAATAATATTGATGTAGAATAGTGAAAGGTACTAACTATAGTATAAGTGTATACAAGTGTTGCCTGACTGAGCTTCATGTATTAAGTTAAACTATTAGCTTTAAAGGGGGCACAGTACACTACGCTGAAAATGAGATTGAAGTGAAATTTGTTTAAGAGCTTCAACATGACCTTTTGACTTTTCACCAGACCTAAAAGGACAATAAAAACAAAAAAATTTAATGGCTGCGAAACATCAAATATATTAGAAAAACGCATTTGCAAAAATTCAAAGGGTTTGGAAATACCAGCATCAAACTCTAAACAATATGAAAATTCATTCTTTGTGGACACTGTGATTCACTGGAATCATCTCCCTGATAATATAGTGCATGCTGGCTCTGTTGAGGCATTCAAAAATGCCTTAAAGAGCCACCGGCCACCGCCAATAGTGCGGAGCTCTTCTTCCGTTGTGTAAAACCCAGTATTGGGATCTACAACGTATTTGTTTCAGATTCAGATTCATGCCTCTCAAGCGTTGATTTGCGAAAATTTACGCATCCCTTTACGAATGGATTGTCTTGGCCTGTTTTAATACACGGGTTGCAGTGCATTCGGTCATCAGTAAATTCTAACCAAGAAAACTGCTTTAGCCAAGCAGATTGAAATGATTTTGAACATTTAATACGTTTACTTTTAGGACTAGACTCAGCGCCATCAGAATCAGAATCAGTTTTGTTTTCGTCGGCAGTTTTCGCAGACGACATAAGGAAGTTCGTCAGTTTGCTTTGAGCCATGGTTGTTTACCTAAGCGACGACTGCAACTGTGACTAATTATCGATTTTTAGCAGCGCGTTTGGATGTTAATATTTGAGACACAGTCTGTAATTTTTTACAGCGTCATAACTCAGTACCAGTCTACCGAGGAATTCCCCTTGTAGTTATCCCTCTTACAGTCTGTTTACCTCGCTGCTCTGAAAATCTCCTGACGTTTTTTTTCACGTTTTTTTTTTTTTTCAATTTAAATATCCATATCTTTTAAAGAAAAAATGGACAAACGCTGAATTGAGATTGCGTCCAGCCAGACGCACAATATTTTATTTTGGGGGTCCAACGTTCAGATAATGCTTCTGAGAAGCATGATTTGTGCGTCAGGGAAAACCCTGAGTAAACATTGTTGCTAGAAACCCTACAGGACATTCAGACAGACTGTATTCAAATATTCACAGGACCGAAATAGAAATCACCAGTCAAGTCAGACAGACATGCACTTTTTGGAATGTCAGCAAGATTAACACGAAAATCTTGTTTTCTCGAAATCCTTAGAAAAAGGCCTTTTCATCTTCAGCAGGAATCACATTGTACTGAAACAAGATCTGTATAGAAAAATGTGTTTCCACAAATAGGACCAAAACACCAGTGTCAATGAGTTTATGACAAAGCATTATCCAATATCTGTAGAGCAAATAATGAACACCAGCCAACATGATCATAAAACAAGATGAAAACTAAAACTGATCTGTTTTTTCATATTCCATATTTTCATGAGGGATCATTATGTTGTTTTGACGAATGTTTTACCTTTGGAATTTCTACTTTAGACAGATATAATGATGCCACACTGCAGTATCACGCCATAAACACGCTCTCTAATGGTGAAGTTTGTGATTATGAATGGACCAATTATACAGCACCATTTATATGCAGATAAATAATTGCTAGAGGAGAATAAAATAGACATTTTACAAGACTAACCTGCCATACTACAATCAGCATAGTGACTGCCACAAATCTCATGTATCCAGAGTTGGGGTCCAGCCATCGTACATGAGTCCAGGTGGCAGGCGTGAACTGCAGAACAGCTCGGCGGATCTTTCCTGTTGTCGTGTGAATATCCCTGTTGGTTATAAAATGTACATGTATTTGGATTTTCTTTTATAGGATGGTTCTGGCTGTTACCGCAGCACTTCATTTTTTATGTTAAAAGGTGGAAAAAAAAGTATGAAAGTCTGAAAACAGCTGTATACATATATATATATATATATATTTTTTTTTTTTTTTTGAAAGATAATTGTATGCAAATACTTAAAAGATAAACTTTTAGCTCTTTTTTACAAGTTTTGAAGGTTGTGGTTGCGTGATGTAGATACTATCGTCATGAAAACTATGTCAAAATAATGCGGTATCACAAATGACGCGGAACCAGCGAGGAGTACTTAACCGCTAATCTGAATCTGTTTTTCTGTTATGAATGTTAATTGGTAACAACTGCCAAACATATATAAGTGAATACATGTGTGATCACAACATTTGAATTATATCCATTCAGGATTAATACTGTAAGGAGTGGTATGCTGACTAAAAACACTGGACAGAGAAACAGGCTGAATATTTGCACAATCACTGTGACAATAATAAAGAAATAAATAACCAATTAATTTCAGAGCAACGGGTAACAAAACTAAATTGATTCTGTAACCTTCAGTATAACACTACCTACATGCCAGCCGATATCAGAAGTAAAATCTCCTGAAATTTAACAGATTGGATGCCATAAAATATCAAGATTTCAACTAAATAATTTATATTGTTTTGAAAATTTTTGGAAAGATTAATTGTATTACCATGCATTCCTCATGACCATCTATGCTTGGTACTCCATCAATTTAACAAGAGCTGTCAGAGGACAGCACGCTCGACTATTCAAAATGCTTGTTGGTAAATCAAATGAAATCTATTTAAATTCTTGCCCTTCATAGTAATAGTAAAAAATGATATACCTTGATAGTCTGATACCCCTTAATATATTTATGATGTCTAAAATCAATCCCATGCCTAGTTACTGAGACATAAGCACAATAACACTGTGCATGCAAAACTTAAACCAAAAATCCATGTTAGAAAAGGGCCATAATTTGCATCAGTCCAAAAGTTATCCTCCTGTTTTCTGATGCCCTTGAAGACACACCTTAACTTTCTAGTCAATTCCACAAGCAATTTCTGAGATATAAGCTGAATAGTAGCTTGAATGCAAAAATTTAACCATAATTCTAAGTTAAAAGGGGTCATAATTTTAATTTATTCCATCAAGTGTTATCTTCCTTTATAGTATGATACCCCTAAACATATTAAAGATATTTCAAATCAATTCATGCCTGGACTCTGAGATATAAGCATGAAAGTAACTTGCAGGCAAAACATTAACCAAAATTTCTAAGTTAAAAAGGCCATGAAAGTATGATACCCCTAAATGTATTAAAGATGTCTCAAATCAATACCATACCTGGATACTGAGATATTAGCATGAAAGTTCCTTGCATGCAAAACTTTAACCAAAATTTCTAAGTTAAAAAAGGGGCCATAACTTGTAACAAATTCTATCAAGAGTTATCTACCATGAAAGTATGATACCCCTAAACATATTAAAGATGTTTCAAATCAATCGCATGCTTGATACTGAGATATAAGCATGAGAGTATCTTGCATGCAAAACTTTAACCAAAATTTCTAAGTTAAAAATTCCATCAAGAGTTATCTACCTTGGTTGTCTGATGCCCCTGAACATATTTATAAACTTTCAAGTCAATACCATGAATGGTTATTGAGATACAAACTAGATAGTAGCTTGCACGCAAAACTTTAACCAAATTTTCTATTGCATGCAAAACTTTAACCAAAATTTCTAAGTTAAAAAGGGGCCATAATTCAAATTAAATTCAGTCAAGAGTTATCTACCTTGGTTGTCTGATGCCCCTGAACATATTTATAAACTTTCAAGTCAATACCATAAATGGTTGTTGAGATATAAGGTTGATAGTAACTTGCACGCAAAACTTTAACCAAAAGCTGCAATGCCAACGCCGACGCCAGGGTGACTACAATAGCTCTCATGTTCTACGAATAGTCGAGCTAAAAATGACTGGGTAAAAGGTAAAAGTTAATCAATTACTCAACCCTATTTAATTTATGGGAAAAACTTAACTGTCAGAACAAAAAATCTTACAGTATCTATTCATATGACTGGACCAAAACTTGAAACTGTTCATACGGTCTGGGGTCCATTTCACTTAACTTCATATGAATGTGAAATTGTATCTTTTCTGTGATTTTTTTTTTTTTTTTTTTTTTTTTTTTTATGTGTCTGTATAATTCATTGAAATGAGTCAAATATTTTTCTGTTTTATTATGCAAATAAAACATTTTTAGACACTATGCAGAATATGGCTAAGACCAAATTTGTTCTCATGTTAATTTTCTCCTAAAATATCACTTGTCCTTTTCAAAATTGAAACTGTAAAATCAAAAAAAAGATCAAAGAAATATTCTGGTATTAGCTCACACTAACGCTCACTGTCCATGGCCAGCTGGCAAGTGCAATTTTACACCCCTGTGGTCGAACGGTCACTTACTTGATGCTCTCCCAGTGGTAGTTCCTCATCTCCAGCTTGCGACAGATGACCATGCCGATCCAGATGCCAAACCCGTTACACACGAGCACGTCCAACACCAGGGAGTCCCACCAACACTCGGCAAAGTTTGGTAACAGATGCATAAACACTACCTGAAAATGAGAAGAGCTTGATTATACCCTCAAAAAACAAGTCCTCTTCATGATACAGCACACTCAACTATTTTAGTGCTTGCCAATAAAAAAAAAAAAAACTTTTCCAGTGTAAGGCAAAACAAGAATTTTTTAATTTTCAAAAGGAAAAAAGGGTGCATAACTATGTCAAAATCTATGACAGAGTTATGTTCTCTTACACATAGGTATAAGTGATAGTAAAAAACAAGTATTCCAAGTTTCAGAGCAATACCTTACAGGGGTCAGCAAAAATGTGAGGTGGTACAAAAAACCCATTATGGCAACACGGACACTAGAATAATCTTTTGAATAGCTGAGCTAAAAAGTATGGTAAATCTATAACCCTTTAAATCATATACATGCAACTAGATACCTTGGAAAACAGAGCATACCCAGATCATGAGACAGATCCTTCCAGGAGCCATCTGATCTAGATCTCACTTATCTGCTCATACAATACTGTTTCTCAGAATCTACACCTGAATACACAACAAAGAAAAATCCATTTCATTTTCCATTATACTTTAAGTAATTAATATTAATCAAGTCAATTTTCACATGAATATTCATGAGGTAAAGGGTTATAATGGGAGAAGCTTACTTCTGTAATCTCCCACATGATGCTGATGGTCCACAGGATGCCATAGTGTCGAATAAGAAGAGCCTTCAGGGCCCAGCCCGTCAGATGGGCAAAGGCAAACACATCCAGGGAGCCCCATATCCTAGACAGGGTGATATCTGAACAGTTGACTGCATAGTCCTGTGGCAGCAAAATAAACTGTTCACAATTAACTGTATATGGTACATAGTCATGCTAGTTTATTTTACTCTTCAGATTTAAGGAGTGAGTAGCATAGTCCTAAAGAAGAAAATAAAGTTTTACAATACAATCTATATATAATTTACAATTTCAGTTTCTTTTGCTTCTTCTGCACTCTTTTTAAGAAAATCCTGCTTTATCAAATACAGCCTTACATTAAATAACAAGATTTACAAATATTTTTTTCAATATATATCACTAGTTATATATTGTGAACATCCAAAAAACTGTAAACATCCACCGTGACTGTATTTCGTAGTACATGTATACATAATTTTAAAAGCAATGTTTTCTTATAACTGGATTTACATTCATTATTAATTAACTAATGAAAATTCATTGACATAAATGAAATAAATCAGGCATCTTACACTGAAAGAAAATGGTTTGTCATTTTCCTTTTGTAAAATATTCATGACTTGAAATTGCAAGTGAATTATAAATTTTGCAAGTTGAAATTTCACATATTCGAAAAAATTTACGAGTGGCAAGAAAAGTTAAATTCGAGCCCTGACACTGATCAATATCAAAACAAAACAAATCCTGTTGATGGAATCAACAAAAATATTGAAACCAGTCATCCATGAGATTCTGTAATACCTTTGACTGGTTACTTCGGACACCTTCCAGGAGTTTACTGACCTTTTCCCTGAGTGTCACATTCTGTAGATCCGGATACAGCCACTCGATCATGCTCCGTACATCTCTCCGGTTTTGGAACAGTATAAACAGCAGCAGCATGAAGTAGAACACACTGAGACCTGTAACAGTTTAAATTTATTTATTTTACATCGATTACGAAAAAAGTTTCACAACTTATATCAATAACTCTCAATGGCTCTGGTGGTGACGTATGTAGTCATTACTGTGGGGGATACCGGAGAGCCCGGAGAAAACCCACGTGTCTGGACAGGCGACCACTGTACCCTCTCACTTACGTGACCAGGAATAGAACCCGAGACATATTGGTGAGAAGCAAAGTGCGTTACCACTATGCTATCCAGCCACCTTATAATAAACAGGGGTGTTTAATGTGCTAAACATTTGTTGAAAAGGATGATAGTGTCATTACTGTGCAATAAACAGTTGTATTATTATTTTTCATCATTATCTATGCAGGCTACTCAAGAGTTACATCCCTTTACCTCATACAGACTCATTTTGATGCATTAGCAAGTGGCTGAACCAGATCAAACAGCTCCCTTAAGGAGCTGTCTGATTAGGGTCTCCTCTGTCTGCTCATATAATACTGTAGTGTAGATTCTACACAGTCTGCATGGGAAAAAATCCATTTAAATTTCAATAAACAAATAATCATATAATCATAAATAAGGTCATGAATATTCATGAGTAAACATCTACATGTATTTATCTAAACATTTTGAAACTAACAGTGTCCCCGAATCCTGAGGACACCAAAAATTGGGAAGGAACTCCAGAATTGACATGCCAGGTATTCCATTGGGACATTTACTTTTACACTTAAAATAGATTGAACAGCCACATGTGTTGCAAATCAATTTAATCTTCTACATGAAATGCTCTTATTTAAATTAACACTCTTTGCTAATCACAACTTTGGAGCACTGGTTGTGCAAATAAAGCCGTCATAATTATATGAACAAATGTGACATTGGTGTCAAACCCTGGTTTGGGTTATTTTGCTGAAACCGCAGGGAAGAAGACTCTGGTAAGAGCATCAACATTGGGAGTCTATAGTCCTGAGTTCAATCCTCAGCCAAAGCAAACATAATTAGCACCACTGATTGACACTCAGCATTCTTTCTGGACAAGTCACAACATATCAAAGACATTTAAAGATAATACAAGTGTATCTCCCTTGCGTGATGCTCAACACATGAGGGTAGTTCCAGAACTTCTTAACAAAGTGTCAGAATCGTGCCATTTGTCAAGTCTAAGACTATAGAGAGACGTCACAATATCTGTCTAAAATGGACTTAGTCCTAGTATGATTGAAATACTGTTAATGGGACATTAAAAATAAGAACAAATATATTCAAAGGATCACTTACCAAACACCATCCTCCATATCGCTGGATGGGGCCTTGTGAACGGACCTGTAACACAAGTTACATATATCTCTATTTAATAACCTTGCAAATCTAGAAAGACAAAAATGTATTTAACAAGAAATCCAGTGTATCAAGGCAATATTTGTACAGTGCGGCTCGCGTTCAAGTTGGCATTTTTAGCGTGTAACATGCGTGTAACGTGCGTTCCGTGTCCGTGTAATGTGCGTGTAACGTGCGTGTGTGTACCGTGTAACATTCTCAACGTGTGGTCCGTGTAGCATCGTTTATATCGTGTGTAACGTGTTAACCGTTCAGCTGTTAAAATCTTCTGTCCTAGATGGACATAAACATATAGATTTCTAAACTGTAACATGTCACGGTGTAAAATCATTCGGCATATTGTACTAAAACCCTGATGGAAATGAGCCTTGATCGAGGTAAAAAAACACATATTATCATGTGTGTTTGCGTCCTGCTTTATGCATGAAAAAACAACTGCTTACATGTGCATCTGGTGTGAAATGATACAACTTATGCTGTTGGATATACCATATTTCATAATGCACATTGCTTCAACTATATATAATAAATTAATAATAAAATACGACTTACCGATTTCCTAGGTCTCCTCAGTCCTCACGAATATTATAACCACTATTTATTCCGTTTACAGGTAAAATGTAACTCAAAATTAGCTGGCTCGGAATTTATACTCTATCGTGCTGGTGGCACATTGTGTCGTTTAGCAGGGACTTCCTGTGTATTCCAGTTTGACACGATACACAATCTATGCACAGGAAATATTTAATTTTGACACCCAAGACCAAGAGTACATTTGAGGAAGTTAGGTGTCTGACTGGGTAGCTGGACTCGGATTATACGTAAATCGTCACCTTGGCCTGGTACATGTAACTTAACGTTTGACGACTTATGTGTAATTCTCTCTCTCCGCCATCTCTCTCTCTCTCTCTCATTAGCCTAGATGTGATAGATATACAATGAATTTAAAACTTCAACTATCATGCTCATTATTAACTAATTAAATTTAATTTTCACATTATAACCGCAACGAATACATCCAAGAGGCACTCGATAGGATAAACTTATTTAAATGAATTGCGTTTTTAAATTGATTCGATAAACTGATAAATGATTAGGAATTAATTGCCGAAAGCATAATTATAACTACTCGCTTTCATCTATCTAAGGAAAAACTCAATAAGATGAACTTATTGATCGATTGCGTTTTTTGAATTTATTCGATAAACTGATAGGAAATTAGGAATTAATTGCCGAAAGCATAACTTTAAATACTCGCTTTTCCATACATATCCTGGTGATGGTACAGGTAATTATAAAGATAAAATGGGCTCGATTTTTCCACTCCTAAAACTATTGAATGTTTTTATCCGCCTTTTGAAAATCATTTGGGGTTGGTTGTTTTGTCTGTCTTCCAATAATGAGTAATCATACATTGTATACACAGATTCGTATAATCGTCAATTCTATTCGTTTTCTTATTAAAAGAATTAGAAAAAAAAAAGATTGATAAGTGTCTATGGACGAAAACAACTACAGCTAGTATATGTGGCTAAAATTATAGATTACCAACAATACGATACGATTTTTTTTAATTCTGTGTTCAGATTTGTTTCGGTAAATGGCCAGATCGGTAATTAATTAAATAAAAATGTAACTCCTTTGATGTTTCATTTATTGATTATATATGGAATTTTGTTCCCAAACTTTAATGATAGTGTGAAAAATAGATCATACGCATTGAATGGAGTATGCATTCATACATTGTACATGAACGTGATCATATAAGAATAAAAAAGTAATCATTTCTTTCAGATCTTCGACGTATCTAAAAGAACAAACATGAAATATAAAGTTTACTAGCAATTACATGTAGTTATTATAAATCTAAAACGAGAATTTAATACGATCGCTTGTCTCTTGATTCCTTCTTTAGTTCTCTTATTAACTAATGACGCATAGTGAAGTAGCCTATGGACGAAAAACAACCGAGTTGACCTAATAAGCCGGCAGCGTTTGCAGCGTGTATATGAACCAAACGTGTAACGTACGTGCACCGTGTAAAGTGCGTGTAAGGTGCGTTCCGTGTCCGTGTAACGTGCGTGTAACGTGCGTTCCTTGTGCCAACTTGAACGCGAGCCGTACTGTACACCCTTCATCATTGAGTTTTTCTGTCTTTTTTTCCCTCACCATGGTAGATATAGGAAAAAAACGATATTTGGGAAATGTTTCATGTTAGAGAAAGATTTAAGTTCTATAAACTAAAATACGTATTGATACATACCGAAAGACAGAGGCATTTGTTTCACAATGTATCGAAATTCAATTTTGGAGGGCGATACTAAGCCCTACAGAATGTCCTGGAGTAAAATGTTATATAAGGGAAAATTGTCTGAATTTAATGATAATGTTTAGAGGATAAAACTGCTTTAAATGGCAACTGACAAAGATGGGACAGGACTTGGAGTCTTATACTCAAATTAACAGTCAACTCACCATTTGGGAAAGCAAGGACACTGATGACGAGGAAAAAGAAAATAACGCAGCAGAACCCATTCCATATGTTAGCCTCCTGGACATGGTCATCTCTGGAATACAACAAGAAGGAGACCAGTCAGCAATGTTTACAAGGCAGTCTACTGAATTCCTTTTATTTCAATCTGTTCACTGACTGACGGATAAACATGTTAAATGAAGGGTATTCCATGGCACACAATAATGACCTTTTCACCTTATAATTGTCTACATGACCCCTATATACACGGATGTTCTTTGGAACACGTGTGTCATCTGCTGAAGCGTGACAGAAAAAATGTGACAAACAGACAGACGGACTGAAAAGTGAGCCCTATGTGTCACCTCTGTTTACGCCAGGTGACACAAAAATTTTAAGTGTCTCTTTAGATAATGCATGATATCATGTGCTCACTCGACCCCCGTGGGAAACCCCTTGATTTATACATTAAATGGCATGTACATTTCCATTTTATATGTTATCTATCACTCATATGTGTAAATCAGTGTTAAAGAAAAGTCAAACAGGGCAAGTCAATAAATATTCATACTTCTGCATCTTGGCATTAAATGCACATTGCATAAGAAACTTATTAATTTGATGTTTTGTCAGATTAAATGCATGTCTAAGAAACAATGGGATTTTCTATGCTATCTGGACTTGCAAAATCTAAGCTACAACATCATAATTATGTGCAAATAGAGGTGCAGCTCCGGAATGAGTCTCTTAAAGAACTGAAGGGTTAAGATCAAAAAGAAGCAAAATGGTGTTAAACCAATCAGAGATGAACTTTCAATAACATTGATTATCTATCATAATATATCCTGCATTATGACGTATAGTCATTACTACAACTATCCCCATCAGATATTTAAGCAGGAGCCGTCTATGAGAAAGCTTGTTACTCAGAATGCTGTTATTCTTTCACTTTAAAAAAAAAATGGCAGTTTGAAGTGAGAATCTATTCTTCATCAAAATACGTCATATTAACATTAATTGACCCTAAAACATGAAAGCAAAAAACAGACCTCAAAAACATACAAAATCAGCAGAAAATTATTATGCTTACAAGTTATCTGCCCATTGCATGACATTCACTGTTCACAGTTAGCTCCCTTTGCCCTTCAGTCCAAGTAAGATTTAAACACACATACATGTATATGATACAGAACCGTCTTTAAAAAACACCAGGGTGAATATATCAAGTATGAAAGTCGAAATGCGGGTCAGACATGACCTTCACCTTGGAAACTACAATCAGTGCCAAATCATCTATTTCGAGTCTATGTAGTATGCCCACTGGGCCATTGTGAATTAATTTGTGATTAATGTAATTAAAAACTTATTAATTAATGAGTGATAGCTTCATATACAGACTGCAATATGCTTGGGAGTGTTAGACATTAAATACCTATTTTCTAAAGCTAAAAATGCTGCAAGGAACTGTTAGGGATTTGATTGACAAGTCCATCCAACAATGTTTTAGTCATTCAATATTTACTTTATCTGACAAGTTAGCCTTTTAGTAGAACAATGCAATCAATTACAGAGACTTTACATTCCAGCAATTTTCATGGAAGTTTGGGTAAAACATACACATCCAAGCTAAATTATGTAAAGCCCTACCATGGCCCTTTCATATCCAACATTACCAAAGGATGACATATTTTTATTTCATTATTTCTTTTTTTTCTTTCTTTTTTTTTATAACACTTGTTGCTTCCTGAAATAATGGAAGATTATTAAACAGCCCTGTAAGTCCAAAGATGGGAAAATATATGATTATAATTGAATTACATTTTAGTTTAACCCTTTCCCTCATAGAGGATACCATGAAAAGACCTATGCGAACAGCATAAAACCAAATCAGCCTGCGAGTAACTCGCAGGCTGATCAGGTTTTATGCTGTTCGCTGCTCCTCAGTGGTCTGGAAATGAGGATTTTGTAATTAAATTTGGTAAGGTTTAACTGTGGTTTTCTGCAGATCAGGCTTTATGTGGTACCTATTGAGTGCATTAAAATGAGTCTATATGAGTAAAAAGGTTAAATATAGTTGACATGATGGGTATTAATTAATGGAACTCATAATAGTATATAATGTTTTGCTATGCAGACTGTGTAGAATCTGAGCTACAATATTGTATGAGCAACACCAATACATTAATACCAGTCTATATGGGATAAAAGGTTAACATGGAGAGAACATCCTCTATTATGAGTGGGCAGGTTTTTTTCTCACCATTTTTGGAAACATGACCCAACCCCTAGAATTGGGAATTTTTTGCATCGTTTTAGACAAAATTGGGAAAAACTCACACCATATTTTATATATATATATCAAATTACAAAAAATCAAATATTTGGTTAATTGAACCCTTTCGGGCTTGCAACCCTAAACATATTGTAAAAATGGCATTTTTTTAAAAAAAAATTTTGTTCCTTGAATTTTGAATTTTCTTCTTGAAATTGGGGAAAAAAACCTATTGCCATTGGAAACAAGACCCAATATTGGTTGTCAAAACAGGCCAAAAGAAAACACTGGTGGGTCTTAACACTTTTGTGCAGTTTATAATAGTACTGGGTACCTGCCATGACTTGAGCAATGTCACACAGAGCTTACAAAATTATTTAAGTCTCTCAGATATCAATTGAGATTTTGAAAATTATAAATTGGGTATTTGTCCATGTTAATTGAGTAATAATACAGAACCTATTCAGTTGCTATGGGTTTTTTTTTATCAATTCAGAGAGATAATGAAGTGTGTGCCTATTGGTTACAGTACGAATGCATAAACTATGCAATATTAGCCTGATGAAATTAGTAGTTCAGCCTGAAAAGCACTTCCTCTGTATTAAAAGGGATTAGAATGAAATGGTGCAACTGTGTGATAATTAAAGCATTAGGCAAGATGAAAGGAAAATAGGTGGTCTTCCCTAACCAGATACAAATCTGATATAAATTACCAGAGTGTACATGTGTCTAACTAGGTCAGCAAGTTTATGCTAGGCTACACAAAGATCATTTGTTATGATAATACAGGGTACTGGCAGCTGGAGCAAGGGACAGGCTGTGGTAAACTGTGAATATTGGATCTAATACCATGGAGACAGTTTAAAGCAGGTTGCCTTGCTGACAAATAAAAAAGCCAAACAGGAGGCTATGGAAACTTCTAGTGGAGGGATTTTCATGTAAAACCAACTTTTCAATGTTCAGTTCTTCATTGGTAAATGCTGAACACTAATTATATTATTTTTGACTGTAATTTAAACTGTCCTATATTGTGTCTTGAATAAAATGCAGTAAAGCTATGTTGGCAGTCATCAGCACTTAGCAGTCATTTATGATTTACCTCCAATATATACACCCAATCTCTATTATGATCCACCTGCACTAAGCAACCAACCTCTATTGAAATCCACCTGCATTAAGCAGCAATCTCTATTATGATCTACCTACACTCAGCAGACAACCTCTATTGAGATCCACCTGCATTAAGCAGCCAACCTCTATCCACTTGCATAAAGCAGCCAACCTCTACTATGATCTACCTACACTAGGCAAACAACCGCTATTGAGATCCACCTGCATTAAGCAGTAACCACCTGCACTCAGCAACCAACCTCTATTGAAAACACTTGCACTAAGCAGTTAACCTCTATAATGATCATCTGCACTCAGCAACCAACCTCTATTGAAATACACTTGCACTAAGCAGTTAACCTCTATAATGATCACCTGCACTCAGCAACCAACCTATTAACCAACCTCTATTGAAATACACCTGCACTAAGCAGTCAATCTCTATTATGATCCACTTGCACTCAGCAACCAACCTCTATTGAAATACACCTGCACTAAGCAGTCAAGCTCTATTATGATCCACCTGCACTCAGCAACCAATCTCTATTGAAATCCAACTGCACTCAACAACCAATCTCTATTGAAATCCACCTGCATTAAGCAGCCAACCTCTATTAAGATTTAACTAAGCAAAGTCAGATTCCAGAGACCTTTTGTTTTAACCTCTACACAACAAACACTTGTACAAAACAGTCTCAATAATTTCTAGTATTCCCAATTAGCAACTAATTATGGTTTAGTCTATTGCGTCATTTTTCCCCCATTAAAGAATGAATGAATTAAAAAAAATATATTTCATCTGCCAACATCAGAATAAGATAAACTTCTGTAGTATAGATAATTAGCCAAAATAATGAAAATACCAAACTGGCAAATTCCAAGCAAGTAGACAGATAGACAGCTTTTTAACAAAGAAAAAATGCTGGCGAAGTAACCACTGAAGATAAAATACAGCAGCTTCTCAAGTTTGCAAAGCAGTTCTGTTTCTCATAGTATCTCTAATATTTGCCAGGACTGGGTCCTTGGAGAGACAGATTCATGGTGCGTGTGTGTTGTGCCAGGGATTTGATGTACTGTCAACATTACTGTGAGGCAGACACCCAAGTTTTCTCCCATGTCTTGTTCAGTTACCAGCCAAGGTACTGTTTGGTGTTCAGGCATCACTTCATTTAGGTGATGTAGAGTGGTTCTGACATAGTTCTCTGGGTTCCAATGATAACTAGAGGTCATGCTATCAGCCATAGCCAAGCGGTAATGTTTGTCCATGTGTTCCCAATGTGCTCAGATAATTTTTTTGATGATTTGGAATGCGGCTTATAACCATAAATTCTGGGATAAATTCACCCCTTTTTCTTGAAGTTTGTGAAAGAAATTTTTTGACAAGATAACAATTTTGAAGAAAAAAAAAAGCACATTTTAAGGAATGTTCATTGGGGGAAATACCTATGAATGCCCTCTGATGAGTGAGCATAAGGCTTGTTATAACTTACATACAAGAACATATCGTCGGCCTCGTTCGAAAAGGACGTAACTACATTTTCACCAAAAATCGTATTTCCCGTTTATAGCGTGTTCATAATTTCCCGCGTATTGTGTCAAATCCTCGTATCTTTAAGCCAATCCGTTCTTCTAAAATGATCACATGTTTAAAAGCCGTAACTTGATTGGTTGAAATTTACATCGGTCGAAATGTCGTAACTACAATGTGCGTCGACTGCAAATGTTTACAAAAAAACGTGTGGTAAAATTGATTTATTTCTGGATATATTGATTTACTGGATACAGTTTTATATGTAAGTATAATTTATTCTTGATTTTTTATCAGTATGAAACAGTAGATTCGGTGATGTTATGTTTTTAAATTTTTTTTTAAAAAAAAAATTTTTTAAATTTTTTTTTCGTATATACATAGATGTTAATATAAAAGGATAAACATCGGCCTTATTTCAATACATTTAATTATGTAAAATTAAATATAATATAGTAAAAATGTTATTTTCTTGTTTATTTTGTAGTTACGTCCTTTTCGAACCAGCCTATATATTAAGGAAATTGTTTTATATATTGCAGATACGTCCTTTTCACCCATGGAATGGAAGCAACCAGACGACTGCCTGCTCTCATTGCCTGACTATATTCTCGTGAAGATTTTGTCTGAGATCCCATTGAACCAGCTTCTTCATTCTGTAAATCGAACTTGCAAAAAACTGTATGAGATTATCGAAGAAAACTGTGTGCTCTGGAAAGACATTGATATAGCTGTCGACCATAGTATTAACAGCGGAACCCTTAAAAGGATTCTAAAACATTCATTTGGGTTTCAGACATTTTTCATTCCCTTTGCTGATTTTGACTGCCATACTTTCGATATTGACTTCATATTTACGACGAATCTGTGCAATGCTAAGTCCTTATACTGGTTAGATATTAGTCAGTGTCCAATTTCAACGTTGTGTTTTCTGAAATACATGCCCAGCTTGAAAATTCTAAACGTCTCAGAGTGCATACATCTGGTGGACAGTGACTTTTGTGTCATATCCGCGTGTGAAAACCTTGATCAGCTGTATGTGTCTTATACAAAGATCTCTCCTACAACAGCGGTTGAACTTTTTTCAAAATTGAAACTTACCGTTTTAGATTTGTCAGGAATTAAAATGTCAGTAAATCAATGTGACGCTATCATAAAACCTTGTATGCTGTATCTGCAAGTTACATTTAGAGAAGATGAAAGTGATCAGGAGATCAATCAGTTAAGGCTTAGGCACAGAGATTGTTCGATTCGCAGTTGTGTTTGAAATAAACATCGAAAATGTTTCACGTGGCAAGCAGTTGGTGCAATTATCTTTAGCAAAATTAGGTAACAGTGAGTCAAACGAGACTTGTTCTCGTAATGAGCATGTGGAAGATCCAAGTGAACATAGAAAGGCTTTAAACGTAGACGAAAATGAAAATATGATCACAGACGAAGATATAGATAATGATAATGATATTACGGATCCTGATTGGAAGCCTCCTAAAAAGAAAAAGAGAAAGTTAAAATTTAAACCTTCAACAAAAAACATTTTAGAATGTAATGAGAGTTTGTCAGATACTGATAGCAGCATGCATGAAGACACCGATGATGAATTGATACCAAAACAAGTAAAAGATCCAAATGAAGTTACAATTGATCATGCATACAACAGGTCCAAGAACACCAATAAAGTGATGAATATAGATAACACTGAGACACAAACTGCTGTTTCTTGCATTCTTGAAAATGAAAGTGCTAAAGATACTGAAACAAGCCAAGGTATTCTTAACATACAAAATAGCCAAGATAACACTGAAACAACTTGACAGTGTTGAACACGAAGAAGTTGTAGAAACTACTGAGGTTGACTCAATAACACTTTCACAAAGAATTGAACAATCGACCAAAGTACAAAAAGAAAAAAATAAACGTCTGCGAATGGCGGGATTGAAATACATGGGTGTTAAATCCAAAACAAATGGAATGAAAACGCAAAGTGTAGAACGTAGTGAGAGAATGCTTCACCCTAGTAAATGTACGAAACGGTGTAAAACGGAGAAAGAAGGAAGACAGTGTGGGAGTGTTCATGAAAGTCATCGAAAAGATATATTTTCTAGATTCTGGCAGACTATGGATTGGGAACAAAAACGTATGTATGTATTAGGTTTAATACAAAGAAAGGAAGTTTCACGTAAAACAGTAGAAGCGGGACAAGAAAGTCGTAGAAAATTTTCTTTTAAATACTTCTTTTACAAGTCGGTGACGAACGTGTACCTGTATGTAAGAATATGTTTTTGTCTACTCTTGGCTTAAATGAGAAAATGGTATACCATTGGATAAATTCATCAGAATCAGGTATTCCGAAACCAAAAGTCAGTGACCAATCTCAAAGCCAAAGTGAAGTGCATACTCCGAGTGCTAAGGATCACGCCAGAAAATTTTTAGATGAACTGCCAAAAGTCCCCTCACATTATTGCAGAGCATCTACCGGCAAGCAATACATTGAACCACTCTTCACAACAATGACGGAATTACATAATGAATATAAACGAAATATGCAAAATGAATCCAAACCAGTTTTGCAAATAACCCAGTTTACAAAGTTATTCAAAAGTATGGATTTAAGTTTGTTTCAGCCGAAGAAGGATTTGTGTGATACATGTTGTGCACATGCTGCCGGCACAGTTGATGAAGAAGAGTATGCTGCTCATGTAAAGAAGAAGGATGAGGCTCGAGTCTCAAAGCAAAACGACAAGGAAATGGCTATTAAGGAAGGAAATATAAGAGTTATAACAGTTGACTTACAAAGTTTGCTTCTCTGTCCTAAGTTGAACGCCAGCTGCTTATATTATAAAACCAAACTATGTTGTCATAATTATACAGTTTTTTGATCTTGCTTCGCGATCGGTCATGAACTACTTTTGGCACGAGGTTGACGGTGAACTAACGTCAAACATATTTGCGTCCTGTCTTATCGATTACTTAGAAAATCAGAATTTAGACGGGATTGAGAGAGTCATCATCTACAGCGATGGTTGCGGGTATCAAACCGTAATAGTACGCTCTCCAACGCTCTGTCACAGTTTGCAATAAAACACAAAATTACCGTTGAACAGAAATTCCTAGAACGTGGGCACACTCAGATGGAGTGTGACAGTGTGCACAGTGTTATTGAACGTAATATTAAGAGAAAGTCTATTTACGTGCCACAGCAGTATGTTGAATGCATCGAAGATGCAAGGAGAGATTCCCCATATCAGGTGAAATATCTTAAATATACATTTTTCAAAGACTTTAGCAAAGTTGGTAAGTATAAATCCATACGACCAGGTACTGGTGTAGGATCAACAACAGTGAATGAGATAAGGTTGCTGAAATACACAGACGATGGTATTATTCACTATAAAATTGACTATAACAGTTCAGAGTACCAACCCCTTCCAATGCCAAGGACGGCCAGCTCAAACTTGAATCTGGATCCAAAAGCGCTTTATGATAAGCCACTTCCAATAAAGCGCAGTAAATTTGAACATTTGCAGCAAATAAAGCAAGTCATCCCGCGTGATTATCACGATTTTTATGATGCGATTCCTCATCAATAAATCAGATTTGTGAGCAATTCAATCGATGATAAACGTTTGTGTAAATTTCATAAAGATCTATTGAACTTAATAATAAGTCAAATCTCGTCGATGTTGATATAGGTCTATGATACTATACGTGTTAACATTATTATTTTTTTAAATAATTGTTCAACAGTTCAATTTCTGTTTCTATTCGTTGGGGCGGAAATATTGTTAGATTCAATGGTGAAAAATTTGCTTGGTATTCAATGTGTTAGTTTTCATGTTGATGCCGATGTATGTTGTATGCATTTTTATTTTTATTTAGTATTAATTTTCAGGATCCAAAGTATAATGTAAACACTTAAGTAGTATCTTTTCTGTCAAGTTATGCGTCAGGCTCATACCATATGTTTTAAAATGTTTCTACATAAATTTGGATTACAATTAGATGTGTCTTTATAAATAGACAGTATTTGTGTATAAGTAATACCTCAAAGAAATTACCTCGTATCTAACATTTTGCACTCTATTGTGTAGCATAAAATGTCGTAACTAACAAAACAGTGCCGGTTGTTACCAGCATTAAGCCATATTCCTGTCAAATATTTGTAAACTTATATTGGTTATATATTCTAAACGAGTTAATAAAGTGAAAAGTTTTGACATCATTAAGTAGTTTTTTCTTTCTCCTGAAAAGTTGCATTTTTGCATTTACGTCCTTTTCGAACGAGGCCGACGATATATGAGTCATTATACTCCATCTCTGACCTCCTGCTTCAGTTGAGTGTGAAAAACTATCAATTAACAGTATACCCCACCCATTATTCTCCATGGCTGTAAATCTGTGAATCTCATGCATTTAGTGACTACTCGTTTTTTATAGATGTAATCTGAACCTGTGAATCTATGGCAAAATTTTAAACAAAAATAGTGAAAAGGTGTGTATATTTGTAAGATTTCTCTAGTCTTGCTGTAAAACCAATGTCAGTTCTTAAATACAGTAAAGTTTAGTCATTAGCCATTTCAACGTTTTGTTTCTGACCCCCTCATTAGATATGTATTTTTGACCCCCTTATTAGTGTTTTTACCCCCTCAAGAAATGCATTTTTGACCCCACACAAGGCAGTGTTTTGACCCAATAAAACGACATCATTAGGCTGCACTACCCCCTGCATTCTAGTTTACCAGAGACATTACATCTCTAAGTCAGTCATCAAAGCTCACCTCCAGTGTGTCTCGGGCATTACCTCAGCAAGATATTGATTCCTCTCAATACCAGATCACTTTTTGATCTCCCTCTAACACTGATTTCCTGGCACATAAGGTTTCAACTTGTTCTTAGGGAAAGGTTGCAAATAAATCTGCAATATCAGAGAACAATCCCTTGATATAATGTACACCAGACATGCATAGTCCTAACATAAATCACCCTTAAATTGTACTTAGAAGTCTAACTGACCCTATATTTTTTTTTTTTAGAAATCTGTCTCATTATCTATTTATCAAGAAATTTCAACTTATTTGACCCCCATGATAACATTTGCAGTCAAAGTGCTGAAGGTACTGGGAGTAAATGTGTGTATCTCAAGTGAAAGAGGATTTACAGGCTGTGATTTAATATCAATGTGCTCAAGGTACTAAGAAACTGTTAGCAGGATTTACATAAATACAGTCCAACCTGTCTTAAGTGGACGGTCAAAAGAAAAAGGAAAAGAGAGTGCTAAAGTGAGGCAATTGCTATATGAAGGTTAAACATACAACAAAGTGCTAGTCTGGTAATATCAAAACTGACCCGAAAATGCAGGTTGACAGCTTAAAAGAGGTTCAACTGTAAATGTAATTCTAACTCCAGCGTTTCAGCAGGGTTGAACTGGACAGAGGTAAAGGTCAAATGTTGCCCAACTCTGCACATTTTCCTGCAACTCTAGTTACTAGCAAGTCAGCTGAACTCACTCCTCCAATATACTGAAATATATTTGGGATCCTCGCTTTTCAAGACTCTGGGCTACATACAATAAGTTTTCTGGTGGGGTGGCCTGAGGGTCAAAAAAACTTAAAACAAACAGTGTGTATAAACTTTTTTATCCAGTTTTAAGAGGAGCATTTATTTCGGTAATATTTGATAGATCCTCACCAAGATAAAAAATAAGGGCATGTTAAAGCAAGGATAACCTTATTTCAATAATCACTAAAGCTTGATATAAAATAGAATATAATGCAACAAAATATTACAAAAAAAAATGTGCCAAAGTCTGATTTATTTGCATTTTTGAACTGATATGCTGAATTAAAGTTAATTTATCTGCTGTAGGTGCTATTGAAATCAAACAATAAAATGACAAAGGTTCATCTAAGTGTAAGGTTTTATCCTTGTTGGCCTTGTTAAAACTTGTAACTTAACATCATGAGTATTTACTATGGCAAAACACTAAAAGCAGAATGGGGTAAATACACAACTTGATACAATGATCATTGATGTACGCTCATCCGGAAAGAGTATTCAGGCAAGGATGATCGAGTTACTAGGTGATTTTACCCACACCGGGGTCTTATTAACACCCCTGTTTTATATAGAAGGGCTTACTCATCCTTCTTCTGTAATTCAATTATTATATGACATCAATGTCAAGACAATCATACTGAACCTATGAGGCGTTCAAATTTTACCATTCAAATACAATGTAACCTAGTGACACCTTATACAACCATAACTGCAGTGCTTAACCCTTTCCCTCATATAGACTCATTTTGACGCACTCAATAGGTACCACATAAAGCCTGATCTGCAGAAAACCACAGTTAAACCTTACCAAATTTAATTGTAAAATCCCCATTTCCAGACCACTGAGGAGCAGCGAACAGCATAAAACCTGATCAGCCTGCGAGTTACTCGCAGGCTGATCTGGTTTTATGCTGTTCGCATAGGTCTTTTCATGGTGTCTTCTATGAGGGAAAGGGTTAAGATTAGATAATAATCAAGGTATCCGCTGATTTTTGAAACTGGTAGTACAATTGCTGTTTTTCCTCAGTTTGTATCACTTCGTATAGAGTCCCAGCAATTTTGGAGATACATGGTCAATTATGGGGGTCAAAAACCTTTTACAGGGAGTATAATTATGGGAATAATAATAATCATTTATTATTCAATCAGCATGGTTTTTCTGTCTGACACTTATTGGATATATCATAAATTGCTTCGTGTCCACTGATTCATGAAAAAGAAAAGTTAACTCATAGAATTGCTTTAAATAAAATGTGTGATTTTTTTTATGAAAGGAAAAAAAAATCTCTGGCTGTTAGGATTTTTTTTCTTCAATTTGAGAAGTAACATTGGACACAATGCATGAAAATGCAAAATATAATGGTATGATTTAAGTATATAATACATAACATACATTTTAAGCGATCATACCTTGGTACCCAAACAGGTTGATAATACGAAGTATAACTTTTTTTGGTAGACATAACCAAAAAGTGCTGGACAGAAAAAAATCCTACTCAAAAAATTTATCCAGTGCCACTCCCCTCAGAATGACACCACCTGATTGTTAAGGACACATGACTGTTTATTTATAATCAATATCTCAATAAACATATTGTACTTAATCCATCAGCTGTATTATTTCCATGTAGAAAGAAGTATTCTCCTTTATTTTCAGTGCCAGAAATAAGAACGTAAACATTCTCAATGAATTGTCAGAAAAAGAAATGGCTTAATCAGCTAAAAAAATGCCCAAAGTAAGAGAATTTCTCCCACACAGGCTAATTTCTATTAATAGCAATTCTTGAACTTTTCAATTCATATATACTTTACTTTCATTCACAAGATTTATTTTTGAATTCTTAAGACTTTTCCCCAATTTCTTAACTTATTCACATTAACAGTGAACTCTTCTTTTTTTTTTACGCAGTTAATCACAATGAATGGATGGAACCACTATCTGACTCCTAGTCCTACATGTATAGGGGCATTAAATCAATGGTTTATGGCCCATGCCTGTCACTACCAATCAATATAGAATACAGGAACAGAAAAGCTATGTATTTGTATAATATCAAATTATAAAGGACCCTAATACTCATTTTTTTTTTAATTAATGGGTAACATAATAGGCCAGCCCACTTAAAATTATGCTATACTCTGATAAGGTTGTAAGATCAGGGTAAATTAATGGAATGAATTTTGGCCCTGATCCAGCAGTCTTCAAAGAGAATTTCAGCAAAAACAGAAAGAGCAAACCTCTCAAGTCATGACTAGTGGCAATAATCAATGACATTGTTTTCCAAAATCAAGAATATTTATAACAAAGAAAATCCCTTCCATCCTTGTGCGTATGATTCTGCATTGATTTGAAGCACTTGTGAATATTGCAGCCAACTTTAACATTCAACTTATATTCAGGGCTTTTTATCCCCTTTCTTTATCAAGAGTCATTCATAGATCTATGCCTTCCCATCTGCAAAATTCTTTAAATTCATGCAGTTTTCCCCCAATTTGCATCTTACTCCAGGATTTTTCTTTTCCCAATGAAAAAAAAAATGGAGATATTTTCCCCAAAATATGATATTAAAGCCCATTCCCCAACATCTAAAAACAAGAGGGCAAAGATGGCCATGTGTCGCTCACCTGAGTAACATTTCTGAGTAAGATTTCTGTGTTAGGCATGATGACAAAAAATGTGGCATATAAAGTGTTTTTCTAACATTTGACTAAGTGACCTAGATTTTGATCCTACCTAAATTTGCATTCAACTTGGAATTCATGCAGTCATCATTCTTATCAAGTTTAATGAAGACTGGGACAAAAATGTAGGCCTTTAAAGTGTTCACAAGATTTTTCTAAAATTTGCCCTAGTATCTTACTTTTTGATCTTATGTGGCCCAGTTTTGAATTCATCCAAGATTTGATGTAAACAAACATTCTGACTTAGTTACATTAAGGTTAGGCTAAAGCTTTGGCCTCTAGAGTGTTCACAAGGTTTTTCAAAGACTTGACCTGGTGACCTAGTTATTTGACCCAACATGACCCAATTTCAAACTCATCCAACATAGCATAAAGACAAACATCCTGACCAAGTTTCATGAAGATTGGGTCAAAACTGTGGCCCCTAGAGTGTTCATAAGCAATTGTTGATGACGGACGATGCACAACGGACAAAAGGGCGGTCACAAAAGCTCACCCTGAGCACAAGACTTAGTGCTCAGGTGAGCTAAAAAAGACCTGATGTTAAAACTGTTATTATCTGTTAAATACATATATTTTATGATCCTGATTCTTAAATAAGAAATACTTCCCCAACCATTTTTACCTTCTTATTTATTTTACTGCACATCTATGCACAAACAAATTACCTTGAATTGACTGGAAGTGGAATATTCTAACTATAATTTGCCTGT
Organism: Solen grandis; assembly: GCA_021229015.1. NCBI lineage: Eukaryota > Metazoa > Mollusca > Bivalvia > Adapedonta > Solenidae > Solen > Solen grandis. Next base: position 82,048,189 of record CM037778.1, read on the forward strand.
GATTACACAACCTCACAGTCATGGAATATTCTAACTATAATTTGCCTGTGATTACACTCACAGTCATGGAATATTCTTACTATAATTTGCCTGTGATTACACAACCTCACAGTCATGGAATATTCTTACTATAATTTGCCTGTGATTACACAACCTCACAGTCATGGAATATTCTTACTATAATTTGCCTGTGATTACACAACCTTACAGTCATGGAATATTCTAACTATAATTTGCCTGTGATTACACTCACAGTCATGGAATATTCTAACTATAATGTGCCTGTGATTACACAACCTCACAGTCATGGAATATTCTTACTATAATTTGCCTGTGATTACACAACCTCACAGTCATGGAATATTCTAACTATAATTTGCCTGTGATTACACAACCTCACAGTCATCCTGTATGTAAACGATAATAACCGGAAGAACACAACTCACAGTCATGGAATATTCTAACTATAATTTGCCTGTGATTACACAACCTCACAGTCATGGAATATTCTAACTATAATTTGCCTGTGATTACACAACCTCACAGTCATGGAATATTCTAACTATAATTTGCCTGTGATTACACAACCTCACAGTCATCCTGTATGTAAATGATCATAACTGGATGAAATAAAATGAATTTGTTCTATTCTGCATGTTCACCTAAAAATAAAAGTAAACAGATATAGAAAATAGTATGCAATCCCCTCCTTCATTTGTTTCAACATCTGTTCTTAAGTTCACACCAAGGCTATAACATCCATAATCAATTATGACAGCAGTGTTAATGCACTGACCAAGCTGTTGTCAAACATGGTAGATATGTTCTGTGGTGGTAGAGGCAGATGTTACTAGAGCTGGGTATTGCAGGCAAAAATGATATAACAATATATTGCGATATTTGAATTGGGATACATATTTATTGCCTTATATCAAAACAAACATAAAAGATGTGGATGCTTCTTTTAAGTTATTTTAAGGTATTTCCTATTTTGAGCTTTTTGTGTAAGGTTCGAACTCAAAAGTCTTTGCCTTAAGTATTCAATTGATGTTTTGATTTCAAGTTTCTGTTAAATCTTATTATAACCATTACCCCTTGATGATAATAGCTTGTTTATACTGCATAACTATTGTGCATTTGCTCTCCAGAAATTGTGAAATTTAATTTAAAAACATATTTGCAATTTGTTTCCATTTTTTTTTGAATATATTGTGATATTTGAAATAATATTGCGATATATTGGCAGACAAATGGTATTGCGATGTATTGCAATAATCAATATATACTGCCCACCTAAAAATGTTACATCTCAAAATAAATGTCTGTGTGGGTCATTGTTGGTCCTAGTTTTAGTTATTTATATGCATACTGACCTTCAGATAAAAACAAATTAATCTGTCAAAAAAAAAAAAACTTTTCTTTTTTTTTAATTATCTTCGGGCTCTCGATCAAACTGTGCCCCTTTAAGATTTAATTAAGAAAATACAATTCACAGAAAAGAAACACCAATCAATTCTATCAAATTCACATTGATACCCCCAAAAAATTCTTTTATATAATGATTACTCACTCGAAAATAACATTTGACTAGACTTGAATATTTGAGTTTACCGTCGCTTCGACAGTATTTCAGTCATATAGCGACGTCCAGCTAATTACAGGAGGAGGAAAACCCCAAATGCACGGAGGCATCCGGGTAGAACCACCGACCTACCGCAAGCCAGCTGGAAGGCTTCTTCACATGAAAATCAGAATGACCCTGCCAAGATTCAAACCCACATGGTGAGGGGCTGAGTGAGTGTTAAAGTCATAAATAACATTTACTTCATTAGGAGTCAAATAGCAGTTGCAAATTGTACACATATGACTTCCATCTATAAATATGTAAACACTGCAGACAGAATTTCCAAGATACTTTTATTTTCAAAATTTTAGTGTAAAAGGGCCATTCTACATGGAAATCATTTTGTATTAAGAAAACACACACACACACACACACACAAAGAATGGTGTTAGATCAAATTTGAGATATTTATCTGCATGACTGCATGTTTAGTACAAAAATTTAAGAATTTATTTACTGAAACATAGTAAAAAAAATTTATGGTTGCTTGCGCAGGTGATTAAATCTTGCGAGACTACAATAAAAAAAGGAAGGTGACAGAGTTTGGTCAGGGGCGCAGTTATGACCTCTGATGAAATATTACATTACAGTCATTTCAAAATTCCGTTTTGGAATTGGTCAAAATTACTGTCCCACTGGTCATCTAGAAAAAGGCATTCTATTTTATGGAATTGGTCAGAATTTGTCCCACTGGTCATCTAGAAAAAGACATTTCTATTAAAAAAATATACTGCCTATGTTACACGAGATAAATGTGGTAGTGAAAAACAGACTTTTTTTTTTTTTTTAGATTAAACAATGACAAGAATGAAATGATTTGTAGAAATTCAATAATGAATAAAAAAAATGATGAAATTTGATGTGGCATGATTCTGTTTTAATTAATTTGCATTATTTTTTTTTACAATTGATTTCTTAGAATGAATTAAATTTAAAAAAAGACTATATTTATCATAAATCATAGATGCAGGGAGTGATTTGTTTACCAGAATACCGGCGAAGAGAAGAAATTATGTAGGACTGAGAAAGAAATTCATCAACACAAGCATTAAAATGTTGTTGGTGATTCGTGGTTAAATGATAATTTTCCTTTCAATATGAGTCATTGTGATAAAGCTAAATATTCTAAACAATGAGCCTGAGTCAAAGAATGAAACTCAAATTACAGATGACATCACGACAAGTTCACGTGTGACCTTGCAACTTACCTTGTAAATGCTGAATATAACAATCCAATGATCGATACGGTGAGAAGTGTTATTGTATGGGACTTGTAAAATATATCAAGAGATATATCGTCCACTTCTTTTTCGTTTATAAAACGAAAGTGGTCGTTTTCTTCAGCTTCACGCCTGTCATCCATTGCTGCTGTCTGCTATAAATCTTAGACTGTAACCAAGTATATACAATAGCTGTCAAAAACTTGGATGCACGTTTCAAAGAACCAGTCAATTTATGATTATCATTAGAGAGTATCAAAGGAAGATAACTCTGTATTATTTCGGTCCGAGACATTGGTAAAAGAGAAATGAACAAAAAGATATTTTTATAATTGTGTAAATCAAAATAAAACTCTTTAAATTCATAGTTTAGGATAAAATATTTCTAATATGGATAGTATAGAGTATATGCACAAAAATAAATAAATAAAATAAATTAATAAACAATAAGTAAAGGGGGGAAATGGTTTAATCACAGGTATTTACATCTCTGGTGTTATCCTGTACTAAATTAAAAACTGTAACTTTTTTGTAATAAAGTTTTTTACCTTTAAATTTATCAAAATATTATTTTCATATCTAAAATGATTAATTAACCAAAACTTTACATTTAGATAAAGATCTATAGACTGTAAAATATAAGTATATTGGTGATTAAAAAAAAAAAATTCAGTCTGCTTGAACTTTAGCCATACGCTGCCAAAAGTCTCTCTATCTGCCTCGAGCATTTTGATTCGTGTCATAATGACCCGGAGTGAGGTTCCATCTAAGGAAGTCATGACCTTACAATCGCATTGAATTGATACGCTACTGAACGCGGAGTGATACAACGCGGTGAAAATGACTGTGGCAAATATGCAACAATGCCTGCTTTTGTTTATCGGTACGTAAGACTGGCTAACCAGGCACATAGTGTTTATGTCTATCAAATTAAATAAGATTCAAGCCACTGTATTTCTTAGTACATAGTACATAATGTTTCCTGTCTTCGGAAAATGTTGAGGGGGGGGGGGGGGCTGTTAAAACCGGACGCTGGTAAAATAAAGCAGAATTTTTCTGAATATATGAATAAATATAACTTTACTTTTGAGTCATATTTTTTCTCTTCAAATTTAATATTGTTTGACTTTAACTGGGAAAGCCGAATTTAATTTGTTTCAATGGACGGCTTATAGTTATTAAGCATACTCTCTACACCCCCGCGTCTCTCTCTCAGGTTTATACAAAATTTGAAATTTAAAAAACGTGTATTTGAATCAAAATTGAAAAAAATGATTATAAATAACAAATGTACATATACGGATTTATGATAGAAAATATATTTTTAAAAAAATCTCACGCCCTAATTTAAGCCTTGGAAATTAAAAAAAAAATCTAGGCCTATAGTGCTTATATGGTTGTTATGATTACAGCACTTTGTACATATATATAGGGCTTCACATTGCGGTTTACGGAATTCTTACAATGTATTTATTGAATTTTATCGCATGACGTTCCTTTGTTTCCCGTATAATATACCCATTACATATTTTTATTGATATTATATGACAACTCATGTGAGATCCTATATATTCCACACATCATGTATTAGATGCTATTGATATGTAAATCATTTCCATATTGTCTAAAATTAGATAATTTATATCGCATTTACACAGAAGGGCATACTTATCTAAGTTGGGTTTTCTTGAAATGTTCAATTAGCGTACCCTAACCCCCTAACCCTAAGCCTATACCGAGCATGTGCAAACGTAAGTTATAAGTCATATCGACATAAAACATTGACATAATAACAATAATGGATATATATTTAAGGAATTACGGTTCTGAATTGTACCAGGATCTTCGTATTAACTCAAAAAATTTTTAAACGTCCACCTAGATTACTTTTTTTGGCGCACAGTTTACAACCACGGTGTGTGACTTACTTTCAGGGTGTTTCTTTTACTGCTAACATTTCAACAGTCAAACAAATGCAAATGTTCACCTAAACTATTGTACCACTTTATAACTTATATTGTTTGAAATAAATAATTTTGCTTGAATTAAATGCATTATCCTTATTCTGCGAAGTTATGAAAAATCTATAAGTGGACGTTTAGAAATTTCTTTGAGTGCATATGAATACCCTTATTTCATCCAGAAAAATAAATATGATTTTATTCAATTTATTTGTAAACATATAAATAGTATTAGAGCAAAACTGAAAAAGAAAGACAACTCTAACAAGATTACGGCAAATCGTTTTAATTCGCCTATCTCCGGAATCATCCGTATGTGTTAATTAAAATTGTTTCATTTCAGTATTCTGGCTTTATTACTGATATTAAATAGGACAATCTTTTCAAGATGAAACAAACTGAAATAACACTGGCGTATTTTTGTTTTTGTTTTCAGTTGTGTGTGACGTCAGTCACACCAACTATAGTACTACGTTTTCAATCCAGGTTAACATAGATTTAAAACCGAATAACCTCTCAATAGTGTAAATATGATCGAACAATTGTATATATCTCTACAACATAAGTATACTAGAACTAAGCAAAAATCCGGAAAATCAATGCTGTGTCTAAAATAAATACTTACAGGCTACAAATATCGCATGTGACATAAAAAAACAACATTATAGGACTAATTTTTCTATGCTGTTGTAACTGCAATCGAATGATGTAACTGTTTTTATCACGTGATCAATGTACCAAGCTCATGAATATAGTTTGTTTCGATGCAAAGGTGGCTCGCAATTTATCGACCTCAGATATCTCCAAGGGTTACTTTTTAACACTAAAAAATGACCGAAATCTGTATATCTACAATCCGAAATGAGTTCGGAGACTCTGACCTGCAGCGGCAGAAATTTGCATATTTACTTCAATCTATAATTAGAGTCTGTTGTATATATACAAATCAAGGCTCTGATAGCGCTGAGAGAACATGAATGCCGCATTTTTTTGTTTATCAAAGTGAATTTAATTACTGGTGATCGACTTGCAGCTCTTCAAACACTCTTTCATTTGGGACACACACAACTTCAGTGCCTACAGCGCTTTGATTTTTTTCTAACCAATACTCAATATATAGACCCTGATTCAGCAATTTTAATAAGCAGTGGTTTATTCACTTTCGAAATATCTTTGCTGGAGAATAGCTTGTTCCTTAAAGTGTATCACATGAAGTGTATTTTATTAATTATTACACACTGCAGGGAGCGACAATAAGCAACATCATTCCAATGAACCTACATTAAAGGAATATATTTGCCATTTTTGACGGACGGTAAAAGAGTTTCCCTTGCTTTTATCATTCTATTTAGACACCTTGTTCAATGTTTTGATGGTCATGCATGTATCAAATAGAATAAATTATATCTCATTATTCTATACATCATCACTTTGTTTTCTGTGCATATTGGGCGTTACTTACGTTTGGTTCAGTTTGTGCCTTGATGTAGGCTCAGTTTAGTATAAGCCGGTCTAACCAAAGAATCTGTTGCTTAACAACCAACTGATTTTTTTCAAGTCTTTGTCCCAGTATAATAACTAAGTACTTTGAAATGAACTAAATGTTTGATGTTAGCTTTCATGACTCAAAGCAGAGTACCGAAACAAAAGTCAAATTCTGATTGGTTGTTTGTCCCTTCCAATATTTCATGTTAACTTTGGGAAACCCGTACTAGTATTTGTACACAAACGGATAACCTCGGCTATATGCCAAATGCAACATGTCCTAAAATAAGGGCTGCCATAATGGAATTACAAATCCAAATGAAATATAGCCTGTGGCCGCAAGTCAGCGATACATGTTATTCTCTTTCAAACATGTCTCAGTCAAACGATTGTAACCGAATCTTTATCTGTTCTTGATATTGCGTATGTTTTTTCTTCTGTTATTTCGTGTGAAATAATAAAATTATTATTGTCTTAATCGGAAAGAGCTTAATTTATCTACCACAAATACCAAATTCCACACCCAATCATTCTCAAACATTCTTAAATATTAAATTTTAATTCTTCTCTAAAAAATGAGATTTTAAATATTTCAGTCAGAAATCGATGTCACGGTTTGTTTTATAAAAGTATTTGTTTAGATTATTCGACCGAGATTTAATAACTACTCACAAGGTAAATAGGGTCTCTCTCTCTCTTCATAGTTAAAACATGCACAGCAAATAAAAGATAACAACTACAAATGGACGCATTTCTTTTACATTTTATTTACAAAATTTAAAGACATAAGGAAACCCTTAAAAAGGTATACCCATACCATTGTTTGTTTGCAGTCACACTACCAAGTCATTTTCCAATTCGTAGATAAGGAGATTTTTTTCTACAGTTTCAAAGAAGAGTGAAAATTGGTAAGGAAGGGGTTTAGCAAGGGAGATCAGCATGACTGGATTGCCAGTCGAAAAATCAACACAATAAATAAATAAATAAATACATTGAAAACGGGCATTTTCAGTAGATAGACAGGGTGCCTGCAAATAAGCAATTACAGGTGGCCTTACGGATGACTTAATTATGTTATACAGCAGTAAAAATAAAACATATTCTAGATTAAATACGCATACATTACGTTGTTTTTTTTCTTCCTTTTTTCCTTTTCTACATATATATTCAAATTGCTTTCGTTTATTTGTATAAAATGAACACTCATATGAAAAGTAATTAAATATATATGGTATTGCACATTTTCCCTCTTGGCAAGTAAATTGAAGTTATTTCAGTTGGTTTGTGTCTAACATATTGCAATATTCCAAGCGTCTTAATAGAAAAAAAAATGCAGTTACATAGTCTATTTGGCTTCATGGTTTATCTAGTGATCTAGTCGAAATTTTGTCATCAATAATCCTACTCAACCAGATTTTCCTTCCATGTCTCCGAACCTTTCAACCTGTTTGAAGAAAAATGCATGCATTATTTCATGTACTTAAGCAGGTAGTTGATTAGCTGCAACGCTTAAAATTTGATATTTAAATTCAATTCATGAAACTTTACCTATGATAGTTTTTCGACAGGACTTAATTGCATATACTGCATATATAGAAAGTATACATTACATTCCAGTATATTGATGCATTTACTTATATAATTATAAAAAGACAATTAGTGGAAATGTTACTAAATTATTAAATAGTCTAGATTGGCAACTCTACTTACTCTTATAATTATTCTCTAAATTACATCTTTTAAAACACATAAATTGAGAACTAAAGTTTGTGGAACATGCAATTTTTTTGCAACCCCTTACCTGAGTCTTGATGCACTCTCTGTTATCTTCACCTATTCAAACACATTCACACGTCGTTAATATAACTTTCAGTTAACAACCCCTTTCCATGTCTGTTTAAAACGTTATTTGTTGCATGATTGATACATTTCATAGGAAAACACAAATTTAATTTGAAAACTTATCATGATAAGAAATCGATCTTGCACTGAAATTAACTATCACTTTAATCATTTCCTGAGGTTTATAGGAACATGGAACAAGTTTCTATCAAATTTGATAATTCAAGTAATTCCTTGCGCTAAGTATTATTGTTGGAGTTGAGGCAGGCGACATATTATGTTTCTGATAGGGATAATTTAAGTTAATGCACTTTTTAACATGTATATGATAAACATACTGTTAACTCCTGCTTCTTGCACCTCTTCCGACAAGGTATTCAGCATCCTTTGTGTCGCCTGTTGGGTGATAGAAATTTGAAAATGATTAACTTACAAATTACACAAAAAGGGAATCTTTGCCAGAGTATGCCATTGTATAACATTTTTTAATAAACTGATAATGTCAACCTTATCAATGTCTGTCTATTTATGAATTTATTGAAATATATTCTTGTGCTTATTGTATGCTTCCTATTACTAGGTTTCATTTGTTTATATTTTTTGTAAAACCGTATACAAAATCTAGCATGTATATTTTGGCTTTGATTTAAATCTACATACGTAACTTAACTTACACAGATTTCGGGCTATCAAACCATGTCTTTTATCTTTCAAATTTATAAATGCGATTTTCGTCTCGGGAGGAAGTCCATCACAAAACTTTTGCAAAGGATTTTCTTGGAACGCCTGTTCTTCCTTTTAAAAAGGTTACTGAAAAGAGTGTATATTGATGCATGCCATCTGCTAAGTGTTCTATACACTGTCATTCGAATATAATTATATAAACAGTCCGATGAAAAAAATAATTCGAAAGCGAATTTATTTTTTACTAAATTTATCTTACTGCCTAGATATCAAACTTTTACCACTGTTTTTATTGGCGAAAATATAAGTAGTGTGCATTACATTCAGTTTAACTTCATATTTCAGATTATGGCTGTAAAATAATGAAACAAACCCAGAGAACACATATCACAAAGAAAGAAAATTAACCTGTTGTATGTTATGTTTTACGAATACAATGGATGAAATATTATACATAAGTATATTATACGTATTGATAATTAAATAAACCGGTTACTTTTTCGAAAAAAAAAAAATAAACTATAGAATAAGTCTTAAAACTACAGTACCATATTGTTCTCCATTTGAAAGCAGAGCAACTACAATGAACATCCATCACCTGAAATGATAAAGGTAAGGCATGAATTACCGAAAATGAATTAGTACTACAAAAGCAAAAATGTTTCTATACACGTAATTGCATCTTTTTGATACATTATTTTGGGGGTCGCCCGGATTGATATTCTAATGAAATATGCATTTTATCTTTTTGTTTTGCTCAAGATATCAGTTTTGCTAAACGTCCACACTCTTGCCCTTTTAATATTCATCAGAGGACACATCTATTCGTAACCAGTTTAGATACCAATAAAAAAACTTATAAAGTTAATTGTTCACATTTTATTATGCATAAATAATCAATATGTAATATTGGTAACTGTATTTTCACTGAATCTTCAACAGGCATCGTCCCGTATATATACCTCCTTATTCAGCTTCTCAAGATCATTATGGGGCTCCGTTAGACCTGCATCATTCTGTTGTTTTTTCTTTCTAAGAATAGGCTGATCAACCTGAAATGTAACAAGAGTTTGGTGACATAACATCATGATAATATTATTCATTATTGAGACATTAATATGGGTGGGTAATTAATGAGTTACAGATACGACTTACTAATAACATGGATTCAGATATTGTGGATTTTTAGTCTGTTTTAAAATCAAACCATTGACAATTAATGGTGACTAAATCAACCCTTGAATGGTAACTTTAACTATAAACTATCCCCCCTTAGACCACCCCCACCTTAGATCTGATCATGGTACATTTACTTCATCAATTAAGCTGAATTCTAATAAATAAATAAATAAATAAATAATAAAAGAATAAAAGCACACATGGCAGAGTTATAGTCTGGATAAAAAACAACAACACGTGAATACTTCTGACATTTTGCCTTGAATGGTGACCTCAATAACAAGGGTAATATTTCTATTACTTCCATGAAGCCTTATTTCGTTTAATCTTGCAGACATACCCCCTTATCCTGTTGCTCGAAGTTTTCATCGCAATCTGGAATGGCCTGATTATACTGAGAGGTTATATTTCTTAAAACGGGCTGTGGAATCTGTAATAGAACTAGTGGACTTTAGGCATTACAAATATCGATGTGTATGAGTCATCATTGTTATATTTATAATTTGGCAGTAAGTAAATGTATTTCAAGAATGCTTACCAATAATTTTTATTTACAGTCTATATCCTCAATAATTATCCAATGGACATTTTATCTTATTACGCTTGTGATTTTTTATTAAAAATATATTACATATCCAATTTTGACCTTTTGTTTTTGGTTTGATTCCTGCAGGCATAATTCAGGATTTTGCTGATCGAATTTTCCATTATGATACAGGGGATATTCACCAAAATGACGATTTCTATGCTCTGAAATGGAAGAGCACACGGAATGAGAATACCTGCTATGCGTTGTTTTGATAAATATGAATGATAAGGTTATATGCCATTGGAAAAAAATTTTTGTATATCTAGTAGATACAAAAACATATTCGGAAAGAAAATGAATAGCCTTCAAAAATGTGTACTGTCTATTAACATTATTTTAACATCATGTGTGAAAACAAGGAATTTCAAATAGTACTGCATTAAATGATAGCTATGTGTGTAGTTAACTTACCTATTGAATTTTTGATTGATACATGTGTATACTTAATACTTTTTAATAATTTATATTTTATATATGTAACATATAAACTTATGCGTGTATGTATATATGGTTATGGTATATAAAACTGTGTATGCTTTATCATCATGTTGACCCCTTTGAAGTAGCCTTAAATTATGATAAACTATTCAGCTGTTTTTTTTTTTGTTTTTTGTTTTTGTTTTTTTTTGCTCGGTATACCTAAATATGTCAGGTAGATAAGATTGGATAGTTATTTCATATCTTTAAAAGAAGGTTGAATCTACTTAGTCACTTTATAGATCACATACGAAAAATGAGATAAATACTGTCGAAATAGCTTTTACCGTAGCTAGAAGCCGTTTCTATCATCTCAGCCAGTTCGACATGGTTTGTCTCTTTTAATGCTTGAATGAATTTCTTCTTCCAATTTGGGTCTCTTTTTGGGACCAGGAAGTAAAGATCGAAGGCAGCTTTCCAGTTTCCATCATTATGAAGTTTTGTTTTTATTTCATGCATATCCTTATCATTTATAATGCCTTTCTGCCACAAATTTGGCAGAATGCTGAGGACATCTAGTCTGTAACATATTTCCGGCATGCAAGGTAAAATGCTGTCTCTAGTTCCTGGTTGTTTCTGATTATCAAGTGCCATTGAAACCCTTTCGTTGGCTACAGAATAAATAATAATACAATAAAAAAAAATGAATATAACTAATTTCATGCAAATAGTACATAGTTAGATAATGACTAATTTAGGCACTTGATAACAACTGTATATATTATCTTTATACATTAAAGTATTAGCATATATGCATTCTATCTCTGCTTTCCGGCAATGACGATGACTTAAGTATTATTGAGGGCCTGTTGGAGACCACCATCAAATGTAATTATAAAATAATAATTTATGAAATTGATTCAGGTGACGTATTTCAATGTTTACCCAAAAATTCTAAAAAGTATTATATATTGGTTGACCTTGACAAATTTCAAATACTTTTACCTGAGTATTTTCTAAGACGCTCAATATACCAGGTACCATATTTATTATTAATCTTAACATTATTTGTCCAATACATACCTATATAAAACTGATTATAAAGCACACTTTCTTTTCTTTTCAAATCTGATCAGACTAATAACGCAAATGTTTTAAAGATAGAAAGAAAGAAATATTCCTTAGTATTGGGAATTGACCCAAAAACCTTCAGCTTCAAAGGAGTTGACAATTGGCGGTAATACATTATGATAACTTCCTTATTCAATTCACTTACGCATTTGACTGACTATTTTCTTTAATCCTAATACTTTGTCCGGAACATTTTGTAGAGAGATATATCCCAAAAGAATGTGTTTCATTGTCTTCCAACGGAGATGTCTATCACCATATTCTTTGAACATTTGCTTCTGTCCTGAAAGGGAAAGAACAAGTGCGTGAAGAAACCTCCATTAGGGGGATTAGTACGTCTGTGTTTACACAGGGTTTTAATATTTCTTATGTCATTCATCTACGAAACAAAAGTTAAATCAAGGATATACTTGTAAGTTGCTGCAATGATAATGAAATTGACATGTAATGGGAAATTCATGGCCGCCTGTAACCGCAAGGTCAAGGAGAGAGAGAGAGAGTGACTCATAACTAAACAATTCCCATCCAAAAAAAAAGTGTTCTATCTCGAATCGAAAGTCCAATCAGTAACATCTGCTTTAAAGTTTTAACACACTAATATCATCATATAATGATACACTCCATTGAATTAAACGAACACTATACAAGTAAGCATTTTGTACTAATCAACATGATCCTACAGACTTAAAACAAGCTCACCATGATCGAAATCCGAACAGTACACCAGAAATTCTTCCCAATGCAAATGCATTGACATGAATGGAATTAACTCCAGTAATCTATTCCTTTCTTCGTTAATATCCATGACTAGTTCATTTCTGAAATCACTAACACGATAAATAAGACAAATGTATTGTGCTCTACATTATATATTCAGAAATAGATCCGACCTCTAAAGAACTGCGTAATTGCCCTATATCAATGCTATGTTTACATAGCGGGTAGGCAGGTATGACGCTTTTTATTTGTGCATATATGCATTCGCGTATATACAGGTTTGTATGCAGGGGTAGATCAAGGATGTATGAATTGGGTACATGAAAATGTGTTGTTCAAACAATAGAAAGTAAGAAATCCGCCGCTGTGCTTATGTTAGTCTTCTTTCGTGCATTTCTACAGAAATAAGAAACTTCGAACGGAAGTGTGAGTGGGTGAGAAATCAGTGTCTGTACTGCATTCTAAGCTACCTACATCAACAGCTGGATTCCATACATCATTGAGTGTTTCGTCCCTTTTAACTCAGAACACTCTAGTATGGTGGGGCCACAGTGGTGATCAGGTCACTGTGTGTTGGTAGCTAGCTCCAGATCGCGTGGTTCCTGCGGATCCAAATCCAACTAGATGCCTTCTCAGCAGCACTGCTTACTGCTTTGATGGCTGTCTTCCTGTCGTGTCCAGTGATTCCAACAGTAGTGAACATTTCCCATGCAGAAGCGGCAGAAAATCCTCTGCAACCGACATCAACAAGGAACAACCAGGTACTGCAAGCCTTCCTACGACATTCCTCCACCAACTCCGCATACTTGGCAGCCTTCCTGTCATGGGCCTCGTCACGTTTCTCTTCCCATGGGATTGTGAGCTCTATCGCTTTAATCTTCTTTGGATGTGATGACCACAACACTATGTCTGGGCATAGTTTAGTTTAGACGATATCTGAGAACTGCAGTTTCTTCTCCAGGTCGACTTTTATTTCTCATGACGTGCTGTGACAAGACTTGTGACGTGGCTTCCTGTCCTTCATTTACAAAAGAAATGAAGGTGGCTTTCTTTTTGTCGGGATGACAGGATACATCTTGTCTGTATGTGAAACTGTGTAGTTATGGTTATATCATCCATAAAGCCTCTGTTTAATGGCATACCAGATAGTGTCTTTGGACCTCTTATCTCTTCCTCTGTGGCCTTCAGGATGGGGTTCATTCCCAACACGAATAGGATTACGAATATCGTACACCCGTTGATAATTTCTCTTCAACTCTTATCCACTCTGTGGTGAAATCATTGGTGCTGAACCTCAGTACAGTCGGATCTCGGTTATTCGAAGTCGTCGGGACACAGTTTGACAGTTAAGGTATGGAAACACAATACCTGAACGGCGCATGGTAGACAGGTTCGGATAAAAGGTGTGAACAGGTGATTAAACTGTACGTTTGTGGCCAAATTTCACTGCGGATAAATGTTAATGTTTGAATTAATCAAACGTATAAAATGTTGTATTTCATATCAACTTATATAAGGAAAAAATCGAGACGGAAGGTTAGGTTCGGATAAAGGGAAGGGTTCGGATAACGCATATCTAGATAACCAACTGTAGTAGGTTGTTATAGAAGCTGGACACCAGGTTTTTCACTCTCTCTGGTAGATGGTAGTGGTTCAGAGCGTACTGAATAAGGCTGTGTGGGATCGACCCGTAGGCGTTCGCTAAATCCACCCAGACCACCGTAAGACCCGTAAGCGATAATGACCGGAGAATGTTTCTTATTTATGTGGAACAGTTTAGAATGATGCACTAACATGCTTAGGGCACTATTTTAAAAATATAGGCAGTGACAATGTTTTGCCCAAGCCGTGAGAAGAGTGTATTTCTGGTTGGACTGGGTATCAAGAGGAACTATAAAAATAATTTAAAGCTGTAAAATAGTGCATTTATTTATGGTCGGGGAAGAGGGGGGTTTGGGGAGGGGCGCGCGCTGGGTGCCCCCTTACTGAATCCGCCAGTGCATTGTATATTATCATTTGAGTGATCTGATCTGCACAGCATACCAGACAATAAAATGTACCGTAGAAGATAATAACTATAGTGGAGGTTTCTACTATTCAATCAATAGCTGATGACGATTTCAACATGTATACGCATTCTTATCGTGGAAGTTCTGATTTTTTAATCATAACGGGTCCATAATATGTAGATAAAGGTATACATATAGAAATAGTTAAGAAATTGAGAGACGATAAGCAAATTTGAAAATGATTTTCTTTAAAATTTAAAGAAGGGTATAGAGGCCTAAACTTTTTTCAGATTTAAAAGAGGCATATTTCATAAGAAGAAACCAGGTCTGATATTCATTTTAAGATAATCTTCAGAATTTACAACTAGACAGGTCTGAATTATTTTAAAATTTAGAAGTTGATACGAAGAAATGCACTATTTTAGATATTAATGTAGCATAAACAAGGAAGAATAGTTGTTTTTTTAAATAACTGACTGGAGAGATGAAATATTTTGAAACTTAAAAAAAGGTCATCAAGTCTGAACTACGTTTGATCAGTAGAAATTGATTTTTTTACTCTCCCTCGTTAATGTGGTGAAGTCTTTGTTTCCTGACAAATAAACTCGGAAAGTGTAGGTCTCTTTGCACAGGAAAACGCTATATTCGTAAACACAAGTTCGATGGAAGCGGTTGAATATAGAATACGATATCCCAGAAGGACACTTTCCGGAACGTGGCGGCTTCACCAGTTCAGGGTAGCTATTTCGTAAACCCGTCCTATGAAGCTAGCGCATGCGCAGAAATTGAATTAATCTAAATATAGGTTTTATCAGTCTTGATATTCTACAGGTACCTGTGATGGGGAAACCAACCATATTTTTTTTAGCTCACCTGAGCACAACGTGCTCAAAGTGAGCTTTTGTGATCGCCCTTCGTCCTGCGTCCGTCGTGCGACGTGCGTCGTCAACAATTTGGCTTGTTAACACTCTAGTGGCCATATTTTTAGACCAATCTTCATGAAACTTGGTCAGAATGTTTGTCCCCATAAAGTCTTGGACAAGTTCGGAATTGGGTCATGTGGGGTCAAAAGGTAGGTTACGAGGTCAAATCTTATAAAACATTGTTAACACCCTATAGGCCATATTTTTGGCCCAATCTTCACGAAACTTGGTCAGAATATTTCTCTCTATAAAATCGTGGATAAGTTCGAATTTAGGTCATGTGGGGTCAAAAAGTAGGTCACGAGGTCAAATTTGAGTAAAACTTTGTTAACACTCTAGAGGCCACATTTTTGGCCCAACCTTCATAAAACTTGGTCAGAATGTTTGTTTCCATAAAGTATTGGACAAGTTCGAACTTGGGTCATGAAGGGTCAAAAAGTAGGTCATGAGGTCAAATCTTAGAAAATCCTTGTTAACACTCTAGAGGCCACATTTTTTGCCATATCTTCATGAAACTTGGTCGAAATATCTGTTTCCATAAAATCTTGGAAAAGTTCGAAAGTGGGTCATGTGGGGTCAAAAAATAGGTCAATATGAAAAATCCAGCATATGTTGCTCATTTATAATCAGTTGAGCGATTCAGGGCCATCATGGCCCTCCTTTTTTTTTACGATTATGGATGGTTACATTGGGTGACATTTCGTCTATAAATGTGTAGTGACACGTAATTTTATTTACACACATAGTTAAAAATTAAATCATCTGTCAATCTGTTAACGAGCTGCTTTAAATGAAGATAAGCACGCACGATTTACGCTTGAAATTTAAAGAACAAAAATATGTCTCTACCCCATTGAAAATTTAAAGGAAAATCAGTATGTATAAACTACCTCAATTTTTTTTTAATGAGGGTTATCAGTTCTGAACTTTGTTAAGATTTTAAGGAATGTAAGAAGGTTTGAGGTAAACAGACCAGAACTACTTTTAGAATTTTAATAAAGGCAGTCATGTCTGAACTATGTTTATGATTCATATGAGGGTTTAACGTCCCATCGACAGTATTTCAGTCATTTGGAGACGATTTCTACTGGAGACAGATATAGTGCTGCCACACTGCAGTATCATGCCGTAGACATGTGGCATGATAACACACCCAGTAACATTATCCTGACACCAGCCACCCAGTCCTGCAACTACCCTGATATGCTTAGCGCTAAGCAAGAGAGCTATAACCGTACCATTTTTACGACTTTGGTATGTGTCGGCCAGGGATCGAACCCACGACCTCCCGCACCCGAGGCGGACGCTGTAACCACTCGGACACCGGGGACGGTACCGAGTAAAAGTGAATCGCGGACAAAAATGCCTTTTAACACGCTTTTATTTTCGTTTCGAAATCCACAAGTTGAAGAATTTGTTTTTATATGTGGTGAAGAACTCAAAAGTTTGTCTGTTTTTAAGTAAAAGTTTCTTTGTGGTTGACCTTTAATACTTTTCACATTGAAAGAAAAGATGAAAAATGTTGTTTGTTACCATTCTTCTATACTACTACAATATATTGCAATTTTATAACATACCAAAACATATTGCCATATATTATTTTATATAGTTACATAAATTACAGAGAATTTTATCACAAATATCACTTGCATATTATCATGATAAATATCACCCATCACTAGTTAAGGAATTGTCTTTCCGCATCGGGAGCGGGAGGCCGTGGGTTCGATCTCCGGCCGCGACAAACCAAAGTCGTAAAAAATGGTACTGTTATAGTTCCCTTGCTTGGCGCTCAGCATATAAGGGTAGTTGCAGGACTGGTTGGCCCGGAGTCAGGATAATGTGCCTGGGTGTGGTATCATGCCTACGGCGTGATACTGCAGTGTGGCAGCACTATATCTGTCTCAAGTAGACATCGTCTCCAAATGACTGAAATACTGTCGGTGGGACGTTAAACCCAACAAACAAACACAAGGAATTGTGTGTAAAGGGAAGTGACTCTCCTCTACATTTTCCACTAGTCTTTTAGAGTAGACTCCCTTGACTACCTACAGTAGCAGGAGAGTAAGCATGGGTGTTTTTGAAAAGAAATTAGTGCTATATTTAACAGTGGAATTATCTATCCTTCGGGCATATCTGAAATATCAAACATCCCAGAACAAACTGTGCCTGTTTTTAGAGAACTAAATACAGCCTTATTGTCATTTGGACGGGAGAAAGATTCACTTCTGAAACAGCTGTTTCGGGTGGTCTTCAGATCAAGTAGACTTCGGACGATTTGATTAAGTTCCTTATTTTCAACTCGGGGGTAGGGGGTGGGGGATGTCAGTGCTAAGGGAATCCATTGGCATATCCCACATTCCCGGGAAAATAATGTCCCTAGTGTAATGGAGATACATTCGAAAGGGTATTTGGTGAAAAAGGGATAGTTTTTTAATGTATGCACATACCCTAATGCATTACCTCCAGCCGTAGAACATCCATTACTATCAACTGCTTCGAAACTGGGAGTTGTGGGTTCGAATCTCAGAAGGGTAAAACTTTTTTTTCTTTCTATTCCTTTCTTTGGTCATTATAGGTATCTCCATGTATATACCTCAAATCAGATCGAGAAAGAACATTTTGTAATATTTTTTATTTTATTTTTATTATTTGTATAGGTATTTATTGGATGCATTATGCATAGTTTAATAGCTAATATGATACCTGATATGTTGAAGGGCTAGAAAAAAAAATCAAAACTACTTGATAAAATCTAATTTCATCCAAAATACTTCTTAGAAAATTAGGGAAAACTGTAATATATGCCTCTCAGTTATGCAGATTTTAGCCATAGGTGCTATTTTAATTTAAAATAAATTGTTAGGCCAGTGTGTAAAATGGGTTGGGTATGGTAAGAATTTATTACATATTTCAACTATAGTTGGTTGAAACAATCATGTTTTGTTTGGCGAATGCTATAATTTTTTTTATTTATATATATATATAAAAAAAAAAACAATTTTCGTGAAGAGGATATAACATAATATTAAGTCGTTTTTATTACTATTTCTGAAAATGATACATTAATATTAGAAAGAATAACAAAAAATAAGAGAAAAAAAATAAATCGGACGGTAAATTTTGTTAAGATTTTGCATAGATGTGTACTATTAGGCATACACCCCAACAATTTTTTTTTCAATTCTTCATAGTACCCACTAGGGTACGACTCCCTCAATGTTAGATAATAAGACAAGTGATCTTTGTTTTGAGCGATGTAATGATATTGCTGGGGTCGAAATGTTTACTTTAGCGTAGTGTTGTGCCAAGTCATGTTATTGAATAACTGCTGTGTAGTAAATTGTCTTGAAACCATTTTCGGCACTACAAAAACTCACATCCATGTCGAATTCGAATTCAACTGAGGACTTTTTTTGTAATATAAAATTTCATTTCAAGTAACCAATGAAAATAAAAAAAAAATAAAATGAAAAAAAGATAGAAAATACCAAATAAATAAAAAGAATGAAAGTAACTGATAAGGTAATTTTCCTTTGCACAATGCAGTAATAAAGTATTACATTTATATTTTGTGCTATATTCAAGACATGCAAAACGGTGGTTACAGCAGCATATATCACCGTGCTGCTATGGTTTACCTACAGCCCTGACCTAAACCCCATTGAGAATATTTGGGCAGTTCTCAAGAATGATTAAAACTAAAAAAAACAGCAAAATATTGATGAAATAATGAATCTGGGACACTACGAGTCAAGAACTGCTATCATATTTCATCAACAGCATACCTGACCGCGGAAAATTGGTATAGGTCTTTTGCTAATAGATGTAGGGATATACTGACAAAATACTGATTTTGAATTTATTGTTTTCTTTACAGAAAATGTTATCAAATTGTTAAATATTGTTATATATCGTTTCCTTTATTTTTATGTTGGAAAAATATACATTTATCATTCTCAATTATTTCTGGACAGACTGGTTTGTAAAAGGTAACCCTATGGAACAGAATTAGGGCAAAAATTGCATCTCGCCGTCTTACAAGTCCATGTTTACACGTGACATTCTGCCTTTGTCATACTGACAAGTGGTATGCTGTATTATGTTAAGTGCGTTTATCAATGCGGTCTACTGACTAATGCTCTTGTGTATTTTGCATCAGTTAATGATTTGATTTTCATGTGTCATAATTTTATGCTGTTATATTATAAAGTTTTGTTTAGCAACCATCAATGTGACATTTGTTTTACATTTAACTGTCTAAACTGCCTCATCTGGGACAGAATAATCAAAAAGAAGTTAATTCGTAGAATCAATATCCTGCGTTTCGTTTTTACTCAGGGGAGGAAACTGAATACTCGGAACTCTGGGAAAGTAATATGATCATAACAGGAGTTGAAATATAATAAATGTATAACAGCTTGACTTTTTTTTTTTAGGGGGAGGAGGGTTGGGGAGGGGGTCCGGGGGCTTGCTACCCTGGATAAAAGAAGGGGATGCAATCTGAGTGGTTTGTGAGGGAAATATGGCTGCTTTTTTAAGTTAGATAAACGTTTTATATATTAAAATCTAAGCTTTAGGCAAAATAGTTTTATTCTCACTTAGGGTAATTTTTAGGTGTGTGTGTGGGGGGGGGGGGGGGGGGGGGGGTGGCAAAGCCCCTTGGAAAATATTTTTTCTAGGAGGACGGAGATGCATTCTGAGGGGCATCTGAGGGAAATTTGGTAGATTTTTTTTCAGTTTCGACAAGATTCCTGTCCCACGACCCTCTTATCATTGTAAAGGGGGGGGGGGGGGGGGGGGGGGACGAATGACAATTCTTGGAGGTTGTTGCAGTAGGCGGGCAGTTAACCTATTATTGCTCTTAGGAAGGACCAGTACTAGACTCACATCCTCCGTAAAATATCTCCCATACAAAACCATGGTAGGTAGCCGCCGGGGCTTGAACTCACAGCCCGCTAATTCAATATATAGATCGTGAAAATATTTTTCTATATGATTTATAGTGACATTAATACGATTTTTATGGCACTGGCTGCAAAACTAGGTTGCGAGTTCTAATCCAGCTTGGGGACGTTTTTGTTATATGTATTTAAACTTGTTAATAATTTCAAAAAATGAAAATAAAATGTATGTTCAGTAATACTAAAGACGTTTGCCTAATTCAGATTAAAGCAGACACAATTCCGTTGCCATAATAGCGTAGATAAGTGACAGTGGATGCTCTCTCAGCAAGGGTCGGTTTGGGTGACTTGTAATTGGCTAACTTTATTTCAGTAAGGGATTTCCATTTACCCAATCAAGGCAATTTCAGTCATCAGAAAATTGTATTATCAGGCGGGGTTGGGGTGGGGGTGTTGCTTGAGCCCCCTAAGCCGCCCGGTGACTCTGGGAATTAATTACGAAAAGTACGAACAGTATGTAGATCGAAGATATGTGCTCGTATATAAAATTTTTCGTGTTGTTCATTATTTTTAAATATTCATCTTTGTAAGCCTGAGCTCATTTTAATATCTGAAATGTTTGGCCTGCACTTACAAAAGCAATGGAAAGTATTATGTACAATGCAATTATGTCTTTAAGCAGTGGATCTACTATCAATTTCAAACAATTTGTTTAAAAGAAATATTTTTTCGAATTGGAAAACAGCCACAGTTTCGTACTTCATTTTGCGGATTCTTTCCGAACAGTAGTATAAAGTGACTTATTATAGGTACGCCACCTTTTCTGTGGAAAACGAAATTTCTGTATATACTGCTCGAACTCCGAACTAGCGACAGCGAGTTCAAGTGACCAACTACAGTTCTACTCGAGTTATAGAGTGCCTCGGGTGCGGGGGGTCGTGGGTTCGATCCCTGGTCGCAACATACCAAAGTCGCAAAATAAACACCAGTACTGTTAAAGCTCCTTTGCTTGGCGCTCACCATATAAGGGTAGTTGCAGGACTGGCTGGCCCAGTGTCAGGATAATGTGACTGGTTGTGGTATCATGTCACTTGTCCACGGCGTGATACTGCAATGTGGCAGCACTATATCTTTCTCAAGTAGACATCGTCTCCAAATGACTGAAATACTGTCGGTGGGACGTTAAACCCAATAAACAACACTCGGGTAAACTCATATTGATGACGTAATAAAATGTACTCTAGTTAGCAATCAACTGAACGCATGAGGTTTGCCCCTTGTGACGATATTTGTAAATAGACATATGATTAAAACAATAGATCTTTTTTATGACTTTTTTTCGAGCTTGGGCTTGAATAAAGTAGCTGCCAGTTTACAGGCTTTTTTAAAGACAGGATATCATAGATATTTATAATTTTCTATACATTCGCCTAGATGCTTTCCGTTCGCCATATTGCTTTCTAGTCTACCCACCTACCTCACTAGGTTGAACTTGCATAACCCTACATAGTTCGTAGAGTAAAAACCCCGCACGTTTTATTGCAACTCTGGTAACTCTAGTTAGCTCTAGTAGGTAAACTGAACTCGCTCCAGGTCAAACCGGCATAGCGCCCTCCAACGTCATAATGCTAGGTGCACATTTTGACATTTGTCATTCTGCTTGCGTACATGTGTTATTTTGCTTAGCTACATGTGTCATTCATCAATTCGTTAAACCGACGAAATAAATTTTAATACGAATGCGCAAACTGGACTGTCCAGCTATACACAGTGCTATACGGTGATGAAATGGAAATAAAAGTAGATGTATTTTCAGTTGTTTATTAAGATGTGAATATATAATGAATGTTTAATG
>CM037778.1:82070828-82120828 GCA_021229015.1 Solen grandis
TTATTTAACATTCTACTCAAAATAAATGAGAAGTTAAAAAAAAAGATATTTTACCAACATTGAAATCAGTCGTAACACGCTGAAACATTAATATATATATATATATATATATATATATATATATATAGAACGTTAATAAACGATCATAAAGGGATAGGTGCTTATCAAAATTTGAAAATTGGGTTGCAATCAACCAATGTAATTACAAATTTTGCAATTCGTTTTCTTGCATTTTTATATACTTGTAGAGTTTAACAAAAATAAATAAAATCTCTCTCACTCAAGTTAAACTAAATAAATCTTAAAGTATAATGGATGCCTACGACGGGTGAATGTGTCAAGTTTCTGCATTCAGTTCTACAAGTGTTTAATCCGAAGATAGTTTTGTAAAGGGTTATTTCAAAATCTGAATTATTGCATGTAAATTGTTACCTTGAGATATAACCATGATATGTACTCAGAATTATTTGTAAATGCAAATACACAATTCAACTAACACCGGCAAGGCTGACCGCGTGTCCATGAATAATTCATGATCTTAATATTTTGTCGTTACCGATTTCTAAAGACAGGCATCTACTAGTACCACCGGGTAATTCTAAGGAATGGCGACAGTTTTAAGTTATGTAGAAGGTCCTAAACAACAACGGCAGGAAGTAAAAACTATTCCAGAATATCTCAAACATTATGCAGAGATACAACCAGAGGATGAAGCTTTTGTTTTCGTGACATCAAATTCTTGTTCTAGAGATGTTGTAACCTGGAAACAGTTGTATGACAGGTCTTTGACGGTTGCCAGAGGTCTGCGAAGTATTGGTGTCCAACCGCACGAAATAGTTGCTATCAGCATGGAAAATTGTCCGGAATGGCTCTACATGACATTTGGAGCCATGATAGCAGGCTCTGTACCAATCAGTATTTCCTTCACATATCCTGATGGAAGTGACGTCATCAATATGATGAAGCTTTTAGAAAAATGTTCCCTATTTTGTATGGAACCTGGAGTCGAGAATAAAAACTGGAAAATATTTCGGAATATCATTGAAATATATACATCGGACGGCTTTGTTAAAAGCCAAGCAATGCCTTATTTAAGGTATCTTATATTTCATGATCAAAATCGGGACAACGGAGGGGTCAAATACTTCAACGACTGGATAAATGAAAATCATCCAAATGTCGAGTTTGTAAAACCACAGTTGAATGAAATTGCTACTTTGTTTCAAACATCCGGCAGTACAGGAATCCCAAAGGCTGTTGCTCACACTCACGAATCTCTAGGTCAAACTACTTCCTGGAAATGCATGTTTGACTTTCCAAACCTTTTCAATGACAGACCGTTTGGTTGGGCAGGCGGCTTCCCATTTACTGTTATGTTTGGGCAAACACGAGTGCAGGTATCGAGGTTTTCAATCACTGGAGATGAAATGCCATTCCTCATTAAAATATTCAAAACTGAAGGGATTCGTTCAGCTTATCTCCTTCCGCCGATGATTGAAGATTTGTGCAAACAAAAGGTCAGTTTTCTTTTTTTTTTGGTTCGGTTTTTGATGGTTATTTTTAAATGCATGTAGATTTATGTGTTTATCGAATTTGGTTTAATATATTAAAAACAAATTGAGATCTATAATATAATAAAATTCCCTTATTAATGTACAATGAATATGGAAAAAAAGATATTGGCAAAAAGGTGAAAAATAACAGGAATTCGAAAACAATACAGATATTTTTATTATCTTTATTGTTTACTTCAGAGCATGCTCGGCGAAAACGTGCCACTGTGCAGGATAATCACAGGTGGGATGCCAATTTCAAAGACTTTGATGAAAGGATGTGGCGAAATTTGTGAAAGTGTTTCAATTATATATGGTAGCACTGAGTGTGCTCTTATATCAGAAAATTGCATAACAAGTTCGGAAACCTTCACAGAGAATTCTTCTGGCAGAGTTCTAACTGGAATGACAGTAAAGATCGTGGACCCCGATGGCACAATTGTACCGTTGAATATATCTGGGGAGATCTGGATAAAATCTAAAACTGTCATGAAAGGTTATTACAACGATCCGACTAGAACCCAAAAAGTGAAAACAGCGGACGGTTGGTATATGTCAGGAGACATTGGAATGATTTCTTCTGACTTCCAACTCATTGTGCAGGGACGTAAAGACAATCAGATTATTTGCGGAGGGATCAATGTGTACCCTGAAGTTATGGAATCAGCATTAAAGAACTGCCCATTTGTAGACAGCGCTCTTATTGTCCCAGTGTCAGATGAAGTTATGTTCCAAGAAGTTTGCGCATGCGTAGTTCCGAAGACGGGATATGACGTTACTGAAGAAAGACTACGACAGTTTTGCACCGAAGCAGTCAATGAAAAGCTATGTTACGTCGTTCCAAAATACTATTTGGTCATGGAAAGATTCCCAAGAACAAGTTCTGGAAAAATATCAAGAAAAGATGTTGCCAGGGTGGCAATGGAGCGATTTTCTAAACCAGAGAAAAAATGAGACCTAGAAATCAAGGGTTGGTCATGTGTCCTGGAAATCACAAAATGCCTTAGGTTATTGGTTTCCTATCATTATGGGTTTTATCATTATCAGCGAATTGATTATTTACACGCTATACTTATACTTTTGTTTAAGTAATCTAGTTAGTAAAAGAAACATAGTTTCGATTTCTTTAATTGAACTCAATTTCACCATCAAATTTATAACAAGAAGGAAAACATATCTATAAACAGGACGGTTTTTGTCACATTATTTAAAATTGAAAATTGGGTAAGAGGAAAGCTTACGCTGATCGTGTGACTGTTCGCACTTTTGCTGTTGCTCGGGAAAAAAGGTGACTTCGTCTCTTCAGTATCATCGTAAAATACATAACCAGATCAGACCATCATTATTAAGTAATCAGACAGTTAAAGAGTCAGCAGCTTAATAATAACTATCGTGTGCGTGTGGTTTTAATGACTTGTTTATTGCTGGGAATAGGTGTGTACAACTGATATTTATCAAATGTTTATCACTAAGATTAAATAATGAACATAGAAATTGTGTCATTTTTCCAATAGCGTTTTGATATGTGTTTCCCATGCTGCCCATTAAAACAGAATTTCCATCCAGAAAGTGTGTCATGTATTAGCCGTAGGGGATTTCTCTTTGGTGTAATTGCTATGTTATTGGACATGTTATTTCTGTGCGCAGATAAAAATGTCAGTATTGAAATATTACCCCCCCCCCCCCAAAAAAAAAAGAAAAAAAAAAGATCTAAGCAGAGACTTTGTGGTTACGCACCGGATGCTCTAATCAATTATCCCCCTATACTGGTATAACATTTATCATCATAAAAGTATTTATTAAATGTAATCACAGAATATATTCATTGAATTTGTGTTTGATTCATAATTCAACAATTATGCTACAAACGAGTCTTGATGTGTATGTGTGTAGTCCGGCTTAAGAATTATTAATGGTGACATTGAGAGCTGGAACAAGTCTATACTATATAAATTGCGTCGAATTAGAAAAAAAAGACTATTCTGCTGTAGTAATTGGCCATCAAGGAATTTGCGATTTTAACTCCTAAGCGTTCCGTCCGGAATATTAGACAATCAATTAACTGCCTCGTCAACAGCAAAGGCGGCCAGTTTAAGAATCCAATATCAGTATATATTAGTTGATTCTAAACTTAATTTAGTGGTCACCTGTGCTGAGCTGCAATCTGCTTTTAGCAGCTAACTATTAAATTACCTATGTTGAATCATATTGTACAGTTGGCCATTATTTAATACCCTTTCTATTTGATTAATCACTTGCACCTGTATTGTATGGTTCATAAATGACCCTGCCTTCAAATTGAACTTGTCTTTATATTTTCCTTATTGCGAATTGCCCTTAAAATACTATGGACTGTTATTATATAACAAATAATATATATAAATGTGATCACAAAATAGTATCTCTAACATTTTAAATGAGGTATCAATACTTCAAGATATTCAAAATTTTCAGATTGATATTATCAAATATGAATTCTATCTCTATTCTAAAATTCACAACTTCTATAATGATGCCTTATTGTGTATAAACTGCTTATTTGTATTCTACACAATTGTTGCTTGTAACACTTTGTACAATAAATATTTTACAAACCACCAACGTGTTTTTCCTTTTTGTTGTATGGACTACACTATAATCGTATATTGCACTATAGACGCAACGTATATTTACACCATTTACACACAAGTATCTGGTTCTTTTTATGATGGAAATGTAGATAATATCAAAAGGATAACAAAGACCGAATGAAAATAGTTTTCAAGTATAAATTTCTACATGAAATGAGGCTCGCTTAAGGATAATTTCCCAAACACCTGTTTAATAAAGTAAATTTATATGCAGTGATAACCCGTGTCATCTCTTTCTCTCTCTCTCTCTCTCTCTCTCTCTCTCTCTCTCTGTTCCATCAGCGTCATTCACACATCCTTGACATACCTGGTACTTTGATTATACTTAAAGGCGTATATCACAATAAGTTCTAACGAATAGAGTTTTTTAAAACTTTGCGCATACAAAGATTACTCCTTGTCTAACACAATGAAATCGAGAAAAATATAGGTCACCATGCTCGTTGACGAGTCATGTCCCTCTCTTAGACCCTCCCCCCCCCCCCCCCCCCCCCTCCCCGATACACACCTTTTTAAGTCCGTTTAAAAACATGAATTTGTAGAAAATGACTGGTACAACTGTATTTGTTCACCAAAAGACAAATTTTATACACCTTTTTAGTTGGCATAAACCACAAATATGTTTTAAAGTACAAAATCCGCTTAATGTTACATCTATTCGAAAAATAAATGGCATTTTTTACAGCCTAATTTTTTTTTTTATTTTTTTTTTTCAAACGTTTATTATCCCCGTCATAGGTGTCAGCAGGTCGGGGAATCATCCTGCAGCCACCTTACATTTCAAAAATACATATATATTTAAATAATAATGACAGTAATATATACATATATATTATCACTTTTAATTTAATAAAAGTTTGATTTTTTTATATTGTATAGTTTTAACATGTTGTAATATAAACAAATAACCCTTTCATACTTATTAGAATTTGTTAGGAAAATAAACACAACATACAGGTACATAGCAATTATAAATTAATAAATAGTAGTATAATTGACCAATTTTTGGGCTTTGAATTGTCAGATAATACATCCTTATAAATGCTATATGCAAATTTAAAACTTAATTTCAGTCCTATGTTGGTGGAGATGATTTTTTTCCTTTTGCATAAATATATGTATCTTTTAAATTCTAAAAACATAATATCATATTCATTTTTACTCATCTCATCTCCTGAGCCTAAAATAATTAATTTATTGTTAACCTTCTTTTCTAATTTGTTAGTCTTTAAAATATCATTTATGTAATCTAACAAAGGTTTAATAAAACAACATTCACAAAAATGTGCATAAGTGTTTCCTCATGATCATGACAAAAGGTACATGAATTACTGGACACAATTTTCATTTTATATAAATTAGTTTCTAAAATTCTATGTATAATTCTAGTTTGAAACCATTGTATATATGTATCTTTTGTACATCTAAATACATAGCTATTAATTTCATTCCAATTTAAGTCTACATCAGTAAAAATATTTTAAAGGTTTTTTTTAATAAAATTTATATTGAATCTCTTTTTAATAGTCATAGGAATATTACTTTTATTGATAAAATGTTTTATTCCAGTAGTAAGAGAATGATATTGTAAAAAATCAATTTTTATTCTATATTTATTTTCTAGTACCTCCCTATTTAAAAAATTGCCATTAATATCTACTATATCTTTAACAAATATCACACATCTGTCATATAATGATTTTATAAATAAAATGTTTTTTTTAAAATTAAAAAATTCTGTGTTCTTAATATAATACTTTTTAATAAATATAGTATAAGCCTTCAATACGTCATTCCAGAAAGCATTTTTTTTTTCATAGCAAGTTCGCAATATATTCCCCCCAAGTTAAAGATTTTGTGTAGATCCAATTGTGTGTTAATTAGTTCAAAACATTTACCACTGGAATTCACAATATATTGTTTTAACCATTTGATTTTTAATCTATGAATATAGCTATCTATATCGACCATTCTAAGTCCACCTTCTTCATAGTTTTTAACAAATACATCATGTTTTATTCTTCCATCCCATACAAAATTATACATAAGATCACTTATGTTTTTTATCTTTTTCTTATCTGGAGTTGGCACATTAATAAAACAATTAGTAAATAATGGCAATAGCAAAGATTTTACAACAGTAATTCTGCCTATTGGTGTATGTTTACGTCTCTTCCAGTATACTATTGAATTTTTTAATTAAATTAATTTCTCGTTAAAATTTATTTCTGATATTTTATCAAGATTTACATCAAAATTTATTCCAAGAATTCTAAAATGTGCTTCCCCCCATGTTAATTTCCATTTTGTTTTTATGGACTTAGAACTGTATTTTAATGATCCTATCCAAATTAGTTTAGTTTTATCAAAGTTAACTTTTAGTCCTGAAAAACGGGAAAAATCAGTTAAACCCTTTAATGCATATTTTTACGATTGTTCAGATCCATCCATAAAAAGGGAAGTATCATCAGCAAATTGAGAAATTTTATATTCTTCTCCATCTATGATAATGCCTTTTATGTTTTTTTTATTGTTTTATCTTTAATGTTAAAATCTCTGTGCATAAAATGAAGATATAAGGAGAAATAGGATCCCCTTGTCTACAGCCACGTCCCACTGTGAAAAAATTGGACAAAAATCCATTAAGTTGAATACATGTGTTAGTATTATGCAGAAAAAGCCTGATCCATTTTATAAACTCATTACTAAAATTGGAGAAAGACAATGAAGTTAAAAGATAATGTATCAAAAGCCTTTTCAAAATCTATAAGCATTAATAAACCTGGTATTTTTTTTGTCTTCTGTCACTTTCATAATATCATATAACAGTCTGGTATTTTCACTTATTTGCCTACCTTGAACAAAACTAGTTTCTTCTTTTGAGATTAATTTATCTAAAACAGTTTTTGATCTATTAGCTATACTTCCTGATGCTAGCTTGTAAATAACATTTAAGAGAGTAATAGGCCTCCAATTTTTTAAAAATTGTTTTGGTTTTTTATCTTTTGGAATGCAAATGATGGTTCCTAGTTTCAAGCTTTGAGAAAAAGTACCTTTTTGAAAAGCAGAATTGATTGCCCTAACAACAAATTGACCAAGTTTATTCCAAAACACTTTGAAGAAGTTTGATGTAAAACCATCACAGCCAGGGCTTTTATCATTTTTCATGTTTTTCAGAGTATAAGATATCTCCTCATATGTCAACTGTCCTTCTAAATTATTTGCCTCATGTAAAGATAATTTTCTGACAGTGCTATCATTTAAAAAAGTGTCTATATCATAAGATTCATTGGCTTTCTCATTTTCATATAGCTTTTTATAATAATCAAGTTTCATCTAAAATAAGTTTTTGATCATGTATATGTGTTCCATCATCATTTTCTAAAAATGGTATATTTTTGTTTGTGCAATTTGATTTTTCTAAATTTAAAAAATATTTTGTACTTTTTTCACCATTTTCAATCCATTTACAGCCTAATTATGTGTTATGTTGTATTTGTATATGATATGTAAGATACATCTCCAATGATTTAAAATGTGTGATAGATTATTAATATGTGGATAATAAAAGTGTTAAACTACAACAAGATTTCAGTTATGAGAATAAGACGTTTCATACCTATAAACACTCTTTATGTTAGTCCATACAGGCTACGACTATGTAGATGGTATAGAATGAAATCTTGTATCTTTTTGGGTAAAATATGTATGTGGGATTTATTTTTGAGTTTGTAAATCTTGACTTGACTTGACTATTTGAGTTTACCGTCCTTCGACACTATTTCAGTCATAGAGCGACGTCCAGCTAATTACAGGGGGAGGAAGACCCCGAATGCACGGGGACATCCGGCTAGAACCACCGACCTACCATAAGCCAGCTTTAAGGCTTCCTCACATGAAAATCCGAATGACCTGAATATGTAAAAATAACCTCATAAGAATATATTAGATATGAGGGAGGGGCTACAATATTACGGAAAATGTAATTTGAACCCTTAACAATATGAAAATTAAGTTTTTAATTTGTTTGTGCCGAAGATAACAAAAAAGTATACTTAATACATTAAATCAATATACTTGTATGTAACTCATACAAAACTCAGTGAGCATTACTGACCTTATGCTTCGCAGTTATGTCCCTTTCCAAAAAAAACTTTAAACCCCAATGTTGACTTGTTTTGTGTACTTTTAACTAAATGCATTTGACCTTTATACTTTCTCATAAAACATGGTGCCAATCACATTAAATAAGTATTGTAGAGTTTGATATATATATATATATATATGACAGAAGCGCTCTACTTTCTTTGTTTATCGCAAAATAGAACGATGATTACTTGAATTTTTGATACTGACAAGCAAAAATTTCGGTTTTTGACTTTATCCCAATCTTTTAGTCACTTATCAGTAACCCAAAGTTTATTGCTCAATCAGTAAACGGTCACCAAAACTTATTTAATTTTTTACATGGGCGCAATTCATCTCAATAAAAAAGTAACATTCAGGAAAGAGCAATTCGAATATTCCCATGGTTTGCAGGTTTTGTGGCGGAAGTTTGATAAAAAAAAAGATTTGGATGTTTGATTAGGTTATCAATCAATTAATGGTAGCCGTAAACGTTATATTATTTTGTTTGATTCAGACTTAGTGTCTCAGATAATACTTCAAGTCATTTAATTACATAACAACAAAATATCACCCGATATAAACAAAATTAATAATGGATTGTATTTTATTTGTTCCTGGAATACAATAATCAAAAGTTGTTGAATCATGCCGCGTGTCAACTATCTTTTTTATAGGAAGAAAAGAGATTAAAAATAAAAATTTGTTCAAATAACCAGACTGTAGAAATCAAATTTGTGACACTACAATATCTTTATAAATAAAAAAATCCTTATAGATACACTACCACTTGTTTATACGCACTTATCTTTTGGAAATTTTGTTACTTTATATTGTTACTTTTTTATACCATTCTAAATATGAATTGTTGATTTTTTTTGTTCACGAGGAACGGTTCATGTAGTATCGGGATTTATTATTTTTCTTTTCAGAAATCCTTTGAACTAAACAGTTATTCAAAATTGCATCCTGATGAAAGACTAAACTATGCTGGAATATCTTTAAAAAAGACTGTTAAACTGTTTAAACTACAAAAAAGGTAATTGTCAGGTCCAAACTATATTTAGTTTGTAGCTGTAAGTATAAAATACGATTTTAACTGTAGATTTTGACAATAATGCTCGAGACAGGTAGGTAACATGATATGTTCTGAAACACTAGGCTCAATATTAATTCTATTTCAAATATACCCATCTCATTTTTCTAAGATAGTGACGTTTGCTATTATCATTTAGAAAAAGAGAAATTGAGTTATTGTTTACAAAATAGGACCCTATCTTTCATGTATGTGTGTGAAGAACATCTCCAACACAATTTCACCTAGTGCTCCTTGTGATTGGTTGTCATACTACTAAGTTCTTTTGTAGATGTCCAACTAATTGTAGTAAACTATTTTCATGCGGGGTGTGGGGTAAGGGTAAATATGCATAACATAAAAAAGTAAACATCTTTCATGCGCGGATCAAAAGGGGGATAGGGGGTTATGACACCCTCAATGATTCGGCTATTATATTCAAGATATGCATAAAATATAGTGTTCGAGTGCCAAGGAAGAAGAGTAATAAAAAAGGCCCTTGACCCCCCCCCCCCCCCCACACACACACACACACACAGACAACGTACGACAATTTACATATTTATAGATTGGCTCGAACTCCACTTTCGTTGAATTTTAGAATTTCAAAGTTAGCTAAGTATGTTTTTTTTTTATTTATTTTACTTAGTTGGCCAACATATTCCTGTCGGATCCCCCTGAGATAAATTGCTGGATCAACGCATGCTTTCAGTTCAAAAATCATTGTTCGAGAACAAACATTACGTCAAAATAAATGATAGCAGGGCATTAAACATGATCCATTGTAAATACAACATACACAAACACATTGGTTTTCCTTAATCATTCATTTGGCAGTAATTGACTCCGGAAGTTAGTCAAACAGAGTCCAAAACAAGACATAGGACTCAATATTTTGAATTTCTAATCAATTGTTAGCATGATTATACATTTCGGTTAAAATATTAAGTTTTCTTACTCAAGATTTGTCAAAAATTAAAGGCATTCATTTCAGTGTGTTTTTTTTCTAACGGATATATTTTTCTTAAATTTTGCATTTAAGTACTTTAGACTATAGGTAAAACATATAGGAATTGAAAGTTTGGGGTCACCATGTTCCTCTTAGAGATTTAGCTTATAGTAAAACATCACTGGTTGCTAAAATTTTCAGTTACAGGTGAAAATGCTCTCAAACATGCAAGAAACATACACTGCAAGCAAAAATAGTCATTGTGGTTTGACCAAAATATATACATAAACTACCTAAGAGCTATGAAATTTCATATAGATTTTTCTCGATAAAAAAATCAGCGGACTGATTTCCTATCTTTTTCATTTCAGATTAAATCCTCTAAAATAAAATTGTATTCCTATTCATGTCAGTTTTTTTTTTGTTTTGTTTTTTGCTAAAACTGATTTTTTTTATTGAAGTTTCAGCCAAATATGTATATTGACACTAAAATGTGGATTGTTGATCCTCAACCTTTGGAGAATACACTTTTAATCATGTTTTCATGCAGGAATCTTACAATTTTGGATTTCCTTTAACGTGCTACTCAAAATAAATGAGAATATCAAACAATAATATTTTACAAATATTAAATTCAGTCGTAACACGCTGAAAAATTAACGTAAGCATATATATTGACCGTTAAAAAAGAGGTCATAAAAAGGGACAGATACTTATTAATATTAAAGAATAGGGTTGCAGTCACCTAATGTAATTACAAATTTTGAAATTTAAAAAAAAAATTATCTAAAAAATTAATAGATGCCTACGACGAGTGAATGTGTCAAGTTTCTGCATTCAACTCTATAAGTGTTTTATCCAATAATAGTTCTATAGAGGGTTATTTCAAAATCTGATTTCTTGCAGGTAACTTGTAACCTTGAGATATAACCATGATATGTACTCAGATTTATTTGTAAATGCAAATACACAATTCAACTAACAATGGCAAGGCTGACCGCGTGTCCACGCATAAGTCATAAATCTTAATATTTTGTCCTTATCGGTTTCATAAGCGTGCATCTACGAGTATCATCGGATAATTCTAAGGATGGCGACAGTTTTAAGTTGTGTAGAAGGTCCTAAACAACAATGGCAGGAAGTAAAAACTATTCCAGAATACCTCAAACATTATGCAGAGATACAACCGGAGGATGAAGCTTTTGTTTTCGTGACATCAAAGTCTTGTTCTAGAGATATTGTAACCTGGAAACAGTTGTATGACAGGTCTTTGGCGGTTGCCAGAGGTATGCGAAGTATTGGTGTCCAACCGCAAGAAATAGTTGCTATTAGCATGGAAAATTGTCCGGAATGGCTCTACATGACATTTGGAGCCATGATAGCGGGCTCTGTACCAATCAGTATTTCCTTCACATACCCTGACGGAAGTGACGTCATCAATATGATGAAGCTTTTAGAAAAATGTTCCCTATTTTGTATGGAACCTGGAGCCGAGAGTAAAAACTGGAAAATATTTCGGAATATCATTGAAACATATACATCGGACGGCTTCGTTAAAAGCCAAGCATTGCCTTATCTAAGATATCTTATATTTCATAATCAAAATCGAGACAACGGAAGGATCAAATACTTCAACGACTGGATAAATGAAAATCATCCAAATGTTCAGTTTGAAAAACCACAAATGAATGAAATTGCTATTTTGTTTCAAACGTCCGGCAGTACAGGAATCCCAAAGGCTGTTGCTCACACTCACGAATCTTTAGCTCGAAATACTTCCTGGAAAAACATGTTGGACTCTCCCAACTTTTTCAATGACAGGCCGTTCGGTTGGGGTGGCGGTTTCCCATTTACTGTTTTGCTTGGTCAAAGACGAATACAGGTATCGAGGTTTTCAATCACTGGAGATGAAATACCATTCCTCATTAAACTCTTCAAAACTGAAAGGATAAGTTCAGCTTTTCTTCTTCTCCCGCTGGTTGAAGATTTGTTCAAATTAAAGGTATTTTATTGTTTATGTTAAAGTTTTAATGGTCCAAGCATGTTGTCTATAGATTGCGTTTTTTCTAAATGTATGTAGATCTATATGTTTATCATATTTGGCTTAATATTTTACAAACAAATTCATGTACATAAAATAATTAAATGCACTGATTGCTGTACAATGGGTATGAAAGATACAATATTGATCATAAAGGTGAAAAATTAACAGGAATGCGAAAACAATAATTTCTTATTATCTGTTGTTATTTTGTTTTTAACTTCAGAACATGCTCGGCGAAAACTGGCCCCTGCGCAGGATAATCACGGGTGGGATGCCAGTTTTGAAGGCTTTGATGAAAGGATGTGGCGAAATTTGTGAAAGTGTTTCAATTTTATATGGCAGCACTGAGTGTGCACTTATATCAGAAAATTGCATAACAAATTCGGAAACCTTCACAGAAAATTCTTCTGGCAAAGTTGTATCTGGAACGACAGTGAAGATCATGGACCCTGATGGCAAAATTGCACCGTTGAATACACTTGGGGAGATCTGGATAAAATCTAAAACTGTCATGAAAGGTTATTACAACGATCCGACTAGAACCCAAAACGTCAAAACACCGGACGGTTGGTATATGTCAGGAGACGTTGGAATGTTCTCTTCTGACTTCCAACTCATTGTGCAGGGACGTAAAGACAATCAGATAATTTGCGGAGGAATCAATGTGTACCCTGAAGTTATGGAATCAGCATTAATGAAGTGCCCATTTGTAGAGAGCACTCTTATTGTCCCAGTGCCAGATGAAGTTATGTTTCAAGAAGTTTGCGCATGCGTAGTTCCGAAGACGGGATATGACGTTAATGAAGAAAGACTACGACAGTTTTGCACCGAAGCAGTCAATGAAAAGCAATGTTACGTCGTTCCAAAATACTATTTGGTCATGGAAAGGTTCCCAAGAACAAGTTCTGGAAAAATATCAAGAAAAGATGTTGCTAGGGTGGCAATGGAGCGATTTCCTAAACCAGAGTAAAGGAGAAATCACAGTCTGGTCATGTAAGCTACAAATCACAAAATGCTTTAGGTTATTGGTGGCCTATCATTATGGGTTTTATCAGCGAATCATCATCAGCGAATTTTTCACTTACACGCTATACTAATATTTTTATTTAAGTAATCTAGTCAGTAAAAAAACACAGTTTCGATTACTTTACTTGAACACAATTTCACCATCAAATGTATAACAAGAAGGAAAACAGTTCTATAAATAGGACGGTTTTTTGTCAAAGTATTTAAAAATGAAACTTTGGTAAGAGGAAAGCTTCCAGAGTAATGGGTATGCTGATCGTGTGACTGTTCGCACATCTGTCTGTTGCGCAGAAAATAAGTTTTTTCTTATCATCATGATCATCGTGAAATTCATAACCATCATATTAAGTAACCAGACAGTTAAAAGAGTCAACAGTTTAATAATAACTATCACGTGGGTGTGGTTTTAATGACTGGCTTATTGCTGGGAATAGGTTTGTACAACAGATATATATCAAATATTAATCACAGAGATTAAATAATGAACATAGAAATTGTGTCATTTTTCCAATAGCGTTTTCATAAGTGTTTCCCATATTGCCCATTAAAACAGAATTTCCATCCAGAAAGTGTGTTATGTATTAGCCGAAGGTCATATCTCTTTGGTGTTATTGTTTTGTTACTGGTCATGTTATATCCCGACCGTTAATGTCAGTATTGAAATATTACCCCCCCCCCCCCCCCCCCAAAAAAAATGATCTAATCAGAGACTTTGCGATTACGCACCGGATGCTTTAATCAATCATCCCCCTATACTGGTATAAATTAAAAAACATATATCATCATAAAAGTATTTATTAAATGTAATCACAGAATATATTCATTCAATTAGTGGTTTATCATTATCAGTGAATTGATTATTTACACGCTATACTAATACTTTTATTTAAGTAATCTAGTTAGTAAAGGAAACATAATTTATTTATAGGTTTTATCATTATCAGCGAATTGTTCACTTACACGCTATTAGAATACTTTTATTTAAGTAATCTAGTTAGTAAAAGAAACATAGTTTCGATTTCTTTAATTGAACTCAATTTAACCGTCAAATTTATAACAAGAAGGAAAACATATCTATAAACAGGACGGTTTTTGACACAGTATTTAAAATTGAAACTTGGGTAAGAGGAAAGCTTACGCTGATCGTGTGATTGTTCGCACATATGTCTGTTGCTCAAAAAATAGGTGTTTTCTTATCATCATTATCATCGTGAAATACATATCCAGATGAGACCATCATTATTACGTAATCAGACAGTTAAAGAGTCAGCAGCTTAATAATAACTATCACGTGGGTGTGGTTTATATAGAATATATTCATTGAATTTGTGTTTGATTTATAATAATTCAACAATTATGCTACAATCAAATCTAGATGTATGTGTGTGATCCGGCTCAAGAATTATTAATGTTGACATTGAGAGCCTGAAGAAGTCTATACTATATAAATTGCGACGAAGTAGAAAAAAATATGACTATTCTGTTGTAGCAATTATATTGGTCATAAAGGAATTTGCGATTTTAACAATCGATTACCTGACTCGTAAACAGCAAGGGGGCATGGGCGGCCAGTTTAAGAAACCATTATCAGTATATACTAATTGATTCTAAAATTTATTTAGTGGTCACCTGTGCTGAGCTGCAATCTGCTTTTAGCAGCCAAGTATTAGATTACTTCTGTTGAATCATATCGTAAAGTTGGTCATTATTTTATACTCTTTCTATTTATTTACATGTATTCACTTGTAACGTAGCTGGTTCAACTGCATTGTGTGACTCATAAATGATACAAGGGGTACATACCTAGGATACCGATTGGTCTACCTTGTTTGAAGAGACCCATTTTGTTTAGACAATTAATCCATCTCCAATCAGCTCATAAATATTAAAGAAACAGATATCTTATATTTTATATATTCCAAGGGACCTTACTTAAAGAAAACTTTCTCCATTTCTTTGTGGATTCTTTGCTTGACGTTTTTGACGTATTTTCCCATACATATTTATTTATTTATTAATTTATTTGGTCAACATATTCTGTGTTTTTGACATAAAAAACTTTTATTCTAGTGCAAGATGATACAAGTCGTTTCTTTCAGCGGTTTTAACTTGTGATTCCTGTAATAAAAGTGAAATATATACAATTGCATATATTAAAATTACGGGAATATCACTCTTGAACATAACAAGTAGCAAAACTAACAACAAAAGTACATCAAATTGCCATGCGTTTGATATCACTTTTTTCACCCATTTCATTTTTATTGGCTAATTGCAGTGTTACATGTACCCATCTAGCTCTAAACAGATTATCTTTTATATGTTTTATAGTCTGATTTAATGTAATGTTTTGATATATTTCACAGGCATTGTTATGGCTGTAAGCCCTATTAGTAAGACAGATTAGCTATACGCTGTGTATAATCTCAGTTAATTCATTTAATCGATTTTTCTTCATAAGAATAAACAGTTGTTGTTGTTGTTGTTGTTGTTGTTGTTGTTGTTTCCTTTAATTTCAAATGACCCTTATTATAGTATGGCATTAAAATAATGTCCACTTACATAAAGTTGGAAAGTATACATTTTGCCCTGCGTCATATTTAATATCAGATTTATTTCCCCGACTTTGTTTATAGCCGAAGTGTATCGCAGAAAAAAGAATCTCGTCATAAATAATCAGCTCAACAATATATAATCATATACGCTCACACAGGCGTCCCGCAGTGTCACAGACAGGTACATGTGTATAATCATTTCTACTGCTTAATATTAAGAATATTCTTCCAATTGTTACTAATATAGATATATCAGATTAAAGACTAAAAATTCATGATGCTGTGAAAATGTTGAAGAGACAATGCAATAGGAAATGGTTATGTTATGAATGTATTGTTCATTGTAGCAGCTTACGTTCAAGACATTCGTTATAGCCCCCTTGCTTGGCGCTCCGCATATAAGGGTAGTTGCAGGACTGCTTTGCCTGGTGTCAGGATAATGTGACTGGGGTGTGGTATCATGCCACATGTCTAGGCTTGATACTGCAGTTGGCAGCACTATGTCTTTCTCAAGTAGACATCGTCTCAAAATGACTAATAGTGTCGGTGGGACGTTAAACGCCAAAAAAACATTCGAGAATTGCGAGTACCCGAAATACGTTACACTTTACATGTCCGAATCATTGCGATTGTAAACTTCCGACCCGCCTTTATAGTTTCTCTTCATTTTTCAGACACATGACTGGCTGCTTTTTTTAAATAATATTGCTGTAAATAATATCAAATTTAAGAAAATGTAAACTATTATACCTGTGATTGATTTAATTAACTTTAGCTTTCTTCTACTGGCCTTTAATGCTAAAATAACGTTAGATGTAAGTGGCGGGTATGAGGGTTACTCGACAATTATATCATCTATACTGCTAAATTCAAAAGAAATTTACGATACTTTGGAATTATCTTGTGTTCTATAGTGTTCTGAAAAACAGGAACGTTAAAGACCATGTCCTTCCATTATGTCAACAAGTTCTATCGAAGGGAAGGTATATGTGGAGACATAACTGTCTGGTGGGTATTGGTGGACAGCTGCAAGTGAGGAAGACATTTGTTCAGACAAGGGAGATGGCAACTACCATGGGAGATGCTGGTCAACCATCGAAAAAAAAAGTTGTTTAACTTTACCTGACGGTAAGCAGACATCGGAAGGACAAATTATGTGGTCAAAGACTCTGTGGGCGAACTATGACATGTAAATCATGAATAGATTTGTGAACGCAAATACACGAATACAAATTCATTAGCAAAACAGGTTTCGTGTTTATCCATAATTTCTAGAATTATTATTTTGTCATATACGTTTTTATTCTACAATCATCTATCATTCAATTTCGTCATCAAAAGTACCTTTCCTACTACACGCAGATCGGAAAAAAAGAATATGCATGCTTGATATTTGCAATTCACCTGAACACACAGAGAAACATGGTGCTACCGACGAGTATTTGATCCTCCAACTAGCCTGTCGGCGGTTCTAGTCTTCAATAGTGTGTGTGTGTGTGTGTGTGTGTGTGTGTTGCAAAATTCGAAACACAACTAAGTTTCAACTGGACAAACGCCAAAGTACGAAAGCCTATTAGGATCACTGACAAATAAAATATTTTGATGAAGGCGTTATAATGCGAAATAAAGGCGTTATAACGCTATTAAACTCGTTATAACGCAGAGAAACGCGTAATTACGCCAGAAAAGGCATTATAATGAGAATATAAGGCGTTATTATGCGGAGAAGGGCATAATTACGCGTTTGAAAGGCATTATAATGCGAACCAAAGGCGTTTTAATGCGAAACAGAGGCGTAAAAACGCGAATTTAAAACTCGTAATTACGCGAAGCAAAGTCGTTATAATGCAAAGCAAAGGCGTAATTACGGGAAAAAATGCGTAATAACGCGAATTTGAAACTTGTAATATCAGGAAACAACGTAAAACAAAAGGCGTTATAACGCGGAAAAAGGCATAACAACACGAATTTAAAGTCGTAATTAAACTCATAATTACGGGAAACAATGGCGTTATAACGCAAAAAAAAAAAAACGAAACGAAACCGTAAAAGCGAAACAAAGGCGTGATAACGTTAATACGGCATAATTACGATAAATTGAAAATTGTACGTATTAAGAGGATTCTCATTTACGCAAGGTTTAACGCCATTGTTGTACGTTTATAAGAGGGATGTTCCGATTAACCGGTATATTGCAATTCGCTTCTAGACAAATACATGTATTGTTGCGAAAACTTCTGTATCGGCCGAATTCTATACCCAATTAGAAACCGGTTTTAAACAAAACAGAAAGCAAAATTAATTTTAAATGGCCTATTATTTAGGCTTTTAAAGATCTTTTCGTTCTTAGATAAGCATGTAATTGACTTTTTACTTTTTTAACAAAGCAGCTCGTTCACAGATGATTGGTAGGAAAAAAAACACTCCTCTCCCTTGTTGATGTTGTTGAAGTTTTTTTTTTCTGCAAGTGTAGGTCATATTGCACGGGTAAACGATATTTTCGTAAACGCCACTTCGGGAGAAATCGGTTGAAAATAGGATAGGGTATCCCTTAAACAGGTGCTTGCGGTACCACATGACACGTTCCGCAACATGGAGTCTTCGCCATTCAATAGCGAATTCGAAAGTTCAGCCTTCGAAGTGAGAGTATGCGCGAAGAGTCAAATGAAGGAAAATGAAAATAGAAAATCGAAATATACCAGTAGTTTCAATATCGTTCCTATTGCTTTTGCCTGTTATGGAGTTTTTAGAAACGCGCATTGTTTCATTTGGTGACCATGCCTCTGTAGATGGGTATTGATAGACGTAATACAATGTACACACATATAGTGAAACATCAAAATCTTAGTCAAAGGTCATCTTTGAATGAGCTTCTTTAAGCTGACAAATATACAAAGCGTTATTACATCATGTACCAGCATTTTATACATGTATCGTACTGCATATTGCTATATACTTATAACAGTATGTATCATATCGGAAGCAGAGTGGCAAATCACAGCCAAAGTTATAACGAGTTTCAACTTCGCGTTGTTACGCCTTTGGTTCGCGTTATAACTTTGTTTTGCGTTTTTTTTTTAATGCCTTTGTTTGCGTTATAACGCCTTTGTTTTCCATAATTACGAGTTTAAAATTCGCGTTATTACGCCTTTTTTTTAAGCTTTGTTTTGCGTTATAACGAGTTTATTAGCGTAATAACGCCTTTATTTCGCATTTTAACGCCTTCATCAAAATATTTTTTTGTCATTGAACCTAATAGGCTTTCGTACCAAAGGATATTGAAAGCCGATTTTATTTTTTTCTGATCTCAACTTAATGGAAATAATTTCATTCAAGTCGTCATGACAACGGTTTAGAAAAAATACTATTCAGCCATAATAATTTTTCTATCCAGAAATCGCGGTATTTTCCTTATAAGCGGACATCAGTATAATCTAAACTGTACTTAGAGGTCAACTGTGTTAATCTGCGACTTGCTTTAAGCAGTCCATTTTTAGAGTCTCAAGTTGAATCTTATTGTAAATTTGGTCAGAAAAACTTTCTGTTTAATTAATCAATTTATCTTATTCACGCCTGCTTTATTTAAACTGGTCTTACTATGTTTTATGTTCCACAGCTGACCATTATGTTTCCATTGTAGTTTAATTAAAGACTGTAACAAATATCAATGAGTAGTTAATATGTGTTTTCAAACCAAGTTACAAAGAATAATTGCAGCTGATAAAAATCAGATAAATTTTAGATTGAAAAGTATCTTCACATAAGGTTAAACTTTCTCCATTTTGGTTGTGTGTTTCATTCTTAACACCCTGGACTTCTATCCATAACAAGTTTAACAATCTTCTTTCACACAACATCAAATAAGTTGCCAGACTGCAGTATCACGCAATAGACAAGAGACATGATACCACGCCTGACACTGTGGCAATCAGTCCTGGTACTATACGTACATGCTGAATAAAGGAGTTATTCCAGTACCCTTTTTACATGAACTCTGGTGTGATGAAGTCAGGGATCATCAAACCCAAAGCCCTCTTCTCCGAGCTTAAGTTCTAATCTTTCAACCATCACAATTGTTTAATATATAATGTACATTCTTTGTACATGTATGGAAGACTTGACTTGAATATTTGAGTTTACCGTCGCTTCGACAGTATTTCAGGCATATAGCGACGTCAAGCTAATTACAGGTGGAGGAAGACCCCGAATGCACGGAGGCATCAGGGTAGAACCACCCACCTACCGCAAGCCAGCTGGAAGGCTTCCTCACATGAAAATCCAAATGACCCTGCTGGGATTCGAACCCACGCGGTGAGGGGCTGAGTGAGTGTTAAAGTCAGCGACTTTACCCTCTCGGCCACGGAAGCCCCACATGTATGGAAGAAACTTTGGAATATACTCACAAATTACAGACAGAAAAGTGCTCTGTTATTTATTCTTTTGTTTCCAAATCTGTAACAATTATGTGAAATAATGTTGAAACAAATACA
Organism: Solen grandis; assembly: GCA_021229015.1. NCBI lineage: Eukaryota > Metazoa > Mollusca > Bivalvia > Adapedonta > Solenidae > Solen > Solen grandis. The sequence continues at coordinate 82,091,276 of CM037778.1, forward strand.
AAAATATCAAACATCAACGACTGAATGGATCTTTTACAGGGCGAGACAACTCTCAAGCATGTAAAACCACTTAAGCTGTTTTCAGTTGATCAAAATTCTTTCACACTATTCAACAATGGCTTATCAAATCCAACAAAAGTTGTCTTATTACTAGATCAACTGGTCACAAATGAAATCTGATTTACATTTAAAATCAGTTAAAAGCATGGATTGTTATCTATTCTAATAAACTCTTCATTTCAAGAGGAATTCATATATTGCCGTATACTGCAATTCTTTGTTTTAAACTTTTTTTGTAAGGAAACAAGTTCAAATCACTTCCAGTAATCTTCTTCGATGATCCTGCATTGGACCAGTACTTTGTAATGAGAGACTATTGTCCTACATTAAGTTCAAACCCACAACAGATCGTATCACTACTCTTTCTGTATAATATAATTACAGAGGATTTTGACAAGCAACTTTGGATTCTAAAATTTTACTAAATTTACTTGAATAAGTAAAAATAAAATTGCCCAGAAGTGAATACAATCTCTGTATACACCTGACATATTTTATTAACAAATAATTGCCATTAAATACTACTATTAAATACACTATATAATAAAGAAATACTACAGTAGTTGGAATAAAGATTTCCATGTGAAATACTTGACTATCATCATGATTACTCATAGTAAATTGCATGAGAGGGTATCAAAAACTATACCTTGATTTAATTTTTAAATGAGTAATGACAATTATGAATACAACTGGCTTATTTAAAATGTCCATAGTTTTTACATGACCATCTTTGATATATCATCTAAGAAAAGTAAGTCTTATGTTTTCAGTTTTATATCAAATAACTTGCGAGGCATTTTGAATTTCAGTAAAATTCAGACTTGATGCGCTCTATAGCTATTATACATATCTATACCTAAAATACTTTATAAAGCTTGAACTGAGTTTCCAAATATATCTTAAATCATATTGCTATTCAAGCTAAAAACATAAAAGCCAAAAATGATATTAGAGACACTAAAAACAAGTCACATTTAACTTTTTTTTTCTACCTCTACTACTCCTTCTTCACAGGTGCTGAAGAACTTTCCTTCAAATATTAATGCCCTTATTTTAGTACATGTACAATCGGATCTCTGTTATCCAAACAAGCGTTATCTGAAGCCTAACCTTCGGTCCCGATTTTTCTTTAAATAAGTTCATATGCAATACAACCCTTTATTCCTTTGGTTTATTCAAACATAACCCTGTATCCGAAGTAAAGTTGGGCCTCCAGTGTACAGTTTAATCACCTGTTCACACCTCTTATCCAAACCTCTTTGCCATGTGCTGATCTGCTATTGTGTTTTCACACCTTACCTGTCAAACTGTGAAGGGGAGATCACTATAGTGTCTTCAGCACATCGCACATTAATTTGAATACAATTTCGGTTGCAAGTAAAGGACCCCATAAATTGATTATAATGTGAGTTACAGTAAAACTAATGGAATATGCACTAATTAAAGAAATTAAAGAGGAGTTGGTATTCGCTGTGTTTTACCAATAAAGCAAACTTACAGGAGGATGGATGTAAATGTAGACTGATTTTATCACAGTCATCTACTTTCAATAATGGTTTCAACGACTAAAGCAGGCGATATCTAAGCTAAGCAATATAGGGATGGACCCAGCAATGGGTGAATATCCAGATAAGCTTCAATATCATTTTCATTATATATGTGTTTCACTTGGAATAAAATCATAGCGATCAATGTAGAGAAACAGGAAACAAAATATCCGAAACGTAAGGTACTTAATACAACAATAAAAGCATATTTGTTAAAATCCTATTTCATAAGTTACGAACGTTCATTAATATTAAGTTATAATCAGTATTCGTTATAATTAAAACAAAAATGAAAACACCTATCTTAACAACATACCACTACATATAAACATTTAAGTGTAACATTTGGCCATTATGGGTTATTCAAACAGGTGCTTTATTCGAAGCAAAATGTCGGTGCCGACGACTTCGGATAACTGAGACCCGACTGTATATGTCAAATCAGAATACATGAATTCCTCATATACACAGCGACTAAAACTATTCTCTCCGGTAAAAATCACACATACACCCTGAAGCAAAGTTTTTTCTTATTATATCTTTTCTACTTAAAAATGCAGACAAAAAATAATACACAAAAGTGCCTAAGAAAACATTTATGTATGAATATGTCTATCTTTCAACTGCTACTAAAGGAAACAACGTTTTCACCATGCAATAGTATTTATTCATGGATACTACATTAACACTTTCATATTTTATGAGATATAACTAACAAAACATTGAAAGACTGAAAAAATATATCTGCTGGTGTTGGGAAACTATTGTACATAAACTTTTTAGTAAAGATTATCAGCATTAAAAATTACAAGATGATTAATTATACAAGCTTATACGAAATCCTCTCTCCCTCCGCCTTTCTTCTAGTCAGGATCTGACAACATTTCATTATGAGGCATACAATTCAAATTAAAGCAACCAATCAGAAATGTCCTTACATAAGGTATTCATTTAACCCTTTACCTCATGAATATTCATGAACAAGTTTTTGACTTGAGAATGTTCATTGAACTTCAAATGGTATTTGAAACAATGTTTTTTTCTTTACCATGCAGACTGTGTAGAATCTGAGCGACAACTATAATTGTATGAGCAAACCCTCAGCCTCTAAAATACACCATGTCAGACCATTGTAAAACATAAGCAGGCTGTAGGCAATTTTCAGTATCATCAGGCTCCACATTAGTAATGTTACAGTGACAGCTACATGGTACTAGGGAGAAGCAAGCAATTCCAACTTCTAGAAAACAGCTTTTTAACCTTTTACTTCATATAGACTCATTTTGACACAATTACAAACAGGGCAGGGCATCCTCTGTTTGCTTATACAATACTGTAGCTCAGTTTCTACAGTCTGTGTGGCAAAAAAGAATTCATGATTCCTTACACCAATTCAAATTCAAGTAATTATTATTCATCGTAATGAATTTGTACATGAATATTCATGAGGTAAAGTGTTAAATTCAATCTCAAACTTATGCTCAAAACACCCTATCAAGTTGGGTTTGAAAATCATATTAAGGAGTAGTATTTATTTTTAGAGCACAAGGCCACATCAGTCTGTGGGTTATTTGTAGGCCGACCTTGTTTTATACAGGTCAAATGGGCAGGTTCCCTGGTTAGTGACATGTGATAAAAGGTTAAAAGAATCATGTTGGGATTCTAAGTATTAGATAATAATATTATTATTAATATTAATTATAATGTATTCTTCATAAAAATATTCACTCATTACCACATAAGATATACCCAGAAAGTTACTTCCAAAACTAGTATAAAGCAAGACAAAATTCAAGTCCAGTTTAATGAAGAAACTTTTAAAATCAGAAGTTAACAATTGGTTGTTCAGATATAGAGCTGTTTTATACTAGGTATTCTCTGGTTTAACCTGGTGAAAATGACACATTTATAAGATAAAGTTAAGCCATTAAACACAACTCTTTAAAAAAACTCTTTAAATCAAACCTATTTCAAAGAAACAACTGAAGTCCATAATTCTTAAGGGTATTGTATATTAAAATGATTTTGTTTGTAACTGTGTGTATTTAATTTTATTATAAAGTTCAAGAAATGTCAGACATTTTGACTGGAAAGAATGTAACTTTGTCATTCACAGGGAAAATCAAGCCTGAAGATGAGACAAAACTAGAAAATATCACTGATATTAACCTTTCCCTCATAGAGGACACCATGAAAAGACCTATGCGAACAGCATAAAACCAGATCAGCCTGCGAGTAACTCGCAGGCTGATCTGGTTTTATGCTGTTCGCTGCTCCTCAGTGGTCTGGAAATGAGGATTTTGTAATTAAATTTGGTAAGGTTTAACTGTGGTTTTCTGCAGATCAGGCTTTATGTGGTACCTACTGAGTGCGTCAAAATGAGTCTATATGAGGGAAAGGGTTAATAACCCCGCATCCTGTCCCATCTTGATGTAATGTAGGACAGGACAGGACTGGGCATGATGAGGGTGGTTCACATACAGCCCCCAAGTCTGTGGAGCGGGGGAATAAAAATCAGATTAAAAAAATCAGCAGTTAACAGTTCAGAAAATACTGATAATATATAGAGAGCTATCATTGAGCATGATCAATACCACCTCACTTCTTTTTTTAAAGTCCATTCTCCACCTCACTTCTTTTTTTTAAAGTCCATTCTGCAAACTCAAATTTAACTATTAATGTCCATTGTTGTCCCTCAACAATTCTTTTGATGTTAAACTTTTTTTGTGTACAATGGTACACACCAGGACTGACCAGGAGAGATTATGCATTCCATACTCTATGGAGTGAGGGTATAAAACAGATGTATAACAGCTGCAATAAACAGTGCAGTAATGAAGTTCATAACTTCATCCATATTAATATGAAAAACACAGCAACAAAAACCATCCAAAATTAACATCAGGTTAGTAATCATAAACTTGAAAGAAAAATGACTAGCAATGAAATATATGAAACTGCAAGATATCAATCCAGTAGGGAAAATACTTTCCTTTCCCTCATAGAGGACACCATGAAACGACCTATGCGAACAGCATAAAACCAGATCAGCCTGCACGTAACTCGCAGGCTGATCAGGTTTTATGCTGTTCGCTGCTCCTCAGTGGTCTGGAAATGAGTATTTTGTAATTAAATTTGGTGAGGTTTAACTGTGGTTTTCTGCAGATCAGGCTTTATGTGATACCTATTGAGGGCGTCAAAATGAGTATATATGAGGGAAAGGGTTAAGAAATACTAGGTGTTTATCACGGATAATATAACCAATCTCTCAAAACTTCCTGTTCATCCTAGAGTGAAAAATGCCTCTATTTTAATCTGACTTTTCTTTTGGCAAATCATGCAATAAAAGGACTTCATTAAGTGCTTCACCGTTAAGAAAAAAAATTCTCATCATCTTGTAAAGCATAAAATGTGTCTTCATAAAAATATTTATCATACAAAAATAGTGCATAATTATAATGATATACATATATTGACTGATAAAAATATGCAAATCATAATTCTTCCATACAAAACAAGCCTAGTGTCATAACATATCTCAACACGAGAATTAGGAATTCAAATATAAAAATATTAGTTATTGTTAAAATAGATTTTGTGCTTAATATAGGAAATAATGAAAACAATATTTTGAATTTTTGCATTATTTGATAATTCCTTGAAATAAATACAACTAAACTTTCACAGAAATTCACCCATCCCTGTTGTACCATACATTCAATGTTCTATCCATATAACACAAAATACTGACATATAAACCCGGTAATATATCTTTTACAAACATCTTTTTATTCATAATTTTCTGTTTAAGTCAAACACAATTTAATACAGAGATCTTTAAGAATTTGTAAATTCGGTTGCTATGACAATGATGGAAGTTCTATGACACCAGTCCTCTTGACCAGTTAGCATCTTAGCTGGCCTGTCAGATTACAGTCCCTTGTTGAAGTAGACACGGTCAACTGGCTCTGGCAACTGTGATATTTTTTCCTGAAGATCTTTCTCCAACATAGACACTGACAGGGAGCTGTACAACACATGAAATATCACTATGTATACAATCATACTTTATATTAAACATAGGTTTGTTTGTTTGTTGGGTTTAACGTCCCACCGACAGTATTTCAGTCATTTGGAGATGATGTCTACTTGAGACAGATATAGTGCTGCCACACTGCAGTATCACGCCGTAGACATGTGGCATGATACCACACCCAGTCACATTATCCTGGCAACGGGCCAACCAGTCCTGCAACTACCCTTATATGCTGAGTGCCAAGCAAGGGAGCTATAACAGTACCATTTTTTAAGACTTTGGTATGTCGCGGCCCGGGATCGAACCAACGACCTCCCGCTCCCGAGGCGGACGCTCGAACCACTCAGCCACCAGGGACAGTAAAAACATTGGTTTAGATTAAAACTTATTTGTTGGAATAGTTTGGAGGATTTTTGTTTATATGAGACATACCAGTATATTGTGCTGCTTCACAACCTCCCAGCTATAGGACAAATGCTCTAACATTTCAGCCAACACAGTTTTAAGCAGGTAATTTAATTAATTATTATAAAAATGAAACTTCTATAAAATGGCAAATTAGAACAAAAAATATTTTTTAAAAAATCGAATTGTCTAATCTTAAGGGGAAATCTTTTTTAACTTGTCTTTTTATTATTTTTTTTTACACAGATCTTAAAAAAATACTGTAAGACTAAATTCCATCAATAACTTCACTCACATCATGGAAAAATAAGGAGAAAGTAAACATACCTCTTTTGTGGGAACAATGCACAGCAAAGAGGGGTAGCAAATATCAAGCTGAAAATGAATTTTAATGAATTACATTTTAATATTTAATAACATTTTATAGAATAAGAAATGTATTACTTAAGTGAGGACTAAACTGGAACAATCAAAGTGATTAATATCTCAACTTTATCTTCATCTAATGTGGGACAGAACTTGTGATTCCAATCAAACTCCCACTTCTTAAAACGTGTGCTATCACTATAGGTGATTATTACCTCTGCTACACCCTAGTCTCATTTAACCCTTTCCCTCATATATACTCATTTTGACGCACTAAATAGGTACCACATAAAGTCTGATCTGCAGAAAACCACAGTTAAACCTTACCAAATTTAATTACAAAATCCTCATTTCCAGACCACTGAGGAGCAGCGAACAGCATAAAACCTGATCAGCCTGTGAGTTACTCGCAGGCTGATCTGGTTTTATGCTGTTCGCATAGGTCTTTTCATGGTGTCCTCTATGAGGGAAAGGGTTAACCAGATTGTGGGCCAGGTAGTCTGCTAGCTTAGCCTCTACCATATCTACAGCTGTAGAAAGAGAGCTACAGTTACCTGCAGGTGTATTTGAAAATCAAATACTGAAGAGTGTGATTTCTTTTTTCTGTATTAATGAAGTGTGGAAATCCGAGTGTAGCTTTATACACGTTTATACCATTTTACAATGACTCTATAAACTCCTGAATTGTGCTGCTGATTTACCTGATTTTCAACTTATGCCCAATATTACTCCAAAGGCAGGCAAGCTGATTTAAATTTTGGGGGTTTATTCCTGGAAGGACAGTCTTTGGTTATTATTCTGACTGCCTTTGGTGTTATTATTCTGACACCAGAACAAATTGTGACTTACACTAACAGATGAATTTCAAAAAAAAAGAAAAGACAAGAGGCCCATGATGGCCCTAAATCGCTCACCTGAGATAAATAGGTTGACCCAAGGAACATCTGTACCAATTTATTTTAAAATCTGGCCAGTAGTTTTGAAGAAGATGATTTTTAAAGTTTTCATATTTTTTTTCTTATTGTTGCCATGGCAACCAGAGTTCTATATGGATCAAGTTTATTTTAGGAACTTTTGTGAAGGTTGACCCAAGGATCATTCCTGCCAAATTTAATCAAATTCTGTCCAGTGGTTTCAGAGGAGATGTTGTTTAAAGGTTATATAAGGCAAATAAGCCCCGCCCCTGGCGGCCATGTTTTTTACGGATCGGAAAATTTTTAGCAACTTTGGTAGAGGTTGACCCAAGGAACATCTGTACCAATTTATTTTAAAATCTGGCCAGTATTTTTGAAGAAGATGATTTTTAAAGTTTTCATTTTATTTTTTATTTTTGTTGCCATGGCAACCAGAGTTCTACATAGATCAAGTTTATTTTAGCAACTTTTGTGAAGGTTGACCCAAGGATCATCCCTGCCAAGTTTAATCTAAATCTGTCCAGTGGTTTCAGAGGAGATGTTGTTTAAAGGTTTCTCTATATACATATAAGGCAAATAAGCCCCGCCCCTGACGGCCATGTTTTTTTACGGATCGGAATAATTTTAGCAACTTTGGTAGAGGTTGACCCAAGGAACATCTGTACCAATTTATTTTAAAATCTGGCCAGTAGTTTTGAAGAAGATGATTTTTAAAGTTTTCATTTTTTTTTCCTTTTTGTTGCCATGGCAACCAGAGTTCTACATGGATCAAGTTTATTTTAGCAACTTTTGTGAAGGTTGACCCAAGGATCATCCCTGCCAAGTTTAATCAAATTCTGTCTAGTGGTTTCAGAGGAGATGTTGTTTAAAGTTTTCCCTATATACATATAAGGCAAATAAGCCCCGCCCCTGGCAGCCATGTTTTTTTACGGATCGGAATAATTTTAGCAACTTTGGTAGAGGTTGGCCCAAGGAACATCTGTACCAATTTATTTTAAAATCTGGCCAGTAGTTTTGAAGAAGATGATTTTTAAAGTTTTTTGTTTTTTTTTGTTGCCATGGCAACCAGAGTTCTATATGGATCAAGTTTATTTTAGCAACTTTTGTGAAGGTTGACCCAAGGATCATCCCTGCCAAGTTTAATCAAATTCTGTCCAGTGGTTTCAGAGGAGATGTTGTTTAAACGTTTCTCTATAGACATATAAGGCAAATAAGCCCCGCCCCTGGCGGCCATGTTTTTTTACGGATCGGAATAATTTTAGCAACTTTGGTAGAGGTTGACCCAAGGAACATCTGTACTAATTTATTTTAAAATCTGGCCAGTAGTTTTGAAGAAGATGATTTTTAAAGTTTTCATTTTTTTTTCCCTTTTTGTTGCCATGGCAACCAGAGTTCTACATGGATCAAGTTTATTTTAGCAACTTTTGTGAAGAATGACCCAAGGATCATCCCTGCCAAGTTTAATCAAATTCTGTCCAGTGGTTTCAGAGGAGATGTTGTTTAAAGGTTTCTCTATATACATATAAGGCAAATAAGCCCCGCCCCTGGCGGCCATGTTTTTTTACGGATCGGAATAATTTTAGCAACTTTGGTAGAGGTTGACCCAAGGAACATCTGTACCAAATTATTTTGAAATCTGGCCAGTAGTTTTGAAGGAGATGATTTTTAAAGTTTTCAAATTATTTTTCTTTTTGTTGCCATGGCAACCAGAGTTCTTCATGGATCAACTTTATTTTAGCAACTTTTGTAGAGCCTCACCCAAGGAACATTCCTGCCAAGTTTCATTAAATTCTGTCCAGCGGTTTCAGAGGAGATGTCGTTTAAAGCAAATTGTTGACGACGGACGACGGACGACGCACGACGGACGACGCACGACGACGGACGCCGGACGAAGGGCGATCACAAAAGCTCACCTTGAGCACTTTGTGCTCAGGTGAGCTAATAACACTGTTAAACATACATGACTATATACCTGTTGTGGGTTAAGACTAAGAGTAGTAAGTTACGCAGACTCAAATTTGTCAGCTTTTAGCAAACATTTGTGTTTTGAGCATTAACTGAACTTGTGGCTATAAAACATCCTTCTTAATCTCCTATGAAATTAAAATAGCAGTGTTGTGTATGTCTCTTTGAGTCCAACTTTCTTACCTACAAAAAGAGTACAGTAATTGCTGATAAACATTGTTTTGTTTTTGTTTTGTTTTTTAAATTATTAATTAATTGAAAAAGAAATCATTTATAGGCTCTAACCTGGTTTAGTATTTAAGATAAAATTTAGTTTTTCTGATAAATGATTTAGATCTTCTCAACATTTTCATCAAATATTCAAACAGAGAAAATGCGATGAGTAAAATATAAAAACACTTACAAGAATCCGACAAGTAATACTTGTATAGGTGCATTAAGCATTGGCATACGCTGGAAGAAATGGAACAGAACACATTTACGAATACATTCTTTAACATTTCTCATAATAATACAAATGGCTCAAAATAAGATCTGCAATTCAGGTCTATGATAAGAAATAAGAGCATGATTGTTTCCTGAGTTAAATATCTGACTAAATTGGAAATAATGGTATGTTTTGAACATCCAAATAAGTGGGTGCTAGGAGTATTATATTCCTTTGTTTAACTGACTGTTACTTACAAAATGGTTTTAAGCCAATGGAATTTCACCACTTGGCTTATAATTTATTGAGTTAACCCTTTCCCTCATATAGACTCATTTTGACGCACTCAATAGGTACCACATAAAGCCTGATCTGCAGAAAACCACAGTTAAACCTTACCAAATTTAATTACAAAATTCTCATTTCCAGACCTCTGAGGAGCAGCGAACAGCATAAAACCTGATCAGCCTGCAAGTTACTCGCAGGCTGATCTGAACGTCCCACCGACAGTATTTCAGTCATTTGGAGACGATGTCTACTTAAGACAGATAAAGTAACTCGCAGGCTGATCTGGTTTTATGCTGTTCGCATAGGTTTTTTCATGGTTTCCTCTATGAGGGAAAGGGTTAAACATTTTTCTAAACCTAATCCATCCTTTATAATACTGGCAGCTTTTTGGTGGTACCCTTTGATTTACTGGTATATGTTTTGGAGCCTCAAGATAAAGAATAAAAGAAATTGTGAAATCATTTTTTCCCCTTCCTTTATATAAAAGTTTTAATCTAGTATAAAGTGTCCATTGAATACGTATTACAATCAAAATCATGTATTTTACTCTTATCTAAGATACAGCTATACATTTTAAAGACATTTCCCACACATAGTTCTTACCTGCATAAATGGTTTCTTATCCAATTTGTTCATAATAATAGGTGGAATCACTGAAATACAACATTTATCAATTATGTTAACTGTTTTGAAAATTTAAAGCAGTTATCAAGCAATCATGACAAATAATATGAGAATACACGCTCCAGGTGACATTTCAAAAATTTCTTAACCATTATCATAAGAAAACTTTGTAAGGCTGTTGGAGCAGATAGTTTCAAATGTCAGATACCCATGTTGTCACATCCGTGGTGAGAATTACATGGCCCTGGTGAAGAGGATTAGTTTGGAGTCCTGACCTAGAATCACTAAGGAAACAGTTGAGCTTAAAGATTCTAAGCTGATGTAAAATTCAGGGAGAGAAGTTTTGTGAGACAGGTGTTAGAGAATGAAAAGTTGGTTACTCACTCATGCCAGGAGTGGCCATCATGATCCTGGAGAACACAACCTGAGCTATGGCTGACTTGGCTGCAATTTTGGATTCACCTATACGATTCCCATTTTGATCAAATACTGGAATGCCATGCATTATTTCCCTGTAAAATATAAATACATTTTACATTGACGTTATAAAGTAACACCAGCTGCCAAAGCTCTTAACATGACTTCTATGAAAACACAGGGAAACTCTTTGAATTTTGTATTTCAAATTGAGAAAAAATTGATGGCCCTATTTCACTCACCTGCCTGTCATTGCTCTTTAAAAGCTGTCATCCCTAACTTAAAGGTCCAATATCAGCCATAATGATACTTTGCCAAGAGATTTTATTTATAAATATTGTTATCAAATCTGTTTAAGAATGCAAATGCTAGAAATTTAAAAAAGAAAAGTTTGGTGTTTTTATGCAAATCAAGGACCATAACTCTTAATCTATTGAAGCAATATCAACAATATTCATACTTGACAAAAAGCATTGCTTATAAATTTGATCAAGATGGCTTAATTCTGTGTAAAACACACAGGGATGTAAAATTCCAGTAACCCGCTCACCATGGCAAGAGAATCCTAGTGAACAGTGAATGAAAAAACCATACCAATTGTTTTGTATTTTTCTTTATATCACTCTTTCCAGCTCAAAAAGAGTGAGGAAGGGCAAGTGATAACTTCAGAATTTCTTCACCCCTGACACACCTGTAGTCTTTTAACAATGAACATCTTAAAATCTTTTAAGGAATGACCTATGTGATCAATGTAAATCAAGATCGGTCTGTGATTAACTTAGTGACTAATCAGTTTGTATACCATGCACAACTCCTAGAGTACTGTTCATTTTAAGAACTGCTTCCAGTATGAAACTGCCTTTTCTATGGTATAACAGGGTGTACAAACAGTGGCTATAAATGGTACATAGAAGAAGAAATGAGTGGGTTGTGACTGTAAGATGGACCTACCTGCTCCTCATACATGGTATATTTATACAGTTGGCAGCAGCCACCGCAGTAAATGGTACGAATCTTCCTATAATGGGAGGAAATCTCTGGGGGAAAAAAAAAACAACAGAAAATGTTGAATATTATAATAAATCTGAATATGGCTTTGTAATTTATAACACTAACAATAACTTTTTTACATGTGACTGAAAAGTGTTGCATCTGCCATAAACAAGTGGCATGATAATTAGCTTTTTTCAGATTCCAACGGGGCCGAATATTAAGGCCCCGTTCCCAATGCTACCTAGGTACATTTTTTCCCAATCAAGAAAAAAAATTCCCATAGCCAAGAAATATATTTTCTTTACAAATACTTTCCAAGTAAATCGCTGTCAAATCGGTTTTGTTTATTGTACATTAACAACTCTTGTAGGTAAAAGTCTACATTCATGATTGAATAAAACTGAAGGTTCTTGATGAAAAAGTTTGTTTTTATGATGTTTTAAGTGAACTATTGTATGAATTCCAATGGGTCAAATTTCCAAATTTCTTCCATTTGACGATTTATTTTCCTAATTTGGCAATTTTACCAATAACAAAAAAAAAAAATTGGCAGGGGCCTTATTCCAAAAACATGGAACAAGGTTCAGGACTGCCACAAAATACGCCCATCAGAGTATGGGGACTCTCAGAAATAGCTCAGAGAAACAAGCTATTGTCTCCTAAATCCCATTAGTTAATGAATGTTACTTATTACATAATAACATGTGTGAAAAGTTTGAAAAGGATTGGGCAAACGGTATTGAAGTTAGAGCCTGGACAATCACAATTTCAAGTTACTTGTGTACGTCAAGGGCCATAACTTCTAAGTCATTCACTCGATAATGCTGGATATCGAACTCATCCGCGATATTATGGCCATGCACATGTGTGAAAAGTTTGAAAAGGATTGGACTAACGGTATTGAAGTAAGAGCCCGGACAATCACAATTTCAAGTAAAAAACCAAGATTGGCCAAAAGGAAGGGCAAATGGTATTGAAGTTAGAGCCCGGACAACAAATGTTCCACGCCCACCCACCCAGCCACCCACCCAGCCACCCACCCGCCGTGAGTGTTCACATAATACGCCCCATCTTAAGATGGGCGTATAAAAAGCCCTGTGATACCACACTCAGTCACGGCATCCCTGCATTAGACCAACCAGTACTGGGACTACTGGTATGTGCTAATCAGAAAAGAAATATTCCCTGATTACTCATACAGTATTTTGGCCTTGTAGCCTAGATTCTACAGTCAGCATGGCAACGAAAAGTCCCTTGTTTCATATACCATTAAATGTTGCACTAAAATAATATTTATCAAAATTTTTAAATGTGTGCATAAATATTCATGAGGTAAATTATTATTTTGAAGACTGTTTTTGTCTTTTATAAGTCTTGACAATACAACTTAACAATGAAACCATAACCATCCCCTACAACAGACATACATACTGAGACTAGTTTGTTGATGGTCAGGGCTGTTCCAACAGCTCCCCCTGAGGCCAGTACATAGGAGAGACCCAGCTGGCTGAAATATACAGATACAGTAAAACCTCACTCTGCGACCAACTCATTTTCACGACCAACTCAATATTACGGGCACATTTTGTCGGACCCGATTTTTTCTCTATATATTTCAGTGGTCGCTCCCCTCATTAAAGCGGGCAACCCAAAATTGCGTAAAAAGACCACTAAAACTGGACCAAATCATAAAATTAGTCTTATTTTGACCTCAATAATATGGTCCTGTGAAAAAGTTGATTCAAGTTGTCATATTACGACACCTGGTTTCCAGTACAGGTGAAGGTCACACATGCCGTAATTCGGATGTTTTGATAACACGGTAGATAAGATTTGATGGAGAGTGAAAACAATGGGTGAGATGGGTAATATTACATAACAGAGAGGAATCTTGGGATCTACAGATGTATTTCCTGTCAAGCTAACGAGTATTTGTTATATGTCCAGATGAGCTGCACCTGAATAGCAGTCTAAAGTTTTGACAGTCGTTAATTGGCACGAAGACTTCCCACGAAAATTAACTTGACTAAAATAGTATTATATATCCCGTCATATTAGTTAATCACTTTCATAACTACTTTCCGAAGACTTTGATTTAAAAGTGAAATCAAACTTTAAGATCTTTAAATTCAAAAGAAATTTTCTTGAATCAAAACAACACGGGGAAAAGTCGGAGACAACTGGATGATTAAATGAAGTCTATGCCTACAACAATTGAATAAGCAATCAGCTTGATAATTATAGGAAAATTAGAGAAATTTAAAATGGGTAGACTTTTAATCGGCATGATATGACCATAGATTTTAATTTTAAATGTGAAAAAAAAAGTTTTATAAAAAAAATCAGGATTACATTACATAACAAAACTTTTAAAAAACATTAAATTGATTCAAGAGATGTTATTTTCATCTATCAAATTAAAAAACAGTATTGAATTTGATCAACATTGAAATGAAATATTCATGAAAAGACCATAACTCAATAATAAGACCAACTCAGTAATAAGACCACTTTTAGATGGACCCAATAGTGGTCTCATTATCAAGGTTTTACTGTATATCATTAATATGAAATTATTTCATTCGCAAAAATTAGGGTATACATGTCACTAGGGGTGTGAGTGATACTAGGCTAAGTGCATTTATTTATATAAGCACTTAGCCTAGTTTTGCTCTCACCCCCAAATGTACTAATTTGACAACATATACTTACCTCCATGAAAGTTTCTGGGTTAATCCAGTAGGGCCCTAATTCATTAACCACTCTCAGACACAAGCAATGTGAATTTTCAAAGTGATGTTTCATTAAATCTTTAAGTATTCCAGTGACTAAAACAAGAAAGTCAGTAGAACTGACAGATGCTCCCCGAAGAATGTCATTGTTACAAATAAGGCCTCTTAACTCTCTAAACAGTAAACCATATTATATATTTTTGTTCCTTTTGATGAGACAGAAGATAAAATGGTTAATACTTTGGTGTCCCCCAAGATCACACAGGGGTCAGGCCCCACCCCAAAAATTTTACTTAGGACCTTTCAGCTCAAAGCTGTTGAAATCCCCATTCCTAAATCATATCTATTCTCCTCATCAGATGAGATGTTTTACCAACTCTAATTTGGAGACTTAGTAACAGTTTACTATTTAATATGATAATACGTGTTACTCATCAGATCTTTCATTGATTTTTTTTAAGTTTTTATACTACTGAAAATTAAGTCATACATTTCAATGTGTGCTCATATCAAAGAGGTTAACCAACACTCTTGACATATGACTGGATATTTGAAATAGTGTATATTGGCCTAAACAACAATTAGCTGACATGATTATGATTGACATTACTAGCATATTGAATTTTGTGGGGTTTTGTTTAAATGATATCTGTTAAATTAGGCAAATGACATGAATATCAGTCAACAACATGGTAGTAGGGGCCATAACTCTCTTAAAAATTGAGGAACCAGGTCACGTCGACGATATGCGTATCTACTCTTGGTAATAAAGCTTCCCATAAAGTTTCATTGAATTCAAGCCATTAGTTCCTGAGAAATAGCCCGGACAAGAATCATGCAATATGAACTATAGGCCAAAAAGTCAAGGGGCCATAACTCTGTGAAAAATTGAGGAACCAGGTCACGCCGACGATATGCGTATCTACTCTAGTGATAAAGCTTCCCATGAAGTTTCGTTGAATTCAAGCCATTAGTTCCCGAGAAATAGTCCGGACAAGGAAAGTGTGACGGACAAACGGACGGACGAAGCGGCGACTATATGCGTCACCTTCGGTAAGCATAATTATATTTTTAAATTTGCAAAGGGAATAATAACCAGTATTATTCAACTTTTGTACATGGTTCACCATAAAAGAAGAAATGGACTATATCTAATTTTAGAATCATGAGTCAAAAATATAGACTAAGGAGGCTGATAAATTGTGGTCCAGTACTTTGTGCTTAGGATGGTTTTAAAAATTCTTGCCTCTCAGAGAGATTCAAACTCCAAACCTTTGTAGTCAATGAACACAACCACAGGACCATCACACCATTAACAACCATGCATCTCTCCCAAAGGTATCAGGTTTGTTAAAAACTTAGTGCATTTGAAAAATAAAAAATAATAAAATTCAATGACCTTATTAAAAATAAGGCCATTGATTTTTTGTTGTTGTAGTTAATGGGCAGTAATGTACCAGGTACCTTTGATCTCTCCAGCCATATTTAAGAAAATTGCCTGAGATCATGAAATTTTATGTCATTTAGAACTTGATCACCCTAATTTACACTTACCTGACTTATTTCACTGTTTATAAACTACATGGTCAGAGCTCAAATTTAATATCTTTTCCCATTCGCAAAAAAAATGCTAGTGGTTTAAAACATAACTGACAAACTTTTTTTTTCTACTCGCATTTAACCGAAAATTCAAGTGTTAATATTAAGCCCGGACTCTATTTAAAGTTAAACTCTTTCTCCTATTTCTTTACTGTCCTTAACGCCAGTGCTTTAGATCTATGTGCTTTCTTTGGTTTGTCGATTTCAGATTCTGTGCAAAGTTCATTAACATCACAAGATATATTTAATAAAAAACTGGATATCTTTCATTTTGACACTGTTCAACTGATGATCAAATTCAGCATCAGACACGTTTCCATTGGAAACCAGGAATAGTGAAAAAAAGGCTTCCATGATCATTAAGAGGGTGTGGATAACTTTTATTGATTGAAAATTAAATTAATATTGTAATTTTAAACTTTAATAATTAGAATCAAAGTTAGAAAATATAGCGGTATTAAGTATTAATTTTCATTAGGGGATATATTAATTGAACACAGCAGATGTTTAAACATATATATGTTTGTGTTGTGTAACGTAGTAGACAGACCGGACCCGCTTTTGATACAAGTCATACAATTTACTGGTGTAAATTTTAATTTTTGATATTAAAACCAAGATAGGATTGTTTAGTTTTGATGATGTTATTATCTTATTGAAATTATCTCATTTAGACATGTTTAAGAAATTGTTCAAGCCAAAATTTTCACTCGCAAAAAAATGCTAGTGGTTTAAAACATAACTGGCAAACTTTTTTTTTCTACTCGCATTTTGCCGAAAATTCGAGTGTTAATATTAAGCCCGGACTCTATTTTAAGTTAAACAACCAACTCTTTCTCCTATTTCTTTACTGTCCTTAACGCCAGTGCATTAGATCTATGTGCTTTCTTTGGTTTGTCGATTTCAGATTCTGTGCAAAGTTCATTGACATCACAAGATATATTTAGTAAACAAGAGGGCCATGATGGCCCTGAATCGCTCACCTGAGTACCATTGCTTCAACTGATGTCAAGGTTTTTAAACAGACAAGGATTCTGATATAACTTAATCTAAAACATTTTACCCCTGACAATACTACACACCAAATATCTAAGCAATGGGCCATATGGTTTCAGAGAAGACTTGGGCGCAGGGTCATTTATCACCGTAGGGCCAAGACTTTGAAAATCTTTGTAATGAACCATAAGATGCTACTACATACCAAAAATCTTAGCTCTAGGCCTTATTGATTCATAGAAGAAGATTTTTTAAGATTTTCCTATTTAACTCTATGTAAAACAAGTGACCCCTGGTGGGGGGTCATTTATCACCATAGGGCTATGATTTGTACAATCTTGGTAGTGGCCCATAAGATGATGCTTCATACCAAATATCTAAGCTCTAGGCCTTATGCATTCATGGAAGAAGATTTTTTAAGATTTTCCTATATAACTCTGTGTAAAACAAGTGACCCCTGGTGCGGGGTCATTTATCACCATAGGGCTATGATTTGTACAATCTTGGTAGTGGCCCATAAGATGATGCTACATACCAAATATCTAAGCTCTAGGCCTTATGATTCATGGAAGAAGATTTTTTAAGATTTTCCTATATAACTCTATGTAAAACAAGTGACCCCTGGTGCGGGGTCATTTATCACCATAGGGCTATGATTTGTACAATCTTGGTAGTGGCCCATAAGATGATGCTTCATACCAAATATCTAAGCTCTAGGCCTTATGCATTCATGGAAGAAGATTTTTTAAGATTTTCCTATATAACTCTATGTAAAACAAGTGACCCCTGGTGCGGGGTCATTTATCACCATAGGGCTATGATTTGTACAATCTTGGTAGTGGCCCATAAGATGATGCTACATACCAAATATCTAAGCTCTAGGCCTTATGGATTCATAGAAGAAGATTTTTTAAGATTTTTCTATATAACTCTATGTAAAACAAGTGACCCCTGGTGCGGGGTCATTTATCACCATAGGGCTATGATTTGTACAATCTTGGTAGTGGCCCATAAGATGATGCTACATACCAAAAATCAAAAGGCTAGGCCTTGTGGTTTAAAAATGACCCCTGGGGCGGGGCCAATTTTGACCCCAGGGTCATAATTTGTACAATCCTGGTAGACAGTCATAAGATCATGCTACATACCAAAAATCAAAAGGCTAGGCCTTGTGGTTTCAGAGAAGAAGATTTTTTAAATTTTCATTTTTAAAATCTATTTTTAGCTCCTGTGACCTAATTATGCGATGGACCAGAACCATTTATACAACTTTAGTAGAGCTTCATCCAAGGAACATTCCTGCAAAATATTTTTCAAATTGGCCAAGCCGTTTAGGAGGAGATGTTGTTTGAAGCAATTGTTGACGCCGGACGCACGCACGGACGCACGCACGGACGCACGGACGACGGACGACGGACGCCGGACAAAAGGCGATCAGAAAAGCTCACCTTGAGCACGTTGTGCTCATGTGAGCTAAAAACTGGATATCTTTCATTTTGACACTGTTCAACTGATGATCAAATTCAGCATCAGACACGTTTCCATTGGAAACCAGGAATAGTGAAAAAAAGGCTTCCATGATCATTAAGAGGGTGTGGATAACTTTTATTGATTGAAAATTAAATTAATATTGTAATTTTAAACTTTAATAATTAGAATCAAAGTTAGAAAATATAGCGGTATTAAGTATTAATATTCATTAGGGGAAATATTAATTGAAAACAGCAGATTTTTTAACATATATATGTTTGTGTTGTGTAACGTAGTTGAAAGACCGGACCCACTTTTGATACATGTCATACAATTTACTGGTGTAAATTTTGCTTTTGATATTAAAACCAAGATAGGATTGTTTAGTTTTGATGATGTTATTGATTATCTTATTGAAATTATCTCATTTAGACATGTTTAAGGAAATGTTCAAGCCAAAATTTTCACTCACATAAAAATGCTAGTGGTTTAAAACATAACTCACAAACTTCATTTTCTACTCGCATTTTGCTGAAATGCGAGTGTTAATTTTGAGCCCTAATGGTATAAGACCGCAAACTGATCTATGCACCATTCCAGTTTTTAGCAGTGAAAACTAAACCCCAGATTTCTGATCCATGGCTATATCAACTGCTCACAAACAGTATTACAAACAAAACAATGTTTTTGTATAAATCGGGTTACACTTTGACTAACCATTATCCCAGTGTAGCCAGTGAAACAATTTGAATACATCATGTAAATACTGAAAATGTCCACAAGACTTGTAAAAGTTGCTTTCGAATACAATGTTGTGAAAACATTAGGGCATGCTTACCTGACAGGTACGGGAGACTCGCCACTCCTGTTTGTGTAGTTCACAATGGCGTTAAACGTCTGATTAAACCACTGCCAGAATATCACCTCCTTTGGTGTTCTGGGAATAAAAAGTGAGCCATATTAATGATATGGTAGCTATTGGTTTTGTTTTCAACATTTATACTTCCCAAAAAGGAAATTTATTTTCATCATTTCTTTTTATATTTTATAGATACCCGTGTCAAATAATCTTTAAATATGCCATTTCTTGGTCAAACTGAACCATTTTTTTTTCTTCAGAAAATCTATTGGGAATTTCTACAATCATATTGAGATAAACATATACTTTCTTGTACTGAAAATATAGCCAAATATTTGTTATAAACACAGCTGGAAAAGAACACTGAATACTTAATTACGGTAGTAAGCCAAATTGTAGGAACAATTTTGATGTTTTGTGTTTATGTTTATGGTGTTGACATAATTTCCTGTAAATCTATGTTTACATTACACCTTAGGAAGGCCTTATTAACCAATAACCAACACAATGCTTTGCCACAGAATAAGAAGCTGTGACAACCAGACAAGGTATTTTACACAAATTCCAAGTCAAAAGGGGCCATAAATGTATCAAAAATTTACAGATTTTACCCAAAATCAAATCTTGTCTTTATTTATGAGATAAACATGCATACAAAATGTATCTATATCTGTTGAGCCTACGATGACTTATCAAGTGGACAAGTATTTTTGGCAAATTGTAAGTCATCAAGGGGCCATAACTGTAGCAAAAATATACAAATATTGCCCTTTGTTAAACATGGCCTTCATGAACAAGTGTACCAAGAATCATATAAACCTGTCAACCTGTTTGTGAACTTGATCAGATAACCAACAGACTTACCAACAAACTCAATCCTATAAATAATTTCTTTTTACATTAACACAAGAGTTTTAGAATTCAAAATGGTTGAGATAATATAAAATGTAACAAGCCATATTTTTTTCAATACTGAAAATTATTTAGTATTAATCTTATTGTTAAGCATAAAAAGTTATCTCCCTTTTTATTTATCAAATTCTCCCAAACAGACTTACTTGTAAAAGGTCATCATACAGCCGGTGATGGTCATGTTACACGGGACCTGAGCTGACATGCGGCCAAATATAAACATCTTCTCTTTCGTATCAGGGTGGTAAGCTGAGTCATACAGGTGTTTGGCTTCCCATATTTGGTCATCCGTGAGATCCTTTAATTCATCTCCTGCCCTGGGAACAGACAAAAACTGTTATTTTTCTTTAACATTCAAAAGGAGGGAAAGCAGAGGAAAATCAAACAGGATGAACTTATATATATATCAAATCTTATTTTAATTTCCTTGTTAAAAAAATAATAAATAAATAAACAAGAGGGCCATAGTTCTACATGGATCAAGTTTATTTTAGCAACTTTTGTGAAGGTTCACCCAAAGGATTATCCCTGCCTAGTTTAATCAAATTCTGTGCACCGGTTTCAGAGGAGGTGTCGTTTAACGTAAATTGTTGATGACGCACAACGCATGATGATGGACGCAGGGTGATCCTAAAGCTCACCATGAGCATGCTGTGCTCAGGTGAGCTAAAAAATTATATCA
This sequence comes from Solen grandis, assembly GCA_021229015.1. NCBI lineage: Eukaryota > Metazoa > Mollusca > Bivalvia > Adapedonta > Solenidae > Solen > Solen grandis. The sequence continues at coordinate 82,112,571 of CM037778.1, forward strand.
TATATAAATAAAAAAACAGGGTTTTCCTAAAGAATCACAGAAAGCAGGTTATTTTTAAATTGTAGTAGAAAGAGTGGTCTGGGGGTCCTATGAAGTATTGTGATTTTTTTCAGTTCCCTTGAATTATTCAACGAGAAACAATATCCTTTTTGTAAGCTGTCCATTTAAACATAGCCTGTTTATGACCATGTGTACACATGTAAAAGTGGGTTGATAACATTTGGTTTATTGGCCTCACTTGAATATTTTGCCCTTGTATATTAACTTTATCATAATATACATTACAATTGCAACAGAATTACATGTAAAGCCCTTTTCCTATCATTGTTATCAGTCCTTTGCTAATTCATTTGAGAATTATCTTACAGAATAACTTTTGTATTTTTAATTTTTCTTCCATGTTAGTTTATTGAGTAAAGTCCTATCTAGAAAACTTCATAATCTTCTATTAAAAAACTTGACCTTATCAAAAATACTTGGATGCTTCCAATTCATTTCCTTCATATTCATATATTAAAACCCACCTGAATTATTTAAATTTGTGGTGAACTTTATGTTTTTGGCAAGAGACAGTATGTTGTTGTCTTTGACAAGATATGAATTCAAACAATGAATAAAGAAAAGCTGGGATTAGGTAAAATGGAGGCTGCAATTCCTGGTTTGCATTAATTGATAAATCATTGAATATGTGTCCTTTTTTTCATTTAAATTTGATTATATATGATTATATTTGTCTGTGATATCTGTTAAGATGGAAAGAAGGCTGATTATAGTTACTGAGATTTCAAAAAGTTAACCCTTTCCCTCATATAGACTCATTTTGACGCACTCAATAGGTACCACATAAAGCCTGATCTGCAGAAAAACCACAGTTAAACCTTACCAAATTTAATTTAAAGTCCTCATTTCCAGACCACTGAGGAGCAGCGAACAGCATAAAACCTGATCAGCCTGCGAGTTATTCGCAGGCTGATCTGGTTTTATGTTGTTCGCATAGGTCTTTTCATGGTTTCCTCTATGAGGGAAAGGGTTAAACAAACACTCTTGCACTGACACATTCAACTAGCAAGAATGGTAAGTGAAACAAAGGTGACAACTGATATTCCTGTGTGATATGTGTCTGGCCTGACACTCAATTTTAACAATGTTTGTATTAATTAAACTATTCATTTATGCATGAAGATATACAAGATTATTTGCAATTTCATTTATAGAAGATTATAATTATGCAACATCAATTGCTATTCATTTATAAAAGATTATAATTAAGTAACATCAACTGCTGTTTCATTTACATTCCCATATAAACATGTATTACAATTTGTTACCTTCATTATACAGTAGAACCTCGCCAAACCAAACATCGTTAAACCGAATTCCTCGCTATTTCGAAGTTTATTTTCGGTCCCGATTTCTTCCCTTCTTATTTTAACTAAAAATAAAATGTTTAATCCGAATTTCGCTATTTCGAAGTAAAATTCCGGTCCCGAGGTCGCATTTAATGTACATTTTTCAATTTTTATTTCAAAGTCAAATTTCATAAATTTTCGTGAACTAATTATCGTTCTTATTATCATTCGTATCCGGGTCAGTAACCCAGTTTATTTTGCGGAGGCAATTGGAGTGATGGCTCAGGCAAGTTTTTCACACCTTTTTTCGAGATTGGGTTGGGCAACGTGTGTCCCACCGGAAATGTTGATTATTGCTAATCGATGTCTGACAGGTTGCATAATATGCACGTGCCAGAAGATAAACCCAGGTGTCAGATCTTTAGTACATTCCATGTCATAGCGTTCGTCACCGGCATGCGACGCTACCTGAAGCAGCAGATCGACGGTAAAAATATGTATCATTGTTTGACATGGTAGAATGATTATGCTCACCAGAAGCATCTAAGTAGATCATGATATATTTTCATTACTTTTCATAACTTGCAAACAGTATATACGTACACCTAATAGGTGGTTTTCATGGCATAACGATTTCCACAATATGCACCGGTAATGAAAACGCAGACATGCAAGCTCACAAACTGAAATTTCCATCAGATTTTTAATCCGAATAATCGTTATTTCGAAGTTTTCAGCTTGGTCCCAAGGACTTCGATTTAACGAGGTTCTACTGTATAAACAAGAGGACAAAGGTGGCCCTGGAACACTTACAAGAATACCATCAACCTTATAAAACAAATTGGGTCACTTGTTTATTACCTGGTTACCTTCAGCAGCAACTATTCAAATATCAGATACAAAGAATTCTGGTTTCTATAAAGATAGCTGACCATCTGTTGTTGTTGTTGTATTGGGGTTTACTGTCGCTGCGATAGTATTTCAATCATATAGCGATTTCCAGCTAATTACAGGTGGAGGAAGACCCCGAGTACACCGAGGTACTCGGGTAGATCCACCAACCTACCGCAAGCCAGCTGGAAGGCTTCCTCATACGAAAAATCCAAAGTCCCTTCCGGGATTCGAACCCACAGCGGTGAGGGGCTGAGAGATTTGTAGTCTACGACTGTAACCGCTCGGCCACGGCGGCCCCCTGACCATCTGGTCCCATTTTTCAAGGGATCAAATATGCTTAACTAAGTCCCTGACCATCTGGTCCCATTTTTCAAGGGATAAACTTAACTAAGTCCTGTAGTGCACCATGAGTTACATGGTATCATTACAAAACCAAATATTATCTGAACATTTGTTTCAGAAGAATTTTGAAATTTTCAATATAAAGTATAGAAGAGTGTTCTTTGGAACACATGTGTCACCTGCTGAAGTGTGACGGAAAAAGTGTGACAGACAGATGGATGGACAGACGACAAAAACGCGATCTCTATGTGTCACCTCTGCTTACAACAGGTGACCCAAATGGAAACTTGCTGATCCCCAAGGAGCATCATTTTTCAAGGGATCAACTTTATTTTAACAATAATGATAGTGAGCATTTGTGCCATTGGTTTCATAGAAGAATTTTAAAATATTCTGTAGAGAACAAGAGGGCCATGATGGCCATTAAATCGCTCACCTGAGAAATATTGCCCATATTGCCTTTTATAACACAGTCATACTGAATACAAAATCCATGTAGAAGTAAATATACTGAACCTGTGGTACAAATTTTGATGGTTATAGCGATAAAATCAAGTGATCCCTAGGGTGGGGCCAATTTTGTGCCAAAAGCCACTTAAAAACTTGGTTCTGGTCTACAGGCCATGTTACATACCAAATATCTAAACCCATGATCATCGTTTCTGACAAAAAGATCTTTTAAAGACTCCCCTATATAAGTCTATGTAAAATCAAGTGACCCCTGGGGCAGGCCCAATTCTGACCGAAGAGCCATGATTTGAACAACTTGGTAGATATCTATAAGGCCATGTAACACATCAAATATCTAAACTCCAGGAAAATTTTAAGCCTATGTAAAATCAAGTGACGCCTGGGGCGGAGCCAATTTTGACCGAAGAGCCATGATTTGAACAATCTTGGTTGAGGTTCACTACGCAATGCTACACACCAAATATCTAAGTTCTAGGCCTTGCAGAAAAAGATTTTCAGAATTTGCAAAATTTGCATTTTTAAAATCTATTTTTAGCTCCTGTGACCTACTTTTTCAACCAATCAAAATAATTTGAACAACTTTATGATAGAGGACATCATAAGGATGATTCCTGTGAAGTTTGGTCAAGATCTATTCAGCAGTTTAGGTGGAGATGTTGTTTAAAGGAAATTGTTGACGCCAGACACATGGACAACTGACACCGGACAAAAGGCAATCACAATAGCTCACCACGAGCACGTTGTGCTGTTAAAAAAGGAAACTAAAGCTGAACCACTTGGGGCCAAATTTTTCAAGGGAAAAACATTTCTTCATTTAGCAATTATGGTAGAGGGCTATATGGTGACAATTTTGATTGAGTGATTTCTTGAGTTTACTGTCGCTGTGGCATTATTTCAGTCATATAGCGACGTCCAGCTAATTACAGGTGGAGGAAGAACACGAATGCACTGAGGCATCCAGGTAAAACCACCGACCTACGGCAAGCCAGCTGGAAGGCTTCCTCGCACAAAAATCCAAATGACCCTGCCAGGACTTGACAATTTTGAATTCAAAGAATAAGATTTTTGAAATTTTCTATAGAGAGTATATTAGGAAACTATAGCAACCACCCTGTGGGGTGGGGGGTCATTTTTCATAGGATCATTATTATTTCATTTTATCAATTAAGGTAGAGGGCCATGAGGTGACCATTTGTGCGAAATGAATTAAATTCTGACCATTCGTTTACAGAAGAAGAATTTTGAAATTATCTATACAAATGTATAGAGTATACATGTAAAAGGAAACTAGCCAATCCCCTGTAGGCCTCATTTTTCAATTGCTGTCATCAATCGTAAAATCTAATGACCATTTTTGCCAAATAAAAAATTGATATTAGATACAAGATGATTTTTATTGATACAATTCTGTTACTTGCAATGACAACAAGTTTTCTGCATGGATCAAGCTCATTTTAGAAAATTTTATGAAGAACCACCCAAAAATCATTCATTCTAGGCTTCATCAAATTCTACTCAATGGTTTCAGAGGAGCATTTAAAGCAAAGTGTTGCTGTTGGATGCCACGTGACTCAAGAAAGACACACACAGAAAAGCTGACCTTGAGCACCTGTGGATGGGGTTAAAGTTCTTGCCTAAAAAACAAACAAGAATCTTGATTTGGGTTTAAATTCAAACACATGTCATATTCAAAATAAAAATATGCCCCCAGGCAAAATCTATAAAAACACATTTAATTAAAAAAAAGTCTAAAAATTCAGTGATTCAAATCATATATCCTTTTATTATGATTACTATACAGTGTAAAACAGCCAACATATTTGTGCAGTTTAAATTAGATTTGTCACAACCCCTTTTGACTTTTGATTTATCAGAGGAACTTGGATTTTTGTGAAGAAAAAACAACAACTGACATTAATAAGTATGTCAAAAACTTCTTGGTTACTCTGAATGCATGTACTGACATAGCAGTAATACATGTACCTGGTATTTTGTATGCACATTTAGCTGGTATTATCAAATTAGTCCCTACTGTTTTCATGCATAATAAACAACCTGTATACTTCATATTCCCAAGTCAGTGGTGTACCCATGGGCTTTACAAATTCATTGATATAGCCTACAATTTAATCCTTGAATAATCATATACAAAATTACTGTATTCAAATTAATGGAATTTTCTTAGCCATGCATGCAGAAGGTGTAAAATCTACAATGTTCTATAAGCAACCTAAAGTGTCAAAAGGTACAGAAATAAGCAGATCCTCAAGTTACCTGTACAAAATTGCTGAGCCAAATCTGTACTGTTTCAGTCTACCAAGCCTGGGCATAATGAAGACAGAATTTTGATTTTCTGTACAGAGTTGACACAGACACAGGATCAGACACTAAGTCTGCACAGAAAATATCATATTTTCTATGCAGAGACATTCTGAACCAGATTTTTTCCCGTGTATTTAATTTATCATACAGATATTTTGCTCCTTTTATGTTAGACATTATGCTACACACCAAATATCTCAGCTCTAGGCCTTATGGTTTCTGACTAGAAGATTTTTCTAGTTTTTTCCATTATAACTCTATATAAAATAAAGTGATCCCTGGGGCGGGGCCAATTTTAACTCAAGGGCCATGATTTGAACAATCTTGGTAGAAGTCCACGACACAATGCTACACGCCAAATATCTAAGCTCTTGCAGAAGAAATTCAAATTTTACATTTTTAAAATCAATTTTTAGCTCCTGTAACCTACATTTTCAACCAATCAAAATAATTTCAACAAATTTGATAGAAGGCATCATAAGGATGATTCCTGTGAAGTTTGGTCAAAATGATTTTGTTCTTTGTCTATAAGTTTAAACAAGAGGGCCAAGATGGCCCTAGATCGCTCAGCTGAGAAAGGTATCATTCATTGCCTATACAAAACAGTTTGCTTTAGAATTAAGATGATGAGGTGAAACAATGTTCAGGAATTTTCTGACCCCATCCACAAAAGATATCATCATGACAAACATTCTGCCAAAGTTTGAGGATGATTGGACCAAAAATGTTGCCCTCAGAGTATAAACAAGATTTTTCTAAGATTTGACCAACTGACCTACATTTCTATCCAGCCCCACCCATTTTCAAACTGGTTCGAGATATCATCATGACAAGCAATCTGACCAAGTTTGAGGAAGATTGCATCAAAACTGTGGCCTTTAGTGTGTAAACAAGATTTTTCTAAGATTTGACCTACTGACCTACTTTTGGATCCAACCTGACCCATTTTCAAAAGGGTTCAGATATCATCAGACAAACATTCTGACCAAGTTTGAGGAAGATTGGATTAAAATTGTAGCCTCTAGTGTGTAAACAAGATTTTTCTAAGATTTGACCTACTGACCTACTTTTGGATCCAACCTGACCCATTTTCGAAAGGGTTCAAGATATCATCAAGACAAACATTCTGACCAAATTTGAAGAAGATTGGATCAAAATTGTGGCCTCTAGTGTGTAAACAAGATTTTTCTAAGATTTGACCTACTGACCTACTTTTTGATCCAACCTGACCCATTTTCGAAAGGGTTCAAGATATCATCAAGACAAACATTCTGACTAAGTTTGAGGAAGATTGGATCAGAATTGTGGCCTCTAGTGTGTAAACAAGATTTTTCTGAGATTTGACCTACTGACCTACTTTTTGATCCAACCTGACCCATTTTCAAAAGGGTTCAAGATATCATCAAGACAAACATTCTGACCAAGTTTGAGGAAGATTGGATCAAAATTGTGGCCTCTAGTGTGTAAACAAGATTTTTCTAAGATTTGACCTACTGACCTACTTTTTGATCCAACCTGACCCATTTTCGAAAGGGTTCGAGATATCATCATGACAAACAATCTGACCAAGTTTGAGGAAGATTGCATCAAAACTGTGGCCTTTAGTGTGTAAACAAGATTTTTCTAAGATTTGACCTACTGACCTACTTTTGATCCAACCTGACCCATTTTCGAAAGGGTTCAAGATATCAACAAGACAAACATTCTGACAAAGTTTGAGGAAGATTAGATCAGAATTGTGGCCTCTAGTGTGTAAACAAGATTTTTCTAAGATTTGACCTACTGACCTACTTTTTGATCCAACCTGACCCATTTTCGAAAGGGTTCAAGATATCATCAAGACAAACATTCTGACCAAGTTTGAGGAAGATTGGATCAAAATTGTGGCCTCTAGTGTGTAAACATCAAAATTGTTGACGGATGACAAGATCTTTCTAAGATTTGACCTACAGACCTACTTTTTCATCCAACCTGACCTATTTTCAAAAGGGTTCAAGATATCATCAAGACAAACACTCTGACCAAGTTTGAAGAAGATTGGATCAAAATTGTGGCCTCTAGTGTATTAACAAGATTTTTCTTAATTTACCTACGACCTACTTTTTATCCAACCTGACCATTTTCAAAAGGGTTCAAGATATCATCAAGACAAACATTCTGACCAAGTTTGAGGAAGATTGGATCAAAATTGTGGCCTCTAGTATGTAAACATCAAAATTGTTGACGGACGACAAGATTTTTCTAAGATTTGACCTACTGACCTGCTTTTTGATCCAACCTGACCCATTTTCAAAAGGGTTCAAGATATCATCAAGACAAACATTCTGACCAAGTTTGAGGAAGATTGGATCAAAATTGTGGCCTCTAGTGTGTAAACATCAAATTGTTGACGGACGACGGACAACGGCAGATGGACAATCAAGTATCCCAAAAGCTCACCCTGAGCTATGCTCAGATGAGCTAAAAATCTATAAAATAAAATTCTTGTTCAACTTTGTCTTAAGGAACCAGAATATTTTCTACACAAAAATGTTCTTATGTGACATACAGTTCTAAAATAAAGAATCTTCATTACAGGAAAAAGAATGATCACAAGTCTATGCATATACAGATAATATTATTGCTGTTTTAAAGGACTTTTTTTTCTCCAATAATCAGATACTTGCTAATTAACAACACATATTTTAATTTATAAATAATAATAATTTTCAAATTTTTTTAAAATTTTCCTTTCTCTCTCTCTCTCTCTCTCTCTCTTTTCATATCAAATGATGAATCACTATAAAGTAAAATGTTGATTCACAAAAACATAAGCACAAATGCATTAAAACATTGAAAGAACTTATGGAAAAACAATTTAATTCACTCTTATTCAATATT
>CM037778.1:82120928-82136814 GCA_021229015.1 Solen grandis
TTTTTTTTACATTATACGCCCTTAAGTATAATTCAATCATTAAATCAGCATAATCTGACATGCAACTACACGTTGGCAATCAAGTATCTTGCAATTAATTTGGTCAATGTCTCCAGGCTTTGATTGGAATAAAAATCTTAAAATCTACACATTACAATCTACATGTAATGCCAAGCTCCATGAATAGTGGAGAGTCTTTAGACCATAAAATATCATTTTCAAATGGAGCTGACACACAATGTATTTATAGCGAAAAGTTTCAAGGACAGCAGCGACCTTACCTTGCCTATAGACAACTGTAGGTGACGGAGCATCTTCCCAAGGGAATGTATGATGTCATCCACGGGCTTGTCGACCCGGGGGTGGAGTCTCTGTTCCTATAAATATGCGGATGAAAACCATGCTAGAGACACTCATGAAGCATTAATTTAATAATAAACATTAACAGAATAACAACTCATGGTACAATAAATATGTTTAAGAAGAGTATTTTATCGAAAATTTGACATATATGTGTATTAATTGATAAATATTTGGCCCAAACAAGATTTTTTTACACAATTTAAGTATATAAGTATTTTGGCCAAAACAATAACAAGTGACAGGAATTTTTGCAATGTTTCGTCCCAGTACAGATTATTTGTATCAGTCAAATAATTTTGTGCTCAATGTCTATTAAATCTAAAGCAATTCTGTATAAAGCAAACATACATAATATGTGCAACAAGGATTTTTTAACTTACATCCACATTAACTTTGAACAAGACATGAATATGATGCAACAATCTGCTTCTGAAAATGTCACTTAAGCATTCACTTTAACTAAATTCAAAAATGGTCAAACTGCAAAACCAATCATTACTATATATTTTAAAATTAAGGAGTTATGCTCCATATCAGGAATTTTTACAAAGGGGCAAACATGTAACTCCAAAATTATGAACCACAGAGTGATTCCGCCTCAATGAGATGTATGCACCTATAAAATTTCAAGTCAATACCTCTTATAATGTAGGAGTTATGCTCCAGACAAGGAATTTTATCAAAGGGGCATAACTCCATCAAAAATGGTCAAACCGCAAAACACAGGTAATATTCTCCAGGGTGACTTAGTGAAGGTACTTCTGTTAAAGTATGGACAAAATATTATTATTATTATTATTATATTACATCGTTAAGGGGCATAGGGCCATAACTGCATCAAAAATAGTCAAACCACAAAACCCTGACAATATGTGCCAGGTCACTATGTAATAATGCTTCTATAAAGTTTGGGCCAAATCTGTTGAAATATGTAGGAGGAGTTGTGCACTGAAGAATATTTCCCTATACTTGTATATAACATATGTGAAAAAAATAACAAAGGGGCATAAGTGCATCAAAAATAGTCGAACCACAAAACCCTGACAATATGTGCCAGGCCACTATGTAATAATGCTTCTGTAAAAGTTTGGGCCAAATCCGTTGAAAAATGTAGGAGGAGTTGCGCACAGAAGAAATTGTTTATGCCCACCCGCCCCCAATCTAATAACCAGAGTTTTCCTTCGGAAAACCTGGTTAAAAATGTTATGTTTCAGTTTCAAAAGATTTCTTTCAGCGCCAATTCCGAAGTCATCCTTCAATCAGATTGTATTGCGACAACATTTGATCATATAGCTATGACTTCTACACCTGGCGTTGCTTTATGTTTCAAGTAAGAAGACTTGAAAAGTAGCTTTGCGAATTGCCCGCTGGCTGGATCTGTACTTACCAATCTTGCCACATCTGGAACTTCTTTGAATCCTCGTCTACTCCACCTATCGTCATCCGGTCGGTTCGTTTCAACATCTTCTGCTGGCAATTGGTCCTTGGCCTTTACTTTCTTTTTTACTTTTAACTTATTTGTTTTAGCTGCAGATTTTATCTTCACTTCAGATTCCACAGACTCGGCAACCTTCAGTTTATTTTCCGTTTTTCTTTTCTCGTTTTCAGTGGCATCTTCGCTCTTTAATTTCTCATTTGATATGTGTTTGTCATCAAACTGTTTGATTTTCTTCTTCCTCGGATTTAAAGACGGTGAAAGCTTTTTCCCCAACTCCTTGACGTTGTCTTTCGTTTCAAGATGTTCCTGGCTAGTCACACGTTTAGTTTCTATGACTGCCTTTGTTGTAGGTTCCGTTTTTTCTTTGAGTAGTTTAGCTGATACAACAGCATACTTGTCTTTGTGTTCACCTATAGGACCCTTTTCCTTACCAGATAATGCACTATCTGCGCCTTTATCAGACACGTCACTATTTATTTTTTCTCTTTTATTAACCCGTGAGTTACGTCTAGCTGTGGAACCCATCGTAAGTTGGTAGTTTCAGGTCAGTTTCTTCATCGACAGTTTTTGAAGAAGTAACCTTAATTCGAATTCCCCCAGAGATTAGGAAAGGTCCTTTACGACGTTTGGAAGATCCTCTGTGGTTTCGATTCCTCGGCCGTTTTCTTCGTTGATTTCGATCTTCTGAATCCTATTCATAATGTAAAAATATATTTTATATTTCATTTGAATAAAGTTTTCTAGCTTGTTATATGTCTATTGATCTTAACTCTGTGCGTTGTTTCTATGGTATTATGGACAAAATCCAAGCATAATACCACAAAAGAGATACATTTTGTTTATTGCCAAATTTGCTTGTTATATATCTATTTACAAAAAATTCAATCTGAATACCACAAATATATAACAATTTATCTTTTCCTTTAATCTAGAATCGGCATATTTCACAAATAGTTTTTCTCCTTTCTTCATAAAATCCTTTTTAAAAAATAAATCTGACCTTGAGCGACCTCTGATGGCCCCGTCCTCTCTTGTTGACATGTCTGTTGACCTGCCCTAGATCCTCTTTACTTGGTTCTGAGACACGATGAGTTCGAATCTTCGTCGTGTCTTCTGATCTTAAATCTATTCCTTTCTTGCAGTCTTAAAGAGTTCAAAGTTTAAAACAAAATGTTAGAAAAGTGGACTGAGCTTTATTCCATTTAATAGTTTGCATATCGGAAAAGTTGCCAGTATAGAAAAGGCTGACTGGCACCGCACACCTTTATATGAATATTAATAACCTAATTAAATTACTCTTCTGCTTAAAAATAGAAATTTCGACATACACAGAGACGAACACATGAAATCAGAGAAGCGCTTAAAATATACAAGAACCTTTGACCAAACTTTGACTCAAATAGCCGATAAAAGGAAATGGAGAGTAACTACTGCATAGTCCTCAGAGATCGCTATCATTTTTAGTTCAATAGATATATTTATCCCAGATGTCAAACTGTGTCATAAATATTTGAAATCATCATCACTCATATGTTATTATTCACATTTCAACCTACATACGCATTGGACCAGTTCATAAACCATTCAGTATGCCGGCCTGTCATAAACCACAATGTTCATGCATACCTATATACAGTACAGCATTGGTCCTAAGGCAACTTCATTACGGAAAGCCGGATGGGACATGCCACTTGCCCGACTTTCCGTATCTTGGAGTATCTATTTCCCGCCAGGATAAGAAGTTATTGCAAGAAAAAATAACAAAACAATCCCTCACTTTTATATTAAATATATCATAAAATGCGTCAATGTCTTCCCTTTTAAATGTAATAAATTGTCAATGGTAAATGTATAAAAATTTTAGAAAATAACTGTGAAAATCCAACAGCAGTCGAAAGTATTATTTCCAAAATGGCGTCATGAGTTCTGGACAATGAGCTCAAAATGAATCAGTCACGCGCGTGGTGCACATATAGAGACAAAATCTATAAGCAACAATTGCAATGAAGTTCTGTGTTCTTCTTACAGCGCAGATTAGTGTGAACAAGCATAGGTTGGTGTGAACAATTTAAGATGATCCAAACGAGAACAAGAAACACTGTCACACACAGCGTCCATTTTATCATAGGGTGCTTGCTCCCTGAGTTAAGTAACTGCAGGGAATACAATGATATTTTTCCGTAATTTTGTATCCTTTCATAGAGAGAGTCCCTACAATGTTCGAGATACATGGGAAAATTTGGGGGGGTAAAAAACCCTCTACAGGGGTAAATGGGCATGCTGTATCATAATTATCATGTGTGAATTTCGCTATCAGATTATAGCAACAACTATGGCTTTAAATGACTTCCGTACATAAGTTTGTTGAGAAGTGTATTCATAATCAAACATAGAATTTTTTAAGATCAGATGTTGGTTTATATAAATCTATCATTGTCTACTTGCTGGATGTTAGTAGATTTAACAGGTGCTTAAAAATGATAAAAAGAAGTATTAGTGAAAATGGTGTAAAGTAGCTACCACTTTATTAAATGAATGTGTTATCTGTTTCCCAGGCATTTTTAATAATAAAACAGTTTGGAAACAAGGATGAATCAATTTTGCCAGTTGTCGATGATTTCTCTGTAAAACTACGTCACACTTGAGATGAAATCTGCATAAGTGTACATAGCCTGAGAATAACAGTATGGCGAGAACTGAATACTTGAGGATGCTTCATCGACGCCCTCATAAAGCGTATAGTAAGGGAGATAATCACGAAAATCTCTCTTGCTTCTATCAAAAACAATTTCATTATTTTAAGTGAGTATGATCTTTGAATAATAACACCAATGATTTTGAGGATAGAACAACACTATCTTGTGTCGTACTCACACATCATTTCATTAAGATTTTCACAACTTTGTGAGTGTGTGTTGTGATTTTTCTGTTGTTGTTGTTGTATTTTTTGGTGGGGGGGGGGTATTTTCTTCTTTTTCCCTCAAGATTTACTATAGTGGTGAGAGATTTATTCCTTTCATCTGATAGAGTTTGATAACAAAGATAAGGATTTGCAATGTCCAACTAAAATCAAGAAACAGTTTAGGATGGTTCGTGAATACAGTCCTGCGGACGGAATATGAAGAAACTGTGTATATTAGTCAATACAAACGCAAAATATATCAACACAGTGAAAGACAGAAGCACGCGATGTGCTGACACGATCGTAATACAGCCGACGTAATGGCTATATGAATGTATGTACATACTGGGTTTACATCGAAATATATAGAGTAGATCTAGACTTAAAATCGCGCCACTCTGAATAAGCCAATCGTGCTTTACGAGCATTTTGTTTGGTGCTCAAAAGCTTGCGTGTGCAATCACGCATGCTAGATATGTTTAAAAGCGTGTAAATTCAATACGATTGCGATATTAAAGAGCATGTTTTTACATGCATACATCCAGATATGCGGCATATACAAATGTCACTTGATACCCTCAACTAATTGTATGTATGCCCATCTGAATAGATTCTATTTAATTTGACTTCAGAAGATTTCAGCGAAAATGATAATATTAGTAAACGAATGAGATTTGCATTCGGTCGAGGTCTGTTGTTAGTTATAACATGTTTATGAATCATGAGACGTCACGTTATGGCAAGACGCAGTCAGGTGTGGAGGTGACTGGGTTATTCATGATGCAATTATTGTTCAAAACAAAAATAGACATCTCTCTCTCTCTCTCTGTTTTCTATTTATGCTCATATGATGGTATATTTTGAAACTTTAAAAACTTTGTCTTAAGTCAGTTGGAGAAAAGTTCCAGAAGACTTATGCATATATATAGTTCCTGGGTTGGGCCAGTACTTACATGTAACAAAGTCACGAGAGAGAGTCGTCCCGACTGAGGTTCGAACCTATACATTCGGACCCGCAATCAGTTAACACTACCATTGGATAATAGAGCGGGTATGTCTGTCTGTCTGTTAATTACATCCCTCCGTAGCTCAATGAAATTAATCGATTGGTTATGTATATTCACTATCTATATATAAGATAATAACCTAGCTCTCTTCATAACAGCCCCTCACCGCGTGGGTTCGAATCCCGGCAGGGTCATTCGGATTTTCATGTGAGGAAGCGTTCTGGACAGCTGGCTTGCGGTAGGTCGGTGGCACCGTGCATTCGGGGTCTTCCTCCACCTGTAATTAGCCGGACGTCGCTATATGACTGAAATACTGTCGAAGCGACGGTAAACTCAAATAGTCAAGTCTCTTCATAACATACCCCCCCCCCCCCCCCCCCCAACACCTCTCTCTCCACTTTTATCCGTCGATGTAAATCACGATACATGTATTTGTGATTATAACTAAACCCTTTCCCTCATAGAGGAACCATGAAAAGACCTATGCGTGCAGCATAATACCAGATCAGCCTGTGAGTAACTCGCCGGCTGATCAGGTTTTATGCTGTTCGCTGCTGCTCTGGAAATGAGGATTTTATAATTAAATTTGGTAAGGTTTAACTGTGGTTTTCTGCAATCAGGCTTTATGTGGTACCTATTGAGTGCGTCAAAATGAGTCTATATGAGGGAAAGGGTTAAGGCCTACTTTCTCCCACTCGACGGTGTCTGCGCTGCACATGGACGCTGTGCGTGTGCATTTTAAAAGAGCGAAGCTACTACTCTGAAATTGCATATTAAATCTGCATATCTAGATTTGTACTTGCAATAGTTTGATATTTCCTTCAGCATACTGTATGAAAACAGGTATGAAACAGATATAGAAACCGGATTACAAGTCTGCATGTTGTATAAATAGTCTCTCCAGTCAGGCTTGTATCTCAAATGTAAACATTCCTATGGGTTTGAAATAGATGACCAAGTGTGTGCGTCAACTAAAATTAGAGTGAACAATTGTAGTATCCTGATCTGATAGTTTAAGACTGAAAAGGGCTGGATGTTTTGAAGTCAGTTATGCAGATATTCAATTGATGTAACTATCATTTGGACGCCGTGTCCATAAGTTCGATAAGACTTTGCAGTACTCCAGGAGAGCCAATGAGAGATTTTGTTTAAATATAATTGAAATCTACTACATACATGTACACTAGTCATTCACGTGTTTTAAATCTCTCATTGGACATGGACAGTGTTAAAGCTATAGTAACTTCCGATTTCAAGGTCTTGATTCGGACTCTAGCTCTGATAAAATCTTTCAATTTTAAACTCGCAAATGAAATCCATACAATTGAATAATTAAATGAATATTCTAATATAATGTAAAGAAAATAGTGTGTTGGCTTATTTCAGGGTTTTTATACATAAAATATATGGAGACCCTGCTTGATTCAAACATTCCAGCGACAATACTGGTATTTGAGTTATTCCGTGACTTCGTTATACAAGCGACATGATACCACGCTATATTGAATTATCACGATATTTTGCAAACCGGTCATCTATCCATCCATACATACGTCTTATTGTCCTATTATGTTGACCTTAATTTATTACAACTTACACTAACTACGACTTATTGTCCTATTATGTTGACCTTAATTTATTACAACTTACACTTACTACGACTTATTGTCCTATTATGTTGACCTTAATTTATTACAACTTACACTAACTACGACTTATTGTCCTATTATGTTGACCTTAATTTATTACAACTTACACTAACCACGTCTTATTGTCCTATTATGTTGACCTTAATTTATTACAACTTACACTAACCACGACTTATTGTCCTATTATGTTGACCTTAATTTATTACAACTTACGCAAACCCATTTCGATGGTTCCAAGATTGGACCAGTGCTTTGCACTGTGTATGGCCTGGTGTCAGAACAAGGCAGGCAACAGTCTTGTTTACGGTGTGTAACATTGTGGTACCATTATCATAATATCGGACTGGTGATTTCATACTATCAGAAAAAGGTTTTGTATCGTACTTGTAGACGAAGGTAAGGTATGGTACCATACTATCAATGGTTTTTGTATTGTGGTACCATTCTATTTAACGTGGTACCATGCTATCTAAGTACAGTGTATCCATGCATACGGGCTTGGTAACATACAGTTTCGTGGTATTTACTGTTAAATTACATTGTGGATTGGCAATATTCTAAAATAACAGATGTAAGGTACCATGCCATACTATAATGACTTGGTAGTGTGGTAGTAGTTACTCTCCTGTAACCTGGTTACATGTATGATGTTTTAGCGTGATACCATTCCGCTTGTCAACAGTTGCACACTGATGGATCACTTACAACGGCTGTGTTTCTTTATAAGCTGATATATGTCGGTGGGACGTAAAAAAAGAGCGAAGAAACAAACCAGCTGGTCTGCTATCATACTTTACAAACGTGTGATTTTTTTTTCAGTACGCACTGACATTACAAAAAATCAACAGATGTTCAAATGACGAGTGTACGAAATATTAAACACATTTCTGGCGCCGACGTAAATATCACAGTGTCAACCTCCACAAAATGAAATATCAAATTGGACTAAATTATGGGAACATTTTAAAATGGCAAAAACAAATAATACTGTAAAATAATTATGTGCGAGACTGAAGGTTAACAAGCAGTGAACTAAACAGACCTTGTCAACCTTTAAGAAAAGAGGATGTGGAATGATGAATGTGTATAAATTTGAATTCTCTCTCTCTCATCTTCTTTGCTTATCTTTTCTTCTCGTTTTAAAATGGATTGTCCATGTTGAAACTAGTTTTGGAAACTTATGCCATGTTTCTCTCGATGGTCCCAGTATTGGGCCAGTACTTTGCCTATTTTGACAAATAGAACTTGGGTAAAAATAATTTTGAACTTTTTATACACGCAATGCCATTCATTTATCCTTTATTTGTTGTAATCACACACACACACACACACACACACACACACACACTAAAGTCTTTCATATGTCAGTCAGTCCTGTATAAAGCGACCATTTTGGTCAATGAAAGAAGAGACAGTGGCTTCTAAGTCAATGTTGCTGTTATATGGAGAGTTTAAGTCAATGTTGCTGTTATATGGAGAGTTTAAGTCAATGTTGCTGTTATATGGAGAGTTTAAATCAAGGTTGCTGTTATATAGAGAGTTTAAGGCAAGGTAGCTGTTATATGGAGTGTTTAAGTCTATGTTGCTGTTATATGGAGTGTTTAAGTCAAGGTTGCTGTTATATGGAGAGTTTAAGTCAAGGTTGTTGTTATATGGAGAGTTTAAGTCAAGGTTGCTGTTATATGGAGAGTTTAAGGCAAGGTTGCTGTTATATGGAGTGTTTAAGTCTATGTTGCTGTTATATGGAGAGTTTATGTCAGGGTAGCTGTTATATGGAGAGTTTATATCAAGGTAGCTGTTATATGGAGAGTTTAAGTCTAGGTTGCTGTTATATGGAGAGTTTAAGGCAAGGTTGTTGTTATATGGAGAGTTTAAGTCAAGGTTGCTGTTATATGGAGAGTTTAAGTCTATGTTGCTATTATATGGAGAGTTTAAGGCAAGATTGCTGTTTTATGGAGTGTTTAGACAGTCTTTAGCAGGGGGCATTCTTAGGTGTCCAACCATCTACATATGTCTTTAAATATGCAGTTTTCCCATAATTTACCCCAAGATTTCCCTTTTTCCTTTATGCAAGAAAATGGTACATTTTCATATTTATATGGTATTAAAGTACTTCCCCATCATCTGGAAAAAAGGGGCATTAGATCGAAGAGTTGAAGATTTCTGGGATCATGAAGCTGGCTGCTTGGATAAGGGTGTCTGCATAGTGCATGCGTCGCTAATGTATGTCTAGTCCTTTTAACCCTTTCCCTCATATAGACTCATTTTGACGCACTCAATAGGTACCACATAAAGCCTGATCTGCAGAAAACCACAGTTAAACCTTAACAAATTTAATTATAAAATCCTCATTTCCAGATCACTGAGGAGCAGCGAACAGCATAAAACCTGATCAGCCTGCGAGTTACTCGCAGACTGATCTGGTTTTATGCTGTTCGCATAGGTCTTTTCATGGTGTCCTCTATGAGGGAAAGGGTTATAGTAATATACAATCTCATCAAAACAGTTTTACACTGATCATATCTGCTGATTTAACTACCTTTTTACGGCGCACTTATATGTTTTAACCCCGATCGGACTGTAAGGAATGCGAATGTTTAAAGGACATGTAACTAACCCTTCACAAATTTTATATATCATGTGATTGAATGAATAACCTACATTTCAACCTGACTGAATCATAGCTAAACCGCAATTGTTTTTCTGCCTTGTACAGGTAATAAAAAAGGTCTTACAATATTTGTACTATGTTTTTAGGTGTATCTCTTACGCCAACATGAATAAACCGTCATTTACACGTAGTGTTATTATATGCGTGATATAACACGTCGATATAAAACTTCCATTTACATCACGGACGAAGATAACAAACTCAAAGTGAAATTGACACCCTGTTTTATATTATCATTTAATGCACTTTCCGTCACAAATCATAAACCCCCCTTGATCCCCGACCATTGTCGATAAAACTGTTAAGGTCTCCATAAAAGACCCATTTCGAATTCTGTAATCCACGCGATGAAAAGTTTAACCCCATGACGCAAATAAATTTTAAGGTGAACCTTTTTCCATTAGGTCCTACCGATTATAGCACAGGAAACAAACATTGCGGTTACTTTCTGGGGGCTTGACGAAATGAAGTTTTAAAATTTGAATTTACGACTGGGTCTTGAATGAAACTAGGTAAGGAATGATAAACGAATATTTGCACGAACTGCTCAGGCGAGATAAGCTTTCGATACTCAGATAAATTCTGTAAAGTGTGCCCCACTTTGTTAATGTGCTCTAGACATGTATGTGTAATTGTCACCCATGTTACTCAAATGCATGATGTTACAAATCACACACAAAAAAATATTATATACTGATTGTATATAATTTACTAGACAAAAATTGTAAAGTTTTAATGAGTTTTACTATCTATAATTTAAGATAGCTTTCCTTTTTAACCGCTATGTCCAGCTTCACGCTGAAAAACAAAACGAAATCAAACGACACCTTACTTTAGTAGATGACCTTTTATACAAATAATGAATTTAAAACTTAACACTATTTTTTCTCTAAATCTGATCTGAGTAATGCAAACAAATGGCCAGAAAGGAAGAAAGAGAGAAAAAAGATTTTATCCCACGGGGTTATGATCCCACAAACCTCAGTTTCAAAGCAGTTGGCCTGATTTTTTGTCAATTTATGGATGCTCTTTAATTGGGAATAATGCATGACAGTCACCTTTATAAAGCGAGCAATTCTAGCAGGCAGCTTTAATGAATTATATAGAGTAACCCCCACACAGAAACAATCCCAACTAAGTGGTAATTTTTCCGTGCCCCTTTTACTGACGGCTCGGTCGATGAACTGTGTATGTTCTGTTACATTAAAAAATGTGTTTATTTTTTTAAAATTGGTTCTAACATGAAGTATGAATATTTTCATATGTCGATGCTGTATGGTTCATAATTTGCTGGACAAGCTGCACGATATGAAACATTTTGTTATCGGAAATTGTGTCAATGTGTAAATCGTCATTCATATCTTATAAGTGAACTGTGTGACCCTGGAGTGCAAATGACAAGGTAGACGAACAGATACCGATACACATGGACCTGACAGTAGGGTGTCAACAAGGAAGAGAGAAACGTTAGAAAGGGGAAAGAAATAAAGGGTTACAATATATTTTTAAAGTGGTATCAGAGAGAGAGAGAGAGAGAAAGGGTAAACACACACATATACAACAGGAGCGAGAGAGAGAAAAAGTATAAAAATATACATATACAAGGGACAGACAGACAGACAGAAGTTTCAGGGGCTCTTTTTGAGTATATGAGAACAAAAGTTTGCCAGGTCACGTGTTACGACCAAGGCCGATGATACACAACAATGGTTTCGATATTATTTGTCAACAGTTAAATTGTACAGAATTTCTTGTCATGACAAATTATACTCATTCAGATGTTTCTTTTAGAAGATCAATTTATTCTTCAATGAACGGAGATCGTGTAATTTACCGATACTATTGAATCGCACCTTTAGTCATTACATACCTGCGCAATCAATGTCGTCTGCTTTATCACCTGATCTGTCCCCATGTACGTTAGTAACGTCATTTTCTTCTTCCGGTAAGCCCCTCGAATGAACCCCTACCACCAATATCAAAATCAACACATATCTAATCATAGTGAAAATATATTCCTCGTAACTGATTTGGCCCTTTATAACTTTAAGAATTTAATCCATGCGTGTTTCAAGGCCTAACGACCATTATTCAACATTTGCCTTTTCAAAATAAATACACATCGAGGGCTACACAAAATTTACTTGTGAATGTCACCGCGCGATTCAGATTACGTCATCAGAAAAACAAACTGGGACAACGAAAACATGCGACATATCAAAGATTGAAATGTTTCTTTTTCCTGTGAAAATTGCAGAAATGTGTCAACAAATCTTGAAAATGTTCATAGTAAAAGCTATTACAATGCGTTTTCATGCATTGTTTATGATTGATTTAATTAGAACATGATTATTTTTAATGATATACTCTAAAATTATTTCGCAATACAAATTTTTATATAAATGAAAAACCCTCGCGTGATATAGTATTTCTACATTTTTTCTCTTTGCTGAGCCTATTGATTTTTTACGGCTTTCCCTCTTCTTGTTTTCTTTCTTTCTTTTTTCTTCTTCTTTTTATTTGAAGGGAGACTTCTTTTGCGCATGCTCGTACAAGTGTGACATTTTCACAATGCATGGCGCGTCACAGTATGGTGGACAAGTACGGTCAAAAACAATGGCGCTCTAATATTGAGGAAACTAATAGGTCTACAAAGTACAACTTCCTCTTTGTCACTATTGTTGTAGTTATAACAAAGACTATATATAAGCACAATATGCATATCTTCATTAATAATACATAACGTTATATTATGAATTTTCGATTTCTATCTTTCTGAATTACAATAGCCGTTTATGTATGTCTCATTACGGCATTATTAATATTTATATCTCGTAAAAACAGATTATGCTATTCAATTAGATATATGGGTTACTTAACGAGTTTGTTAATTAATGATCTATAATTATTCATGTTGATTTTTTAGAGGTTACAACTTGGGAAAGCGCAGGACAACTTTTTTTCTCAGAGACTGGATGTTCTCGACGGGGAAAATGTAAAAAAAAATATATTTGACTGAATAGAACATAAGGGAACAAATAGTGTGTGATTTGGAAGAAAAAGATCTTGACATAAGATTTCTTGAGTCTATATAAAAGGCAAGTTCGTGGGTCATGTGGAAAAATGATTTGTGAATAACATTATCCCGAAAATAAACGATAATGTAATCCCCACGAAATATAATGAGTTATTGATTACGGAATATTCATTAAGTTGGTTTTTGATCCCGACGAGAATGTAGAAATACCAATTACATTAACCCTTTCCCTTATAGAGGATACCATGAAAAGACCTATGCGAACAGCATAAAACCAGATCAGCCTGCGAGTAACTCGCAGGCTGATCAGGTTTTATGCTGTTCGCTGCTCCTCAGTGGTCTGGAAATGAGGACTTTATAATTAAATTTGGTAAGGTTTAACTGTGGTTTTCTGCAGATCAGGCTTTATGTGGTACCTATTGAGGGCCTCAAAATGAGTCTATATGAGGGAAAGGGTTAAGCTCTCAATGGTATTACCCCCATCAGGGTCGTGTCCAATTTTAAGGGTGACATGGTTCATGGTTTAGAAGTCTCCCTAAATTTATGGCCAATCAAATGCACTGAAAATTCAAATTTATCAATAAAACACTTTTCTATATTCTAGTTTACCATGTACAAAATAGACTTATCTATTTGAAAATATCAAGTTTTGCCACATATTTAGGATGGTTTTTTAATCGGATAGAATCTATGAAGACAGTTTTCTAATCAGTAGTAGCCCGCGGTCTTCTATTGCCTGTAGAAATGTCTTAATAGAGCTGGGGTTTAATGATAGAGGTGGCCTCATTAGGGAGGTGGTCCTTACAGTTGGGAGAGAGCTTATATTTAGGGGTCCTATAATGATATAATCTACATTGATAGTCGGTGGATAGATTTGTCACACTAATCATTTACAGGTCAATAAAATATATGTTCTGTTCACTAATGAAGGTTTTCATGTGACAAAAAGAAAACAGCATGAATTCCACAGAACATATATGTGTTATTGCCAAACAATCTTATACAGCGTCAACTATGGCATCTTTCATTTATTAACTTTATTTTATTTTAAAAAAAAATATTATTATTTTTTATTTGTAATTAACGCAGTATTCGGGATTGTTTTACTCAACGATACGAATATCAATTAAGGTTTCTCTTGGATAAACTGTTTTATACTTAATAACATGTAACTTCATCGCCACGCCTCGTTTCAAATTTCATTTCCATTCAAAAGTATTGCTTTCAAAAAGTTAAAAGATATTTTTGGAGATTTTATTCCTTGTACTCGTGACAGCGAGGATGCTGTCAGATACTATATTATTTTTCTAAAGCGTATTAGTTTATGCATAAATATTTATCATCGACAGTTTGTGAATTACACATTAATACAAACGATAGACCTGTAGAACTCGTGTAGTGATTTTATTTCCTTTTCACAATTCAAATTGTGTTGTATAATAGTTGGTTAATTAAATAGAATTAGATTAATAAAAGTCGTTTAAATGTCATGGGAAAAATTGGTTCCTTCTCCTGATTTTATTCATATGTATATACATGTATTTCAAATTGTTTTGTAAGTATTTTGCTTAACTCTACCTGCAGAGAAAGTTTAAATCGGTTACGAAAAATATATCTTATACGGTATGTAATCACCACGATCTCACGGATGGATGCGTATATACTTGTTTATGGATGAAACACCGACAAAACACGTGTTATTGTAGGCGACTACCTAACCCTTTCAAGTGTGTGTCCAGGAATCGAACCAGGGTCACGTTGGTAAGAAGAAAAATACATTACCACCTTGCTATTCGGACAGACTGTAGGAAATGGTATAGAATGTATAACGTGTGAACCGAATCAACATCACAATCATGTGAGGAAATAAAGATATTTAAAAGACAAAATGGGTGTCAAAAACATTTACCTAATTAGGAATTCAGGACACCCATTAAAGGACTTCTAGTTTAAGGTAGTGATTGAACGCCCCTTGAGTGTCAATGTAATGTACACATAATACACGCAGGTGGGCGTTTCGTTCAAACATTTGAAACACGTGATCTTTATCTAGTCGTACGATCATGTAGAAAGTGATTTTGTTTGTGGAGTAAAAATAGAACATTCAAAGTGGATAGCCAGTCTATGGTGTGCAGTGTTAGACAAAATTACATCATATACAACAGGTTGTTAAACATACACATGCATTTTTAACCATGCCATTAATTAAGTTAATAATAAAATCGTTGGTGTATAATCTGTATCTATCTAATAAGACAGTGGTTTGGAATAATAAATAAGACATATGCATGTATCATTTTATTATAATATACAGCATATGCATAAAATAAAAATAATTTAAACATAATTTATATAATATCATCTTTCATGATATTTGTCAATATTTATCAAACAAGTCTGAATCTTCTTGTGTGTCCCTATTCTAACCAGTGAGTTTGCCAGTTTCCTGTCTTATCTTTGATCCCAGCCCCAAAGACGCCCTCCACATACCCTTTCTCTGCCCCTCCCCACCCTTTACTCAATTTCCTCTCCACCCTTTATTCACCCCCTTCTCCACCCACGACTCTCCCTTCTTCTTCTGCCTCAACCTCATCTCCTCGATCCCTCACCATCACTCTCTTCATCTCCTCAATATGATGCTGCCTCCTTATCTTCACGTTCTCCCCAACCAATCTCTGCGCCAATATCTCTTCATCTAATCCCTTCTTTCTCTCCACTCCTCTGGCTTCATTGTTAATATAACTTATAAACAGGCCCTCCTCGCTTGTTATAGAATAAAGATCAAAGGACCGTTTATAGCAGGTGTCTTTTCATGATAC
>CM037778.1:82136914-82154444 GCA_021229015.1 Solen grandis
TCCACAGTATATGCTGTAGACATGTGCAAACCAGTCCTGGAACTACTTTTATATGCTGAGCACAAGCAAGGGAGCTATAACAGTGTCATTTTTACGACTTTGGTGCGGCAGGATCGAGCCCACAACCTCACACTCACGAGTAGTTCGCTCTATCCACTCTGCCACTGGGAATGGTCCCCTTACATCCAATAAGTTAAAAGGTAGAAATTAAAATTAATCAATATAAGGTGTTTTATATCAGGATTTATCTGCTTACATCCATACAAATATAAGCACAATATCAGCTAATATGCTAAAGTTCAAAACATCACTGAATGTTTATATGCAGATTATTTATACAGTATGGCAGTAAAGGTCTGGTGTATGTACACTTGGGTATTTGACAAACTGTATCAGGGGTTTTCCTAGCCATTTTGGGTAAAGGAGTCTAGTTAAAATTGGGAAGTTTTTAACGCGAAAAAGCTCATTTGGGGAATTTTTATCGACAAAATGTTAATTTGGGTAATCTCTCTTTTTGTTTAAAATCATTCATTGGTACTGTTTTAATTCAAATCCTGTTGATTATTTCTGTTAATGTTTTGATACTATGTGGTAAAACATTTTTAAGAAATCCATGGTCGTCAAATAACAATATGGTGATTAATATACTGAAATATTTATTATCTGATCAACATACTATTTCATTTCATATTTGCAATATTTACTTGACAATCACTTTAGGGTTTGACTCAGATTCTGCAGAATCATCATGATGATCTGATGGAAGTGACAGAGAGCTGGTGGATGGCACTGCCAGGATAACAGATGTGTTAACTTCTTCGTCATGATCAGAGCTTACAATTACTCCTCGGTAGGAGATTTCATCAAATTTTCACTCTGGCACTGCCATAAAGATGAAATTGTTGAGCAACCTTTTGCATCCCAATATATGGATTTTTCTAGCATAGTACTTGCTATTCTGAGATGCCATATTGAGATGCCATATTGATACGCATGTTTAAAATCCGTTAAAATTCTAAATTTGTTGTATAAAACCCAGTATTTGGGATAAATAACGATCAAATTCAAATTAAACTTTAATACATAGTTGTTGATCTGCAAAAAACAGATGATTTTTAATCCCAAGCGCCTACCGACTACTACTGATATTGTTTATTCTCCATCACCTTATTGGTATCACATACTAAACCACACCATTTTAATCTGTATTTTGGCTCTGAAAGACCCGTAAAATATACCATCAACACCTAAATAGACGCTCTCTTGCATTGGTCAAAATATTATATTTCACCCGTTGTTGATAAATTGAGAAATGTCTTTTATGAAAATCTGATTAAACAATATAATTTATACAGAAGTTTGACACTTTGACATCTAACTTAATCCATTCTGTCACAAATTAACTAGCCAGTGATGATTTTTAGTACTCTTCATGTTTGTGTTGCTACTAAAAAAAAATTTCACTATTATTATAAAAAAAATCCCATTAAAGTTTCCTAAATGGGCAAAAAATCTCATTCACATTCTGGCCAAAAAAGATCCCCAGATTTTTAATCTGAACAATCATCATTTTGAGGTTTTCAGTCTGGTCCCAAAGATTTCTGCTAATCAAGATTTTACTGTATCTGTGAACAGTCTATTATACCATGGTTCATGCATAGAAAGTAGTACCTTGTAAGCAACAGCAAAGGCCTGATCGCCACATCTGTGGGAGATTGCATCGTCGTCATCAATCCCATCCCAGATCCTGACATCCCCATCTGATCCACAAGTTAATATATATCTGTAAACATAGGCATAATTGCATAAAAGCCTTTTATCATCATCAACATTTTGATCATCCAGGCCTGATTATTCCTTAAAGTTTTTGCAAGGGTGAGGCCTTTTAAAAAATAAAAGTAAAGTTTGTCCTGGCCTAAAGTATAATTTTATGTCAGTCAAGGCTCACCCTGTCAGTTTTAGTAATTCACAAAAATACACTGGTCGCTCTATACCGTATAATACTTAGGAAAGCATCTGCTGACTGTGTGCAGATAAAAAAAAATCAATAAAAAGGCAGACAGCTTGTTGATTGTGACACTAAAATAAACTCAAAGGTGCATTGGCTGACAAACAGTGCTGTATGCAATAGCAGATGCAAAAACAATTCTGTGGTGTTAAGGTATAACCCCCCTAATACCATTATCCCATATTTTGCCACTGGATGGAAATATTTCTATGAAACTTTGTCACTTTGAAGACATCCAAAAATAAAAATGTTTCAACGTGAGTTTTTCCAGGTTTTATTAGATGCAGGGGAGATAATCTGTATTTAAATTAACACTGAAGTCTATGGGAAATATACAATTTCTGTGAATATGAAAAACTGAATTTGATTTTCGAGGAAAACTCACGGTAGTAAGATGCATTATATGAGTCTGATTCGAATTTCATGAACACATCTAAATTTTACCATAGGAAAATGGAGAAAATTATTTTTTTGTAGTTTTCAAGGGGAAATAACTCATGACAACAAAATCATATAGGGGAGGTAATAAAAGAATTCTATAACATGCCAATTTGCCATTAAGAATTCCATGGTTTGACATTAAAAAGCTTATATTGTGAAATTATATGCATGGCTTTGATGGTTATTATGGGGCATATACCTTTACCGGAAGTGAATTACAGGACATAAACCTTGAAACAGTTTGTTAAATCAGTCAGTAAAAAATGTTTCAAGATTCAGTGTTTTGGCAGTTATCATAATGATATGGGTTTTTTAATGCCTAAAACAATTATTTTTATTTTTAAATGTCCAAGATTTAAAAATGCAGGGGTTTTCTTAAGTGGACGCCCGCTTGCCCGTGCCAGGTTAAAATCATCATGGGCAAGTGATTTTTACAAGGAGATAGCCCGTTGGGCAAGTTTATTTTCGTAAATGAAATTTTTCGGGTTTTTTTTTATATTTTATTTTATACATTATATAGGGGATGAGTTGCTTGCAAATTGTGTTTGATACATGTTGACTAATATTCATCTTAAGGCCAAGTGCAAATAAGGGTTCATTTTTGTGTCTCCAAGAATAAAACATAAATATCACCAAGGAAAATAATAAAGCAACTTTGAAATTGATGTTTTCTGAAAGGTATGATTGTGATGGTATTGTGGTGAAAATTTCAGGTTAATGGGAAATGATTGGTTAGAAAGTTATAGCAGATTGAAAAATGCAAAGAAGTCGAAAATCGCTGTTTTTTTGTGTGACATGCACTTTATTACCTTTTTTAATTTTTGAATAAATAAAAATAAATTGCTTTTTGGGTGGGTTTTAAACATGGATGTATCATATGTATCCATATATTTAGTAAAATCACCAACTGATTTTTATCAATAGTTAAAAGTTACATATTGAGGACATATTTGAAAAAAAGATCAAGATGTCTCCAAAATCTAAATTTTGAAGTCACCAACATAAAGGTAAATCAGAAATAAGCAAATAATAGGTTTACTTAATCAAACAAGACTGAAAATGGTGCAGGTAAGATGTAGCTTCAAATTTTGATCATTTGCTTTGATTAGTTTGCATGTCCCCAATGCTTGGTTTTTTTTATAAATTTGTTTACTATAAAAAATACCCCCCAAAACCCAAACGGTTAACACCCTCCTTTTTTGTTTTTTTGGAAACCCTTTTTACCTTACAGTTTTTTGTTTTTGCCCCTTTTTCCCCAAACCCCTTTTGTTTTTTTTTTCCCTTTGGGATGCCTATCAGAATTTTTTTGAAATTTCAAGAGATTTTTTTAAAGCCAATCAAAGGGGAAAAAGCCCAAAGAGGAAAAAAAACGTAATGCCCCAAACCCCTTAACGGTTCTGCCCCCCAACCATAAGGGGTTAAATTCCCCCCCTCTGACTTTTCCTTTTAAAACCCCATTTTTTAAAAAAATTAAAAAATTCCAGTCTTTTAAATTTTAGTTTTTTTAATATTTTTTTTAAAGGGGGGGGGACACAGGTCATTTTCAAAATTTAATGGTATTTTGGGAATTTGTTTTTTTTTATTGTAATTCTTAAAATTTTTTGTTTTTTTTCAGAAAGAAAAATTTTGGGCAAATTTAAAAAAACTAAAAGGGCCAACATGCTTTTTTTAAAGTTAGATTATGTTCCATTCATTAATTTTTGGAAAAACAGAAAAAGTTTATTTTTTTTTTTTTCCCTCCCCTTTTTTAAAAAAACTCTTTTTTTTTTAAAAATTTAAAAAGCAATGCAAAACAGTTTACCGTTAGGGTTTTTGGGAAAATTTTTTTAAAATCGTTTTCTTGCTAGTTAATATTTTGGTTTTTTTTTTTGCTTTTTTTCGGGACTACGATGGAAAAATTTAAAGCTTTTAAAAGGAATTTTGGGAAAGGGGGGATTTAAAAGGCCCCAAAAAACTTAAAAAAAGAAAAAAAAAACTTTTTTTGTAAAGAATGTTAAGTTAAGGGGGGAAAAAAAAAAAAAACTTTATTGTAAAAAAAATAAAAAAACCCAAATGAGCAAAAGGGAATAAAAAAAATTTATTGCCCATTGTGCAAGTTACAGACAAAAAATGAAAGAAAAAAAAAAAAAAAAATGTAAAAAATAGATGTACATATAAAAAAAAAACAAAAAAACGGAAGAGAAAAGTAAATTTTTAAAAAAGAGGGGGCCTAGGGGCCCCGGGACGCTCACCTGGGGTTTTTAGGGGTTTTTCCCCCAAAAAACATCTTTTACCCAAAACATTTTTTTAAATTTTGGCCAGTAAAACTTTTTGGGGGAAATTCTTAAAGTTTTTTTATAATTTT
Organism: Solen grandis; assembly: GCA_021229015.1. Lineage (NCBI taxonomy): Eukaryota > Metazoa > Mollusca > Bivalvia > Adapedonta > Solenidae > Solen > Solen grandis. Next base: position 82,141,708 of record CM037778.1, read on the forward strand.
TTTCTTTCCCCTTTTCAACCAGAGTTCTACTTGGGTTTAAGTTTATTTTTGCAACTTTTGGGGAAAACATCCCTGCCAAGTTTTTAAACAAATTTTTGGGCCCAACCCGTTTTTAGGGGGAAATGGGCGTTTAAAGTTTTCACTATTACATATAAGGCAAATTAAACCCCCCCCCCCATGGCAGGGCCCTTTTTTTTTTTACGGGGTCAGGAAAAAATTTTTTTTGCCCAAACTTGGTAAAAAGGTTTCCGGGGGGCCCAAAGGAAAAAATCTGTCATAAAATATATTGAAAAACTTGCTAATAGTTTTAAAGAAGCTACATGGGTTTTTAAAGTTTTTATAATTTTTTTTTTTTTTTCCCCTTTCTATGTAAAACCCGGGTTTTTCATAGGAAACCCCAAATTTATTTTAGCCCAAATTTTGTGAAGGTTCCACCCAAGGGTCATCCCTGCCAAGTTTAATTAAAATTTGTTCCCAAAAAGTTTCAGGGGAAATTTTTCATTTAAAGATTTTTACTGTTTTTACATATAAGGCCCTATTAGCCCTTTCCCCTGGTGGCCATGTTTTTTTTTTTCGGATCAGAATAAATTTTTGCAATCTTGATAGGGGGGGTTTCCCAAAAGGAAAAAATTTTTGTTTCTAAAAACCAATTTTTTAAAAATTTTGGGCCCGTAGTTTTGAAGGAGGGTGGGTTTTTAAATTTTTCATTTTTTTTGCTTCCAAAGGCCAAAAACCAAACGTTTTTTTAAATGGGGGTCAAGTTTATTTTAGCAAGGGGTTTTAATCAAATTCTGTCCCCCGTGGTTTCAGGGAAAATATCTTTTTTAAAACAAAAATTTTTGGGGCAACCGACAAAGACATGCAGACGGGATGCGGGAGGGTGGGTCCCAATTTGCTCACCAATAGCTAAAAACTAAAGGGGGAAATAAAAAAGGCTGTTTCAGGGACTGAAAACCACAAACTGCCCAAATGCTGGTAAAAAAAAAACCCCTACAGACCCGTGTGCAACCTGTGAATGTTCTTTTTTAGTTAACCCAAAAAGTTTTGAAGGGGCCCGGGGGCCCGTCTTCATTTTTTGCAAGAAACATGTTGAAAAAAAATCTTAAAGTTTGTTTATTTTAGTTCTAAGTGTTTTAAGTTTTTTTTTTTAATTTTTTTTATGTTTTTGTTTGATGATGAAATACATTTAGGAAAGGAAATTATTTTTATTTAGGAGATATTTAGGGCCTTAAAAATTTTTGGCATATAAGTTGGCCCAACCATAAGGTAATTAATGTATTTAAAAAAAAACAAAGTGTTTCTGGGAAACAAAATTTAAAATCTTATTTTCCCAAAATAGGGTTTTTTCTGATCTAAGGGAAAAGATTTTGCTTAATTTCTGTAAAGGGTCTGGCTGGGAAAATTTTTATGTGTGAAATCAAAAAATTTTTTTGTTTAAAAATGTCTTCTTATTGCTGCAATTAAAAATAGATCTACAAGGAAAAAACTTTTTTTGGGCCCTAAATATTTAGTGACAATTTCAATGTTTTTTGAAGGAAATTTGAAAAATTTTATATTTTAAATTAAAGGTTGGAAAATTTAAAAAAACTTTTTAAAGGGTTGTTAAGATTTTTCAATTCAGCCTTAAAAAAAAAAAGAAATGTAAAAATGTCCCCCAAACCAAAAAAACCCGGTTTTTTAAAAAGAAAATTTTGCTACCCTTTTTTGGTTTGGACGATTTTCTAAGTAATTTCCTTTGGGGGTATCAAAGCCAGGGGTTTGGGTTTTTTTTTGAAGGGAAATTTTATTAAAAATTTTTATTTCAAATTTTTTATTTTTTAAATTTTTAAATTTTTTTCAATTAAATCTAAGAATAAAAATTATTAAAGGTTTTTTGTTTCTTTGTTTTTTTACATTTTTTCCCGGCATCAAATTGGGCCTTTTTTTTTTCAAGAATGTAGTTTTAATTTTAAATGAAAAAATAGCTTGAAAAATTTGTCACATGCCCTTGCCTAATTTTTTTAATTTAAAAAAAAATTGTCAAAACCCCCAAAGGTTTTTTCATAACGTTTTCAAAAATTTTTTCATGCTTTATGAAGTGTAAAAAACCCCATCTTAGTTCTTTTCTAAAATCCCAAAATTTTTTTTTATTCTGATAGTTTCCTTAAAATTTTACGACAACAGTTTTTTGCTACAAAAAGTAAAAATTTTAAAGTTGGTTGCCCATGGACAAGAAAAAAAAATGAGATTTGCCATCCCGGGGTTTTTTTTAAAACTCATTAAAATTAAATGCAAAATTAATTATTTTACATTTAAAACGGTGACCTGTCAGAGTCATAGTATGAACCCAAGGCAATTCCCATTTGACAAAACCACTCCTGTATGTTCATTTATGTCCATTTGATGAAACCCACAATAATCCCTTTTAAATTGACAATTTTTTAAATTTAAAAAGAAATTGATGCATTTGTGATATATTTATAAAAAAGTGAGGGTTTGTTTTGTTCATTTTTCTTGCAAAAACTTCTTCATCTCATCTCACACATTTTAATGATCCCCCTCACACTAAGAAGATAATTTGTGTTTTGGCAAGACTATACATGCTAGCTAGAGCAAAGGTACCCGGTACGTTGCTGCCACCAAAAAAAAAAAAAAAATCAATGACCTTAATTAATAAGAAGGAAGGTAATTCTTCCATTTAAAGACGCACATCATGTTGTTTCAATTGCCGTAACTCCTTTGAAATTTGGGGATTTTATAAAATTGGGGTTTTTTTTGCAGGAAGGGATGAATAAAGACAATCAGGGACAAAAAAAACACCCCCTTGCCAAGGAATTGATAAACAGTTTAAAGTAAAAATTGTTTGGTTTGGGGAAGGGATTTGAGGGGGAATTTGAATCTCTCCCTGAAAACTTTAAAGAAAAATAAATAAATACACATTTAATTGTATGGACAGATGATGATAAAAGAAACAAATAAACCAAAAAATGAATACTTGTTATTTCATTTTCATTTATTTGGGCCTTTTTTTTTGCCTTTTTAAAAAAATTCATCCCCACTAACCTTTAAACCCATGGTTTTAAATGCTAAATTTTCTAAGTTTTAAATTGCGTCTGGTGACACTGCTGGTGTAGTTTGTTTTCGATTTAGTCACAAAATTTCTCAAAACAATGGATTTCAATCAGCACAAGGGTTTATTTCATGGAATTTGTTTCTCTTCATATCTGTCCATAAATTCAACACTGATATTGTGGCTTTTCTTTTTTTAATTTTACATGGGAGCAATTGGCGAAATTCTGCGGCAGTCTCTTCCGACCAAAAACGTTTTCGAAATTTGCAAACTGTTTTTTACAGGGGGTTTTTTTTACAAGGGGGGGTTTTTTTGTACCTGATTGTTTTTTATCCCTTCCCCGCAAAATAAGACCAAATTTTAGAAAATCCACTAAATTTCACAGGAGTTGTGGCAATTGAAACAACATGTACGTTTTTAAATGGAAGAAGTTACCTACCTTATTATATATAAGGTCATTGATTTTTTTTTTAATGGGCACAACGTCCCGGGCACCTTTGGCTGAGAGGGGTATTTTAATCTAAAAAAATCATATACACTAATTATTTGTTAAAATGTTTTAAAAATTATAAAAATTAAAAACAAGGTTTTGTCAGATGAATGAATGTCAGCCCATAACGCTTAAAAACCCCTTGTTTTCTGTATGGGTTTATGGATTTCTGCATGGTATTTGAATAAATTGTTTATTATGGGGGTTTGTGGATCTTATGTGGCAAAAAGGTTAAAATCAAGTTGATAAAAAAGAGTATATTTTGATGGTCCCCGGTAAAGCCCTAAAAACTACCTTTAATTTTACATATCTTCAATAAAAAGGAGATATTTGAAAATGTGACTTTGCAGAATTTAACAATTTCGTTACGTGTTTTTTTTAGACTTTGACTAGTTGCCAATCTTTGTTTAATAAATCTTTGGTTAACTTAAAATCAAACAGAACTGAGGACCGAGTTAACTGTGATTTTAATAAACAGATCATACAGTACCTCCCAGAGTCCTCATAACAGCGTCAGTAAATCCATCGCTATGCGCGTAACGCATTGGTTTCACCGATGGCATTGCGAAAGGGAATATAAACACTAGTGTAAGCCAAAACAAAAGTAAAGGTTTCCCGCAAAAATTTGTTTATGGCGCGGTAACAGGTTCGATAACTTCCTTACTTCCGGTCTGTAGACCTAAAACACGCAATGGAAATTTTATGAAGCAATGGACGCAATGGAAATTATTATGGAGCAATGGAATATCATTTTCAAAAAAAGTGTTTATGCTGATATACTTTTGGTGCTTAGCAAACTTTGAGTAATATATATAGAAGTTTCTACTGCCATAGTCTATAACATTTTTGAGAGCTTCTATTTAAAGATATATAATATCAGGCCCGGGTCCAAATTTTTTCTGCTGGGGGGGGGGCAACAATTGAATTGATGTGAGTGCTAGGGGGTCCGGGGCATGCTCCCCGCGAAAAAAAAATGTTTTTAGTGGGGAGGGAGATGCATTCTGAAGGGTATCTGGGGAAAAAAGTGAAGGATTTTTTTTTTAAAAAAAAAACATGAAGACCATGGATCTAATGCTTTAGGTCCTACTGGGAGAATGTGGAAATACACAAATTTTTTCTCCCCCGATGGCATCAGATGTTTGAGCCAAAAAGTCGGAGCAGTCCCATGAGAAGCTTCGGGATTGGTCCGTTGAAAGTTCACTGATGTTTCGGCTAGGGTACAATGGCCTTGTTTTATCGTGGATGGCACCCGATACACGGGACATTTCTCCGATGATCGGGGAATCGCCGAATTTGAAACATAATCGGGGAATATCCCCCTAGATTAGGGGATGTATCGTTGTGTCGAACCATCCTATGTGCCTCGGGGATGATCAGGGAAAATTTTATGAGAATTTGGCGATGGAATTAAGAGAAAAAAATCAAGGGTAGACTTTTGGGGGTTTTATGGGGATGCCCCACAGCAATGTCCCACGGCAATGGCTGATGATCCTGTGTTACCCCAACCGGATGAACAACTGAGTTCTATAACAATAACACCTCAAGAGGTTAATGATATTTTTAAAAACTTTGAAAACTGGAAAAGCTGTCGGGCCTGATTTAATAAATAACTATGTTCTCCGTGAATTGGCAAATGAATTATCAATTACTTATGTAATATATTTAATAAATCATTGTTACTAGGTATAGTACCATCTTCCTGGAAAGAGGCTAATTATAATGTCTGCTCGATATACTGTTTCTAATTATAGGCCTGTCTCACTATTTAGTTCTATTGAAAAGGTATTTGAGAAATGTATTTATATACATGTGCATAATTTTTTTCATTGAATGTAATACAACAACGAAATATCAGTCGGGTTTTATGCCAGGCGATTCTACTATTAATCAATTAACATATCTATATAATTTTATTTTATCAACAGTTGATTCTGCAATGAAGTCAGGGCAGTCTTCTGCGATATCAGCAAAGCTTTGATCGTGTTTGGCACAAGGGTCTTATTATCAAACTAAAGGTTGCTGTATCGCAGGAGATTTGCTTGCCTGGTTTCAGGATTATTTAACAGTCCGAACACAAAGAGTAGTATTACAAGGTGTAAAGTCTGATCCTATATACCTTAGGGCCGGGGTGCCTCAAGGACCTTTGCTAGGTCGTCTTATGTTTTTAATTTACATAAACGATATTGTAGATAATATTAATTCACATATTAGACTGTTTGTAGATGACACTGGACTCTTCATTACTGTTGACAACCCAACGTCCGCGTCAGCAACTCTGAACAGTGATTTAGAAAAAAAAATTAGTAATTGGGCTAACACTTCCATTTTTCAAAGTGAAAATTATAGATATAATTTTATTCTTTCTAACATGAAATAAAACGAAACTGTTTGTTGTTGTTGATGATGCAATGTATTATTTCATCACGTGAACTTTGAGAATTCTATTCTCACTCGTGTGCTTACGCCACTCGTAAAATACAATTTTCGAAGTTCACGAGATGAAATTAATCACATCTTCCACAAAAACAAAAGGAACAAATATTCACTTTATCAATACAGTTTTCATCGGTCCCGGTGGCCGAGTGGTTAGAGCGTCCGCCAACGAATCGGGAAGTCCTGAGTTCGATCCCCGGCCACGACATACCAAAGTTGAAAAAAATTGGTACTGGATAATAGCTCCATTGCTTGGCGCTCAGCATATCAGTGTAGTTCCATGACTGGTTGACCCGGTTGCATGATAATGTGATTGGGTGTGGTATCATGCCACGTGTCTACGGCGTGGTACTGCAGTATGGCAGCACTATATCGTCTCAGTATGACTGAAATATTGTCAGTTGGACATTAAATCCAATAAACAAACACTTAATATTAATTAATCTGCTATTTGCTAACCCATGAAGCCATGCGAAGTACTTTGAATACTCTTCATTTAAGTTACAAAAGCAAAGCTGACTTTCAAAATCCGAACGACTCTATATAACGCGCCGTTTCATGATCCGTGCTGTTTCCACCAAGGTTCTGTTGAAATGTCTAATTGATAATTCATTACTTTGATGTTTTGTCTCATTATTTTTATTGCCGTTTTGTGGCTGTGGTATACTTTTTGATGCATGTACAGTTATATGTCACGCGCATATTTTTCATTATAAAAAATATTATTCGTTTTGTAACGGGACTACTTTACATTTCAAATGTTAATATTAAAAGATACTGTCGTAATTTTTCACGACATTTTACTACCTTGACATAAAAATTCTTTAAGAAATTACTGAAAGGAAGGTTGATCACATAATTTCCTTGTGTTCATTTATTGGAATTTATTTAGACCGAATAGCGATTTTTAAGTGCGACTTCGGGAATTTTGGCTCACCCACCGTTCTCACTGGTGATTGATGATGACGTCATTGAGGCTGTTTGAACATTTTTGGACCATGTTCTAGGATAACATAAATAGACCGGAACATCGTTAGAAAGATGCTTTAAATTGAAGGCTCATTATTTTGAAAAATATGACATTTATATTGCCCATCCAGTTTTGTTTATGATATTAGACCAGAAACACTTTTATTTATTCTTGTATATGTAATGTTATAATGTATTGGAGCCAGCCCCGAAAGTATAGTGGTTCGATCGTCTTCCCCGATTGTTCAAATCCATTGTAGTATATATCAAAGTCATAAAATGATACCATGTGAGGAAGCCTTCCAGCTGGCTTGCGGTAGGTCGGTGGTTCTACCCCGATGCCCCAGTGCATTGGGGGTCTTCATCCACCTGTAATTAGCTGGACATCGCTCTTTGACTGAAACACTGTCGCAGCGACGGTAAACTTAAATTATCAATACATACAATGCTCAAATTCTTCAATCTCCAGATTCTATTATGCAGTCAGACTCATGATCTACAAAATGAAAAATTGTCAAACGCCTGTATATCTGTCATCTTTAATGCAAGAACTGTTGAAGTCCCTCGCTATCGTCTTAGAAACGCTGACAATATTTCTGGTATTCACTCTCGAAAAATTAGATATTTAAACTCTTTGCTTCCAACGGCGATCCATGAATGGAATGTTATCTCTCTTGATATTCGCAACTCCCAGTGTCTTTAAATCATGTATCAATACTAACCAAACAGAGGTGCGCTCATACTACTATTCCGGTACTAGACGCCCATTCTCGACTCCGCACAGAGTGTAGCTCATTAAAACACCATCTCCTCGTAAAAGGTATTTTGTCAGATCCATTTTGTAACTGTGGCTACATCGAAAATAATAATCACTATTTTTTCGAATGCCATCTATATACGCACTATTGAAATATAACGTTGACGCTACAGGATCTTAGCATTAACCTTGATCAAAGACTTTATGGTGACCCTCTTTTGCCTACTGTCCAAAATGAATTTTTTCAAAGTATCCAGACATTCATTCAAAATACTAAACGGTTTGATACGTACGCTGATCATTGTTAAATGTTGGTAGAAGACATCCTACACATCTCTTTCACCTCTTGACTTTCTCCTGTTTTTTCTTATTCTCTTCGCCAAAACTATTCATTAGATTTCCACTTTATACAATCACTTTTACTCTCAATACAAAATATTATTTTCCTCTTATTATGTCATAAATTAACCCTTTCCCTCATATATAGACTCATTTTGACGTAATCAATAGGTACCACATAAAGCCTGTATCTGCAGAAAACCACAGTTAAACCTTACCAAATTTAATTATAAAGTCCTAATTTCCAGACCACTGAGAGCAGCGAACAGCATAAAACCTGATCAGCCTGCGAGTTACTCGCAGGCTGATCTGGTTTTATGCTGTTCGCATAGGTCTTTTCATGGTTTCCTCTATGAGAGAAAGGGTTAAGGTGTTTTCCTTTATATCCATTCAATAAGCTGCCTTCTTGTGTAATTTAGTGTTTCGAGAAGAACATTGTCACTATGCTTTCGTTCACATCCTATCCCAATTGTTTGAATTTTGTTTACTTGTTGTATTATATGATGGGAATAAATGTGTTAAAACTAATCAGACTCAGAATCGTTGGTTTCTGAAATGCCAATGTTTCCATCGAGAATGATTTGTCAGGTTGTTTATCACTGCCACATGATATATCCTGGGACTAAGCAGCTATATTGGGGTTTCCAAAGGAAATACATGTACTGTCCTCGGTGAATATTTTTTTGTTTTGTTAGGTAGGAGATTGTGGAATTTCATAAAACCGGTTTGAATATACAGTATTGAAAGTTGAACGTAAATTGCGGTCGGGTCGTGTAATAAAAAATCACAATCAGTATCATGTATGGTCTCCCCCATGGTAATTAGAGCAGTGCATTATTACGCCCAATGCTCCCGATAGGGTTCTGCTCTCTACGTTAATTTGTGTTATTGTTGTTTTGTTTATTTCTTTTTTTCTTCAAATTTTCAAGTGTTTTCTTTGAATCGTTAAACGATTCTTTTTTTCCACAGGTTTCAATTTGAAATTTATACAGTCATCATGATGTAGTGCACAGTGTGATTATTGCAAATACGACCCTGGATCACGGATATATAAAAGATATGTCACGTGACTCAACTTAGGTGGACACTTTTCTTTTTTTTCGGCTCTCGGATTTGTTGTGTTTTTATTGGATTTATGGTTCCTAATATATATATGACTGCTGAGGTGGAAATAGGAATACTGATGTTGTGTGGGTCTTTAAATTACTAAGAATGACTAGTTGCGATGAAGCGTTTTTGAGTAAACGGAGAAGCCCTGACAGGGAGGAGAGCTATAGTGATCTCGAAGTAAGTGAAATATTAAGTCAAACTAACTCTATCTTGTATGAAGAGGGCTCTTTTGTATTTGAATCACCGGTAGAGAAGCCTAGTATTACATGTAATTTATAATCTGCTCTTCCAAAAATGTCACCCAAAGACAAGGAAAGGAAACAAGGGAAGGTTGACTCATCATCAGTAGCATCATCAGGTTCTTCCGAAGTGTCTTCTCCAACTAATGCTGATATCATTCACTGTTTACTCAGCACATAACAAAACAGAGTCAAGCTTGAGTGATGTCAAAGAGAAATTGAAAACACTTGATGCCTTAGAGAGCAAAGTTAGCAATTTTGACAAAGAACTGAAAAGGCTCCGGTTGCATGTTGAGGATAAGTCAAAGGTCACTTATGAATAAAATAAACAAAGTAGAGGACAGAGTTGATGGATTAGTACTGGCTGAAGGATTACACAGTGATAGACTTGGCTCAGTTAGAAAAAGAAAATAATAAGCTACAGGAGTCAGTCTCATACCTGCAATCTCAGTCTATGAGAAATTATTTTTTTGTAACATAGCGGAACAGAATCATGAAAAATGTCAGATACAGCAACCATTATTCGGGGTATATGGTCGAGAAACTGAATATGGCTAAAGAGATTGTGGATCAGATGAAACTTGAACGTGTGCACAGGATGGATGTGTCAAGCCAAAATCAAATGGTTCCACGTAAAAATGTGTGTAAATTCAATCTTTTACCGATCGTGAGTTGGTCAGGAAATTGAAATTCAAACTTGATAAGACAAATATTATCTGCACGACATTGTCGGCAAAGCGCAGGAAGCTGGTTCCAAAACTGAGGGATGCGAAGAAAGCAGGATAAGACAGCCTGGCTGTCTTATGACACGTTATACATCGATGGGAGGCCGGTCAAGGACGAATGAGGAGTCGAGGAGGGTGGGCTTGAAACTGTTGATATGGAATTGTAACGGATTATCTCTAGTAAAACGGAGAATTCTGAGTTTATAAATACATTGATGCACAATGATGTTATTATACTGACTGAATCATGGTCTGATGAGAATTTTGATATTGAGTTGTCGAATTACACTTGTTATAACTTATGAAAATTCAGAAACAAAAATGCAAAACGCAATAGTGGAGGACTCGTGATTTATACAGAGACGAATTAAAGATGGTGTGGCATTTGTGAGAAACCATTTGGGCTCGATAATATGGATGAAATTCGATAAAAACTGGTTTAAATGTTGAACATGACATATATTTTTTTGTGCTATGTACTTATGGCCGGATGAGTCCCCATGCAGCACGTATTTATGATGTTGATTTATATGAATTATTACACCAGGATATATTTCATTGAAAATTTAGGGACTGTGATGTTAGCAGGCGTGTAAATGGTAGAGTAGGCCAGAAGCCAGATTATATCCATTATGACAAATGTATTAAAACTCTTGACGAATAGGAATATATTCCAGAAACCCCGCTGTTTCGGGCCTCTCGCGACCTCATAGTAAATCAAGATATTTAAATTATTGATTAAAACAACTACAAACATGCCATTGCTAAGCGATTTTAATGTGGGGGGCTTACACTCTTTTCAGAAATTTTAGTAGTACAATAAACTTTTATTGCTTAAAGAAGGGGTTTTACTATTGTTAACAAGTTTCAAAATTTTTTTTTTTTTTTTTTTTTTTTTTTTTTTTTTTTTTTTTTTTTTTTTTTTTTTTTTTTTGAAGAGGTAAAGGGTTATTGTAATAGAAGGAGCAAAATATGCGCTTAGTAAAGGTTTTAACGTGGGGGCTTTAAACATTTTCTTTGTAAAAAAGACAATAAAAATTTTTTGCTTAAAAACGTTTTCTAGTTAAATTTAATTGCGTTAAAAAATTAATAGGCTGAAAAATAGTAATCCGCGTGAGTTCTGGAATTTTTTCAAAAAGAAACGTAAACTCATCGATTTACGATCTAACTGGATGAATTTCATCGTATTTTAGTGAAATACTAAAAAGTATAAAAACAGCACGTAAGGACGAAGCTGAATGATTTGCTGAACTAATAATATCAATATCGACAATCCAACGTTTGAAGAACTAAATATACATTTAACATTAAGTGGGGTAGAATATGCCATTGTCCTAAAATGGAAAAACTTGTTAAACGAGTTTTTTTATTGAATGTAAAGGTATGAACCCCTTGCTAAATTATTTAATACAGCTTTAGCAGCGGCTATTTTCCAAAAGTTGGGCAAGGGGTTATATAGTACCATTGTATAAGAAAGGAATAAAAACGACCCCAATAAATTATCGGGGAACCACGCTGTGAGCATTTTTGGTAAACTTTTTTTAGTGTTTTAAAAAATCGGGGCAACACGTGGTGCGCGCGTAACAATTTATATTGATGCGCAGGGTTTTGGGTTTCCCCCAAAATTACATCACAGTGTTTATATACACTTATTATGCATTGTTTAAATAGGAAAATGAGAATTTCCTTTGGGATTTGTAGACCCTTAAAAAAAAAGCTTTTGATACTGTTAATAGAAACGCTGTCTGGTTTGAAACTGTTTAAAATGGGGTGTAGAATACTAATATACTCTATTTGGGGAAAACTTGTTTAACAGACAAAGAAATAATTATTCGGATATCTTCGAAATATCAGTCGGTTTAAGACAGGACCAAACCAGTTCACCGGAACTTTTTGCGTTATTCCTAGAAGACATAGAGGTTAACCCGACAATGGGAAAATGGGTTTTGACCTTTAAAGATATTTTTATAATTGTTTTACTTTTCGCCGATGATATGGTAATAGTCGGAAACTCATTGAAAACTTACAAAATAGTCTTAGTATGTTAAAAAAAACTGTGATACTTGGGGGTTGGAAGTGAAAGTCACTAAAACTAAAAATGTGTTTTTCGGAAACGCGGTCATGAAACACCACGAGTTTTGGTATTATGTAAGAACAGATAGAAACGGTAAGGACTTTAATTATTTTGGGTTGTTTTTAATTTCACAGGTTCATTCCACTAAAAACAAAAATATTTTTGGTAAGCTCTTAAAGATGTCCTTTTTTGTTCGGTAATTTATGTTTAGATGGGTCCCCTATAGCATTTTTAGGGATCTGTTAAACATCATGGGGGGGGTTTGTTATTTTTTTTATCTTTTTTTTGGGTTGGGGTTTTTAAACATCATGGGGAGGGGTTTTAATGTTTTATCTTGTTTTGGTTTTTTATAAAACAACATGTGGGGGGGTAATATCATCATGTAAGGTTGTAATTTTTATCAAAGGATTGTAAAGTCATTGTTTGAGGTTATAAAGACATCATGTGGGGGTTGTTTTAAGGTTCATTAAAAGGGGACTGTAAAAACATCATGGGGGTTGATTTGCCATTTTGGGTGGTGCAGTTGCCTTTTGTGATGCCCCCTTGACTTAA
>CM037778.1:82154544-82204544 GCA_021229015.1 Solen grandis
ACGAAACAGGTGAGTACTATATATAATTCCATGAAGCTACATTAAATTTAGATATATCCAGGTATAGACATCGCTGTTATTTCTATAAAACATTATGCGAGTGAAAAACAATGTGTTATTAAGTATCCGACAATTAAACTGGCACCTTTACTGATTTTTATCATCGTGTGAAAATTACAAGGACCGGAGGCACATGGTAAACTGAAAATTATGATAAATAATTGTCTGCAATCACAATATATGAGGATAGTTTATGGATATATTTTATAATTAACAGTATTCTGTTCAACTGATGGATGTTTTTTCGTGACAGCAGTGTGTGTATCCGTGTAGTAAGTGATACACAAGAAAATGAGCTGGATAGAGAGACAAGAAAGAAGGACAGAAATGGCAAGGTATGTTTTACACTGATGTTTCAAATGATATAGTATTTTCATTTTGACAAGGGCATTAAATACTATTTATAAGGCGTTACATAGTAGCAGTCAGACAAATCCTATAGCGCATCACACAAGTTTAAAAGCAAATAATAATAAATTAATAAATTATAGCTTAATTACTCCTAAGCTAAAGGGTTGATAGGCCAGAAACTGAGTTCTTACCTTGGTCTAGGTCGATTTGTACGTCGATGTTGTAGGTTTCGGTTTTATGGCTGTAGATCTCCTAGCTGGCAAATATGGCGGGCTGAGTTGATCTGCCGGAAGTCGCTCTACGTCACACGGAGCACACAAAGTGATGACGTCACCACACTTCTCCCCGTCCTAAAGGAGACCTCACACACGTCCTGGTTGTAGGGGGTGGTAGGACGGGTCTGGGTTGTGGGAGTCCTTCCGGCGTTAGAGACAGGCCCTGGGGAGTCTGAGACAACCCCAACTGCCCCTAATGGATCCACCATGTGGTGCCTGTGACACCTGTTTGTAGTTGTCTGGGAGAGGGGCCTGAGACCCCTCCCTCGCTTCGCTTTCCGTCCCAATGAGCCTAGGGCGGCCCAGAGGGACCACCAAAAGTGACCTACGAGTCAACCGAGGCCGGGGGCCTACGGTCAACGTACAGGCGCTCAGCATTAGCTGAGGCCTGTCTAAGGAGTTCTAACCAGGGAACTCCCAACACCTCTCCGATCCGGGCCGCCGTCATCCCAAGGAGAGCTGGGGTCGACCGCTTGTAGCCGCTGGGCGCGAAGTACGGGCTGTCCATCTCCAGCAGCATACGGGTCTTGTCCATCCCCTTGAGTGCCTCCAGTTGGCCAGGGTGCTTGAACTTGGCGGCGACGGCGGTGACTCCGAAGTAGGTGTTCGGGAAGAACTCCAGCCACTGATCCATCACAGCCTTGGTGCCGGTGAAGCAGTGGAGATGTATCAGACGCTCCCGTCCAACCACAGAGTGGGCTGCCAACTGGAACAGAAGAGACAGGATTGCCTCATCTGCGACGGGGGTCTGGCTCCTACAGTGCAACACCAGCACATGGTGGGGCTGCAGGGCGGAGAGCAGTGTCTGGAGCTTCCAGATCTGGTTGGCCCAAGTGGAGGGATCCTCACTACGGTCTAGGCCAACCTCTCCTAATCCGACCACCTGCGGCTTAGACAGGAGGTCCCTCAGGGTCTTGAGGTCCGCTGGGGATGCCTTTTGCTTCGGGTGGAGCCCTATAACAATCGACACCCCCTGGTCCGTCCACAGCTGGAGTTGGTCTTCAGTGGGGTAGGTCCCTGGGTCGCAGAAGACACCAGTGACCCGTTCAACGGCCACCTCATATGGCTCCGCTGCGGCACGATGCCGGCAGATCTTCTGGAGAGACGGCTCTTTGATCTCCAAGTCCCTCATGGTCCTGTCGAGGTGACAGTGGCTGTCGAAGGCCTTGGGCATGGAAGGCAGCAGGTCCAGTTCAGCCCTTGTGAGACTGAACTGCTTCCTCAGACTCTCCGCTTGAGGGGGCTCTAGCATGGTGATCAAGAGAGTTAGAGATCTCCAGTGGAGCAGGGCTGTTATGTGGTTGCCGCTGGCTCTCACCTTCAGGTCCTCGGGCGCTGAGACTCCGAGTCCCTGGCAGAGGTCCCCCATCGAAGACCTCAGCTGAGCTGACGGCTCCTCCTCTGAGTTTAGGGCCATAAGGTCCAGGTACGCCACCAAGTCCGTGAGGGAGCTGTGGTGTCCCATAAGCCACCGGGCCACGATCTTTAAGGCTCCAATTCTCCGGCAGGAGATATCGTCCCCGTCGAAGGCTAGCTGGAACACTCCAGGGATGTGCTCCGCAAAGGCGTGTGATGCGGAGAAATCCCCATTGCATCCCCTCACTGGACACCTCCGGTGCTAAGCAACCTTTGGTGCTGGTGGTGGCGGGGCCTCTGTCACCTGGCGAACGTAGGGCCGCTTCGCCTCAGGCCGGTAGCTGTAGTCCCTAGGTGGGTGAGCCTTCCGCTTCTGAGGGTCGGGACGGCGTTCACGCTGGCGCTGACCAGCCCTGTCTCTGGTCTGGGCGTAACGTCCATGGCCAGACTTGTCCTTGGGATTGTGACGATCCCTGGGCTGGTCATCGGGACGGCGGTCCTCCTTCGTCGTCGTTGCTGAGCAACGCGGCACCTCCTCTGTTGAGGGCTTCTCCTCGTCTTTCCTGGGGCAGGCCCTTCGCCTCCTCCTCCTCCTCTGCGTCGTCAGCTTCTCAGGGGCAGGGTCAGACAACACCTTGGCGTAGGATGGCCTGGCAGATGTTGAGGCGACGACCGGCGGGGTTGGAGTCTCCGCAACAGAGGTTGGGGTCTCTACAACCAGGGCTGCAGTCGTCACAGTTGCTGGGGCCACCACGGCGGTTTCCTCAGGTGGTGGGCGTTGCTGACCCTTCACGGGGCTGACAGGTTTGCCTCTACGGGGGGACGAGCCCGGAGTACTCCCTAACAGAGAGTCCTCGACGGCCGGATCTACCTCCATATCGGCTACTGACGCCAGGAGACTGTCATCAGGGTCCTTAGAACCCACGTTTCCAGCTCCGGCGTCAGCCTTCACGGTCTGTAGAGCAGGATCGCTCTGCAGACGGACGTCAGTGCTGGGCTTGGCTGGCTCGTCTGACCACTCCGCCATCTTGACCTTTGGCAGAGCGAAGACGTTCCGACTTATCCAGCTTCGGCTCCGGAACTGGAGGGAGTCCAGTGCACGGGCGAGCTCCAGCAGCCACACCTCGGTTCCTCGGGATTTCCCGAGCTCCACCTGGTCACTGAGAACCTTGGTGGCCTCATTGGAATCCTCTGACCCTGTCACTAGCTGAGCCAGCTTCAGGGCAGGAACCAAGGCGCGTCGATCGGTCTCCTTGCGGATGGTCTGCAAGGGGTCCGTCATACCTGTAACAGAAAGCAAACATAAACCCCTTAGCGTACCCGCCGATGACAGTCACTGCACTTATATTTATCAATGTCCAAGGCATCAGTTGGCGTGATATCAACACAAGAGCCATGGTACCATTCCTGGCAATAATCACATTGAATCATAAAGCGGCGCTGCCAGGGCTTCCTGCAAGAGCAATAGACCCTATCATCACCCCTAGCGGGCTTCGAAACCTCGCCTGGGTTTTTCTTCCAGTGTGCAATCCACTGAGGGATCTCACGGTCTCTGCAAAGTTTGAGACGGTCGTGGTTAGCCACAAAAACAGAGTTCCTGAGCTTGACCCGGAAAAGATAGGAGGACAGTTTTGCAACAATCACTCCAGGCCCTTTCCATTGAGGGGACAGTTTCTTACACTTGCCCTTCAGCACAGCAGTATCAAGGAGGTAAACTGAGTCACCTACCTCGAAGTTTCGTTCCATGATGCGGAGGTCATAATTGCGTTTCATCCGTTTGGATGTCGCCTTCATGACCTTTCGGGCGGTTTCATGAGCTCTCTCCATTGTGGAGGTGAGCTCTTTCACGTGCTCCTCCGGGGACAGGTGCTTACCCCTGGGGAGGGGAAACATCAAATCCGCCGGGGTACATACTTCTCTCCCCAACATCATCTTGTTGGCTGTGAAGCCAGTCATACGGTTTACTGATGCTCTGAGGGCACCTGCTATTTGCTGCAGATGTAAGTCCCACTGTTTTGGGGATTTGCCCACAAAACAGCGAACTGCGTCCATGAGGGTGCGGTTATAGCGCTCCACCTGGCCATTGGAGGAGGGCCGGTAGGGCGTTGTCCGCGCCTTGTGGATCTCTAGGACTCTGCAAAGCTCTCCGAAAAGCTTTGACTCAAAGTTGCGGCCTTGATCTGAGAAGACCTGGAAAGGATTTCCAAATCTTGAGAAAAAGCCATCGACCGCTGCCCTTGCAGTATCCTCTGCGGACTGACTGGGCACTGGGATGCACTCCACCCACTTGGTGAATTGATCGACAATCATAAGCACATGCTCGTTTCCCCGAGGCGTCTTGGGAAGAGGCCCCAGGAAATCGACATGCACTCTTTCCATGGGCGATCCTGCCTGATATTCGGTCATGGGGCACCTACCCTGGCGGGCGGTCTTTTTGTTCTGATTGCACTGAGCACAACCAGCCACAAAGTTGGTGATGTCTTTCCCATACCATACCAAACTTCTCCTTCATTCGGTCGCGAGTGCGACTCTCGCCCTGGTGACCGGCAGAAGGGAGGTCATGGTTCAGTTCCATGGCCTTCACCCTCATTTCTACTGGCAGCAGGAGTCGTTTCTCCTCAGAATGCTTATCAGATTGATAGAGCACCCCGTCGATCAAAGACAAACTCTCCCTATTTAGCCAGTAGGACTTGGTGGCTGGGCTAGAACGAAAAAGAGCTGATGAATCAGGCACCTTCTCATTCTCCAGCCAGTCCAGCGCAAGACCCAAGTCACTGTCTCTGCGCTGCGCCTCCCGTAAATCGGACACAGTGAAGCCCCAACTTTGTGGGGTATCACTATGTTGATCCGGGCAGGGCTTTCCGTCCTTCTGAGCTGAGTCCAGGTCCCTAAGGGGAGGATCACTGGTCCTGGGCCTGCCCCGGGTCGCTACTAGATTCACACTGGCCACCTTACCCTCCAGAGAACACACCGCAGCGTCCCACGGAATCTCCTCCAGAAATCCAGCCATTGTGGTCACATCCACTGGATCTACAGCGTCTCCCGGGCCCCAAGCCCCCTTAAGGTCGCACTGTGACATGCAATCCTCAACGGTACTAAAAATCAGATCCTCTGAGAGATACTGATTACCACCTGGTTCTACGACCGATGCAATGCGCGCCGGCTTGCCACTTGCACTCATTGGGCTTTCACCTTCGACTGTGTTACCGCGGATGCTCCCGGCCATGGCCTCTTGACTTCTGAGAACGGCACTATTCACCTCGAGCTGAGAAACAGCACAAGGGATAGGCCTATTGTTACCAGTTACCAAGGGCACAGCCTCATCCACTTGCTCGAAAAACCCCTCCCACTTCGCGTGGGCGTTTGAGCAATATTTACAGCCACCACAGGGCAGGTCCCCTGGCTTGACCCCTACTTCAAATGCCTTGCATGTCTCCCCATTTAAGGGGATCCGTGACAGTGCATCAGCGTTTGAATGGTCCTTGCCAGCCCGGTGCTGCAGCACCATGTTGTACTGAGACAGCTCTTCAAGCCATCTCGCCAACTGCCCCTGCTGTTCCCGAAAGTTCACAAGCCACCTTAAGCTAGAGTGGTCAGTACGCACCACGAATGGCCGCCCCAGCAGTGCCTAAACTGTCTAGTAAAGCGCACGACTGCCAAGAGTTCCTTTCGGGTAACACAGTACCTCCTCTGCTCCTTGGTCAAGGCATAGCTTCCATAAGCTATTACCTTTTCCTTGCCATCTTGCACCTGAATTAGCTCAGCGCCTATGGCCAGGTCTGACGCGTCCGTATCCAGAATGAAGGGACCAGTCTGGTTAGGCAATGCCAACACTGGTGGTGAGATTAAACTCTCCTTCAATGTAGCAAATGCGTCTGCCTGCTCTGGGCCCCAGACAAACTGATGTTTGCCCGTGACAGCATATAGTGGAGCGGCTACCTTAGAGAAATTCTTGATGAATCCCCTGTGGTAGTTTACCAGCCCCATGAACCTCTCAACATGCTTGGCACAGTCTGGGACTGGCCAATTTTTTACCACAGCTATGTCCTGTTCGGACACAGCCAGGCTATCGCCGCTGACCTGCCGGCCCAAAAACTCCACCTCTTTCTGAAAAAAGGTACATTTCTTGGGTTTCAGCTTCATCCCGTGGTTGCGGAATCGCTGAAGTGCCTCTCTGAGATTGGCCATGTGATCCTGGAAATCTCTACCCAGCACTACCACGTCGTCGAGGAATGCCAGGACAGTTTTCCAATTCAGACCTCTGAGGATCAAATTCATGGCCCTAGCGAAAGTCGCCGGGGCCCCACACAAGCCAAATCCCATGCGGGCATGCTCAAAAAGGCCATACCTTGTGATAAAGGCGGTCTTTTTCTGATCCTCATCACGGATCCGCAGCTGGAAGTAAGCTGAGTTAGCGTCAAGTTTCGAAAACCAGACACTACCAGCCAACGTGTCTAGACAGTCATCAACCAGGGGCAGAGGGTAAACGTCTTTGACAGTCACCTCATTCAATGTCCTATAGTCGATGCACCATCTTACCGTCCCGTCTCTCTTGCGGATCAGAACGGGCGCTGAGGCCCAGTCTGATGTCGACTCCTTGATAACGCCGGCTTTGAGCATCTTTTTCAAGTGCTCTTCTTCCTCGCCAGAAAAAGCATGCAGGTGTTCTCCGCACTCTCTGCTTGACGGGCTTGGCATTACCAGTGTCGATGGTGTGTTCGATCCCCGTGAAGTCGCCGAGATCGAACTCATCTTTGGCAAAGACGTCCTGGTACTCAATTAGCAATTGAGCTAATTGGACCTGTTCGCCTTCACTGAGGTTGGTGCACGAGTCCCGGTACACCTGTTGAAGGTGCTCCGGTATAGCACTGCCATTACCATGAGATAATGACATGCCCCCATGCACTTCCATGGACTGCACCTGTGGCACCGAGATTTCCTCAGTACAGTCAGTGTCGTCCATTATCTCCCTAATAGGGTATGCCCGACCGACCTCACTGCCCTTTTTCACAATGCGATAGCAGTCAGTGGGGTTAACCAGGCACACCACTGGCTCCGAGGCACTCTGACGTAGGGTACTAGGCATCAGCAATTTGGACTGGACTAGTGGTTCAATGACATAGTCAGACAACTGAGTGTCCACCTTGCATGAGACTTTGGCAACCGAATGAGGGGCTATGACACGTCGCTTAGCAACAGTGACACGGGACACTATGGGGCCCTCCGAGGAATCCACATCAAGAGAGATGTGCATCCCATCAAAGAGGAGTATCCCTTTTCCCATATCCAGTACCGCGCTCCCAATACCATGCAGTATGTCAAACCCCAAGAGCATTTCCTGCTCTATTGGAGCAACATACACATTCTCCTTGTACCACCTATGACCAATCCGCATTCTGACCGGGCCGATCACAAACGCAGCCATAGACAATTGTCTACCTGCCGTCAAGAGTTTGGCATCTCGAATTTTCTTAGGCTTGTGTTTTAGCCCATGATAGACTTTATCTGAGATAAGAGTCACCTGAGCTGCTGTGTCCACCACCGCTGTGATGGGGACATCCCCTATCTGCACCCTCATTGTGTATTGGGTAGCAGAGGACACCTGATTGGCGTAGATGGTTTCGGGGGCACTTACCTTTTGCTGGCTCTTCTGTGTGGAACCAGTGGCCACTCTAGCAGGGTTGATGCAGGTTTTGACTTTGTCTGCGGGTCGGGCCGGGGAATGACCTACCTTTTCCTCGACCCTCTCTAGTTTAACGACTTGCGTGGGGCTTTGTCGTTAAGCTTAGGGCAATCCTTCTTGAAGTGCCCTACCTCGTCACACTCAAAGCAGCGCGGAGGGCCTGTTGGCCTATTAGGACGTCGCGGCCGTCCACGGCGCAATTTTGACTCTAGATCCTTGATCGCCTGTTGGATCTTAGAGTCCACGTCCTCGGCTGAAACCGTGCGTGGGGACTGAGCCGCCACAGCAGACACACTCTCGGATGCCTTCTTTTTTCCCTGAGGCTTGCCAAAAAGCACCGCGCTCACTTCTTGGCACCGGCGTACTAGCCTCTTAGCCTCAGGTAGGGACTTAGGGGCTTGAATACACACCTGTTGTCCCACGACTTTGTCATGTAGGCCCAAGCAGAACCTTGAGACCACCTCAGAGGTCACAAAGTGCTCTGGTAGGCCCCGGAAAGCCTTATCGCCGAGGGTGAGGACCTTATCTTCCCATTCATCCAGGGTTTCCCCTGGTGCCTGGGAGGCAGCTGCGAACTGAGCCCGCAGTGCTTCAGGTGGGTCGACTCCCCCATAGCGGTCTTCCAGCTTTCGCATGACTTGGCCGAAAGCCATATCCTGACTACTCCCCGTGATGAGGTAGTAGTAGTCCAGTGCTTTACCTGTAAGGCAGAACACCAGACAGTCCAGGAGTTCACTCTCGGTTCTCTCCCCTTTAGACATAATCCACTTGAATTTATGCTTAAAGGAGGACCAGTTTGTATGGCCATTGAACCTAAGGTCCTTTGGCAACGACCTCTCCAACTCTCGGACCCAATATGACTGGTCGGACTTGTTTGTGGAAGCTGGTGTCGAACACCACTCCTCCCCCGAGTCCTCCGAGTCCTAAAACCTAATCTTCTTGCGGGGCGTGGCTGGCACCGCCGGAGTAATAGGGGACTCCCCCCAGTCAATATCTCTCCTAAGAGGCTGGATATCCTCTGAGGTCACGAGTTTGGCTTTTGGCTGAGCCAAAATGCCCTTTTTTACTGGTTTTGGCTCTGAGACCTCCACCATAGGTTTGACAGTAGGTTGCGGCTGGGAGTGCAAAGCCTCACGCTTCCCCTGTTGGGTTAGCAGAGTGGCCATGCTCTCGACCAAGCCCACCATCCTGTCCCACTCCCTCCTCGAAGGTTGAAAGTCCACATCTGAATCAGAATCTGAGTTCGACTCAGGGTCTTCCACGTCCACTTCCGGTTTGGAAGCTAACATGTGTGGCTTTAGATCCGCCACTGCACCTAGGTGCTCCTGCTCACTGACAGAAGAGCCCTTCCAAGTATGACGACTAAGGCTATGCAGCAAGTTCTGAGAACTTGCCTCCACCTTAATCAAGTCCTTGTTTGGCATGAAATCCAACCGCTCAAGCTCACTTGATGTGAACGAACGGCGGATCACTGATTCTAGCAACTTCTGGTCAAAGTTACCCGAGTTCGCTCGCAATGCAACTATAGCCTCGGCAAACACGGGCCCAACCCCAGAAATCACCTACAGTTCTGCCGCAGAAGCGAAATTGACAAACACCGTTTCCACAGTGGGGGCTGTGGCCACAGTACTGTCATCAGCAGACATGGCGCCGGTCAGGGAAGAGTGTGTTCTACTCATTTACCCCACCCAAACTTAATCAAGTATAAAGTTTGTGACTGACAAAGGAAGCTGCGGAAATGAGTCCCGCGCACCCCTATCACCGTCGGAGCAAACAAATAAAAAAAAACACACGAAAGGTCAACAAACAAACCTATATAAAGTTAGATAACAATAAATAAAGTTTGAATGTGAAACAAACTGTGCACCGGAACTGAGCTCCGCTTGCCGTTTGCCGGACAAGAGTCTACGGAAACCAAGAGATTTCGACGCAAAACTCACAAAAAGGGAAAAATACGCAACAGTATTCCTCGCAAAGTGATCCGCGTAGAACAAAAGTTGATATTTCTACCCTACACTCTGCCTGTGAAACGTACTCAAAGCGAAAATTGGCTGAGCCAAATCCGCCGAATTTCGTTTCAATGGTAGCGAGCAAACAACGGTTAAAATACGTTCGAAATTAACCGCTGCCACCAATATAGCTTAATTACTCCTAAGCTAAAGGGTTGATAGGCCAGAAACTGAGTTCTTACCTTGGTCTAGGTCGATTTGTACGTCGATGTTGTAGGTTTCGGTTTTATGGCTGTAGATCTCCTAGCTGGCAAATATGGCGGGCTGAGTTGATCTGCCGGAAGTCGCTCTACGTCACACGGAGCACACAAAGTGATGACGTCACCACAAAATAATAATGGACATTTCTATACTTACACAAGGATATACAGAGGTATATATATATAATAGTAATAATGGTCTGTTTACACAACACAGGTATACATCTCAAATTACATGTAAATGAATAATAACAGGGTACATTTATAGCAATGATCATGTGAGTTTATCCATAACATCATACTGTAGCAAATGTCATTCAAATTTACATACAAGTAATAACATGTAGTGTAGTATTTTATGAAAGCCATATGTATCATATGATGTAATTCTCATACTATAGAGTATTGCAAAGACAGATATGATATTAATTGACATACATATACATGATATACACACACATACATATACACACACATATATATGTTTACAATGCACTATTATTCATGGTATAGTAGATTGTTTCTCAATTCAAAAGCTTTTGTCAGATATAAACTCAGTTTTCTTATAGTGTTCCTGTTAGTACTCATTATTAATTTTGTGAATTTGAACATATTTGGGTTTAGATAATAAAATGGTGATATAAACTCTTTTCTTATATTTTCATACATTTTGCATTCTAAAACAAAGTGATATTCATCTTCTAAAATATTACAAAAGCTGCATTTGCGTTCATTTACCGGTGTAGCAATAGGTTTTTTCCATCTACCAGTTTCAATATGTAGCCTATGAGATGATACTCGAAGACGTGTTAAATTAATTCTGTACTTATTGCAGGTAATGATGTCTAAATAAGGTTGGAACTGAAAATTAACAATATTTCTATAAAATAAAGCTCTACTTGAATTTTGTAAACAATCATTCCAGTTTTGCAAAAATTGATCAAAATTCTTTGTTTAGCCAATGAAAGAAAAATATTTTTGTTACCCACTGACTGAGAATACCATGATTCTCCAAAACCAAGTGTGAAAAGCAAGTTTCTTAATAATGAGCACCAATTCTTAGAGTTAGAATTATTCATTAAATCTTGATAAAGAGCATTGTAAATTATTCTTACATACTTTTTTGAATCAGCATCTAATATCTTTATCCAGTATTTGATAATGTTATATAATCTTATGTTTTGTAGAGGTGTTCTACCTAATTCACCATAAATAAAGTCATTCTGTGTGTTTTTTTAACACATAATAATTTTTTACAAAACTGTAAGTGTACTTTTTCTACTGCATCTCCTGAATGGAAGCCCCAAGTTTCACTACCATAATTTAGAATAGGTAATACTAGAATGTCAAATAATTCTAGTTTATTTTTAATGGTAATGTTTACAAATTTATTTAAGTACTTATTAAGTTTAAAAATAGCTTTCAGTGATTGTCCAGCTAAAGTGTTTTGTGCTTCATAGAAAGATCCTCCTGATGTAAACACTACTCCCAGATAAACACATTTTTTAACAATTTCCAGTTCCGATCCGTCATATACAATCTGAAATTCTACCTCCTTTTCGAAAATTTTTTTTTTTTCCTTCCTTTTTTAAAATTGGAAACCATTTTGAAGTTCTACACTACTGTTTGCAAAAATCACTATATCATCAGCATATAAGATGAGGAACAATTTAAACATGTATATATCTATTCCACAAGAACTGTTTTCCATTAGCATATTTTCAATATCATTAACAAACATGGCAAACAGGAAAGGCGAAAGACATTCACCCTGTCTGACGCCTAGATGACAATCAAAACTGTTGCTTAGTTCATTCATATGTTTAACTCTGGATTTAACTCCGCTATATATTGATTTGATTAAGTTTAACATTTTCCCTCTAATCCCAAGTTTAATCAATTTCATCCAAAGATTCTCTCTTGATATATAGTCAAAAGCTTTGCTAAAATCAATAAAAGCACAATACAACTGTTTATTGTTATTAATCATATGGTTAATAACACCATGTAATGCAAAAATGTTATCAGCAGTTCCCATTTTTGATCTAAAGCCAGCTTGGGCCTCAATATACACTCCATTTAATTCTGCCCAATTACATAATCTGTTATTCAAAACTCTAGTAAACAGCTTTCCCAAAGTACTTAGTAAAGTTATCCCTCTGTAATTATTTACATCATTTATATTTCCCTTCTTGTGTAAGGGTACGATATGTCCTTCTGACCAAGAATCAGGAAAATAGCCAAGATCAAAATCTTATTAAATAATATATATAAAGTAGGTAACAATATTTCTCTGCCATGTATGAAAAATTCATTTAGGTAATTATCTGGTCCTCCTGATTTATTGGTCCCTAACTGTTTTATTGCATGATTTATCTCTTCATGTGTAATTTGTAAATTTAACTCCTCAAACATAGGGCTAAACTCATTGTTTTCAAATCTCTCAATGAAATATAGTACATCCTCATCAGGTGTAAAGAACTGATCATCTGGGTTGTTAACTGCCTGAAAATAAGCTACAAAGTCATTCATTTGTATATTTGGTTGTTTTATTCCACATGCACCTTTAAGTAAATTCCAATACAGCTTAGCATTTTTAATTTTGGCTGATAATAATTTTTCAGTTTCTTTCTTGTCATATGCAAATCTGGCTTTACGAACACATTTTTTATACTCTGATCGTAACCCTTCCCATTTTCTTCATTATTATTACTTCTATATAGATTTAATGCGGCATAAAATTCTCTACGTTTATTGTCACATTCACTTGTATACCATTGATTTGATATCTGAGCATCATTTTTATTACAGTTATGGTAATTAGGATTACCTATTTTTACTTTAAATAAAGGGGAGACTACCTCGTCTATTACCTTAGAAAGGTCATAAATGCATCTATCAATATCAGAGTTTGAATTAGAAATGTTCACATTCTCAATGATTACATCCAAATTATTTTTTACTTCATCCGTTGAAAGGCGTTCTTTATAATTATTGGGTTTTTTTCACCTTTCCAGATATATTTATGAGATATTTTCTCCCTATGTTGTTCTAACTTTTGAATAGGTTCTATATTGGTATTAGAAAAAGAAAGTGTAAAGTCTATAAGACAATGATCAGAGAGAATATTAGGACCATGTACTTTAAAATAATCAATATGATTTAGCAAATTTTGACTGGTGATTACATAATCAACAACACTTGATCCTTGGTGACCAATAAAAGTATAACTTCCTACATTTCTATCCACCCCAAATCTTCCATTTATTATGCGGATACCTGTTTGTTTGCACAAATCAAGCAATAACCTTCCATTATTATTTATCCTTCCTTTGTCTTGTGAAACTCTTTTTAAATTTATGTCAACAATATAATCATCTGGTAAGAATTCATTAAAAACATTATTATCATCAACTACAAAGTCAGGCAAATCAGATGTGTGAGAATTAAAGTCTCCAGCCAATAAAAAATTAAAACCATGTTCATATTTTGCATTTGTACTAATTATGAAATCTAACAATCTATCATATGTATGTGTATCAACCATAGCCTGTCTACTGCTGCCCTCTGGAATTACATAACACAAACATATAAATAGATCACCCCCAGTGCCTACAAGGTTACCACAGATTTTAATGCATATTATGTCATCCTGGCTTTGAAATACCAATGTTTCATTTGATACAAAAGTATCACGGATATATACCACTATACCCCCATATGCTCGCTTACATGTACTTAAATTTTCTGCTCTACTGAGTGAAAAATATTCAAAGTTTTCTACTGCTAATTCCGAAAACTCATTTGACCATGTTTCAGTTAAAAGTATTACATCATGGTTATCAAAAACATGTTTTAATTCGGGTGATAATAATTTATTAGTACGTTTTGTTTGTAATCCTTGAATGTTCAATAAGGCACATCTAAGCTCGACCTTCTGTGTTGATACCTAGTGACCTGTATTTAGACCGGTTCCTGCGCTTGTCTCTACACCAGTAGTGGGGGGTGACTCACCGCTCTGCTGTACACTGTCAGCCAGCTCCTGTGTAACTGGTCTATTTATAGCACTGGGTAAAACCTGTGTATCACACAGCACTGACGCAGTTTGTTTACATCTACTTTCAGTTAGCGAAGGCCGGGTTTTGCTCCTTGAGGAACTGGCGTTGCGTCTATAAGGACGAGCTGAATCCGACCTCTTCTCGGAACGGGCTGTAGAGCGTGCAACCCTGGGCCTGCCGCGGGGAGGGGACATGACAGTTTTTGAAGTTGTGTTATCAACAGTAGTTACATTAGGTAGGATCACGGAACTAATGGGAACATCTTTGTCTGTTGTGACAGATAAATGGTTACTGGCAATATTGTCAGGCAAAGTAGATTGCTGCTCGGAAATCTGCTGCTGCTGGACATTTATATCGTCAGACGTATGTGTGACATTGCTGGAACAAGCTTGAGTGTCCATAATGTTACTACCAGGTGTTGTAGAAGTGGTACCTACAGTGGGACTTGGGTACATAAGTAGCGGGCCGTGAAACATCGGGTGAAAGTGACCAGCAAAAGGATTCCCAATCTGTGGAAACTGCAGTGAATTATCTACCTGGTTAGATGGAGATGCTTGACCTGCTGGAGACTGAGATAGTTGAGACATATTTCTATCAAGATCAGTGCTGGTACATACCTCAGGTTCAATATTGTCAATATTAACTATCCTGCTATCCTGTATTGTAATCACACTTCTCTTCTTAAAGAAATTCACTGACGGAAACGAAAAATCTAATTTCAGTAACAGTGCCCTTGATCCCATCAACCCGAAAGTCAATGTATAATCCTGATAATGAGAATAGTTGTGTCTGATTGCTGCTGATTATCTAGTTTGGTTGACAACAACTATGTATAGTTTATCAAATCCAAAAAGATAAGGAGATATATTTTGCTAACAATAATGTAGGATTTACTATTGCCAAAAAACCACACTGAATCGAAATCAATTTAAAAATCGTTACAATGAAATTATACTGATTAAGTATATGATTAAATAAGTAAATTTATGATAATCAAAAAAAGAAAATGTAAATATGAACAATGCGGTATTGTCAGTATCTCCCATACAAAAGTAGTATACATTTGTATATTCCGTCACATCTACATGTATTTCACATTTTGTGTGTCTTTTCTTACCATGCTAGTGAGCTACATTTTGACCCCTTGTGACCCGGTTTCGAACCGGTCAAAACAAATGTCGCATGTGGGGTCGATTTTTCTCACAAAGAACACTTGGTGACCTAATTTTTGCACAATGTATCCCAGTTTCGAACTTTTCCTAGAATGTATGCATTCAAATATTCTGTTATATTTTGACCCATCTTGATCGACCCAGTCTCGAATCTAATATTTATTGAAGACAAACACTTTGAGCTACCGTCATAAAGACGGGGAAAATAATGTTGACGCAGCACACGGGACAACGATTGAAATGTTTTGTTCACAACAGCTGTCCCTGAGCAAGTGAATAAAACATGAAAATAGGCATTTCTAGTATTTATATACCTGGTATATACTCAAAAAGAAGTGAAAATAAACATATATCGCAATCGTTTATACGTAGCCTATGTATTCTAGCGACAAACCCATTTTCATTTTTCAAAGGTTGCTTTACCGTAGTTGCACAACACAAGCGAAACAAGAAAACCGTATAAAATATGTATGTATTCAATATAAAAACATCAAACACAAATTTAGTGGACTTTATTTAGACGGCTACATTAAAATATGATGATTATCTTGTTACGTAAAAAAGAAATACAAATAGTACGATTTTATCTATCTAAATCTTCAAACAAGTATTGAGTTGTCTTACAACATAAATAATGCTTTTATGCTTTAAAATGACTTAATTTGATTTTTTTTTCAACCGTATCATTGTCAAAAAAGTTCAAAATTGACAGTAATTTAACAATTATAACATGATCGATTACAAAAACAACACACACAAATCATACGTATCTCGAATGTTCTGCATCATCATCGGAAACCCATGAGTGGTAATATTTACATATGTTGAGATAAAATAATTCATATCAGTTAAAGCATTCAAAATATTTGCTAAATATACAGTGTTATATGTTGATGGTAAAGACAATAATGTTGATATTGATATTTATCATATTACACAATTAGTTTTTATTAAAGAGATATTTATAACTGATGTTCCCAAGATGAAATTTGGACTTGTTACTACATAGTGATGAATTCACAAAACTCCAGGTGATATTCAGTTTACAAATAAACAGTTTATCTCAGTACTAATAACTGTAACCTAAACTACCAAAGATGTCATTTACACAAGATCAGCAACCACAATTCCATCGCTACTGTAGAAGTTCCTCACCACCCTTTTTCAAAGTAAAAAATGTGGGCAGTATAGTTATGAGTGACTAAAACTAAAGAGTTCGGTCATGCAATAAAGTTGATATGAAGATATAAAGAGAACATAAGAGGGGTGATCATTATATTTGAGAACTTTCGCCATATTTTCTTTGTCAAGCAATAAATATTAGACAGATTTACAGTTACAAGCGCAAACGTTTTCTAACGATTTAGTTAAATATTATCATCGTTGTCCATTAGGTTACAAGGGATCTACTTTGAAAAGGAGAATAGTTTTAGTGATCTGTGGTTGAAATTGATAATTTTATTCTTAATGTTCTCGAAGATAATAATAACCCCTCGAATTTTTAGTTAAGTTTTCAAATATCCCAACATTTACGAATTGTAACAAAAATTGATCTCTGTATGATAATCTCATTTTACATAAGTTTGGCAACCACAATTTCATCCTTATTGCAGTTTGTTACAACCAGTTGTTGTGTGTTTGTATTGAATGATACAGACTGGGGATTAACCAGACCATCTGCCTTGGTCAGGACCACACCAAGCTCCTGACCATCCGCCCCTATCTGGACCACATTGTTGGAGATGAATCCACATAGGAACACTCCCCCCTGTCCGTCTGTACAGATTCCATGCCCATTCTTCACCTGTGTACCCGTGTATATGTACAGTTTGGTTCCATTCCTGTCTATACATAGAAGCCCTCTCACCTTGTCCGCTATGTAAATATTGTCACCATTGACGGTAAGATGTCTTGTTTCTGAGAAAATTTCATCTCCAGACTGGTCGCGGTTGATTGTCCGCAGTAGAGCCCCTGTAAGGTTATACACATACACAGTCTTACCTGCGTCGGAAACAAATAGCTCCCCATCACCGTAACCTATACCACAGCAGATATGATTCACTGCAAAAATCTTGGATAGCGTCATGCTTTTGTCTACTGACACAAACTGTATCTTCTGGTCATTCCGACATACGGCCACTTCCTTCGGCCCCACACAGCACACACCCCAAGGGTACGCAGGTAAGTTACACGTGTCTGTAACAGTGAATGCGGAGCTGTTTAATCGCTTTAGCTTTTTGTTTTTAAAGTCAGCCATCAGGACAGAACCATCGGACAGTATGCATGAGTCAAATATATTACATACACTTAAATCCTTATCCACTTTTGTATTAAACTTTATTGTCCCTGATACTCTATACGGTGTTGTATGTTTCTTCAACGAACCGAGAGACTTAAGACCACCCAAGTACCAATCCAGACCTCGATTAATTTCAAACCTACTTTCTGGTGTCCATTTTAAAGCTCCTTGTCCAACGAAACTCCCAATAGTTGCAAGTAATTTCTGTCCCTTCTTCATGGAAACAAAAATCTGTGACTTGTTCTCAACTGAAGTCTCCATCTGACTGATACAAGCTATGGTATCATTTTCCAGCTGATCACTGCCCTCCTGGTTTTCATTGATCTTGACATTGTTCTCCTCGTACCAACCATCGATTTCTTTTCTAGCCGCATTACCAAGGGACTCTACTTTTTGAATTATCATTCTCTGGTACTGATCTATCATATCCAGATATTTGTTTTTCTCTCTTAGCAGTTCTTCCCCTGCAATGCCCCGGTCTTTCTTCAGCGAAGTCAGGCGCTCTCTTGCCCTCTTCATATCGCCTATAGTCTGATGAAGCTCCGAATCTTGTAAAAGTGTGTCGGTTTCTCCAGGGATAAACTTGACCTCCTGACATGATCTAAAACAATGGTTACAAATAATTATAACCACACCTGAACACAATGCGGTAATTTATTTTGAAATAGATCTATATCAACGTTCTTACATACAAGATGATATTTTTGTTCAGTTTAACTAGCAACAGTACTACAGTAGCATGTTTAAACTAAAATTAAATGCTGGAGGATGTAACATAATGGCCTGTCAACAATCAGGCTTGACCACATATGTAAAGTGCAGTGAGGAAGCTTGCAACGTCATAAATCGGAGAACTGAGACCAGAAAAAAAAACGAGTCTAGCACCTAAGATGAGAGAAAAAAAGATATGGCATAGTGCTAAAGTATTATTTGATTCCGAGTTTAGAAAAAAACTTTGTACAGTACATTAAAATCGATTTTGGAACCTTTGACTTTTAACGTGATATTGCGTAACAAAGTATTCTAATCTTACTGATAATAATTCGTTAAACAAGGGTCTCTTTAATAGAAGTTAATTAAAACCTATCCAAATAATATAAACTATTAAAGTTCAAAGCTTTCAGCTAGCATAGTCTAAAAAATAATTATGTATTTAATGCAGATAAAAATGTTTTGATACATGCTGTTTTATTTCTATTGCTGTAATATAATATGGAAATTCCACTTTCGTTTTAACTTACCTATGGTCAATGGTGACACATGTATTACAGAGTACTTCATCATGTTGCTTGCACCACAGTTTAACAATTTCTCCACCGTGTTTTTTGCATCTTTCTGTCGGCATGACAACCACACTCCCAGCTGCAGACGGTTCCACCAAGGCATGGTCCTCCATAAAATGATTGTGCTGCTCCAAACAGGAAGTACACAGATGTTTGTGACATTCCTGACAATATTTCACAGCCTCGATGACCTTGTTCTTCTTTCGACACAACGAGCAAGTATAGTCAAACATTTCCTCGGATGACCTCGATCTTATAGAAGTTATGGTGGCCATTTTATTTGTTGCTGTTTACAAAAGCCTTACAAGATAGACTTTTTCACAACCGCTGTGTTAAGGTCAAACTGCTATTTGCTATCCAACTGCAATCGTATCAACTCGGCAATCCCCGGGCTAATCAATTATTTTGAAGATCCAAATGATCCAACGGGAGGCAACTTTCGCAAAGAGTTCACTTCTGAGTTTCGAGTTATGTCTCTTAATATAAAGGTGGTGTGCAATTATTTTTACTGATACTAATACTTATTAGATTAATATTTACGAAAATATAGGTCGTTAAAATTACAAATGATTTACCCTTTGCTATCCAATTATACTGTTTGCAATGTTTGACTATGTTATGTGTAGTTTTGGACATCAATTAATATTGAGAAAAAGAATCACAAGGCCATATTAACCCTTTAAGCACTATTTTAAGTACGCTTTGCCTCAGCTTAAACTTTAGTGCTGAATGGTCTGCAGGTCCCAATTTTTTTATTGATTGCAATTTGCAGTCCGTTTATTAACATATGTAAACAGAAAATTACCATAATGCACTAGTGTAACGGAATGTGCTAATTGGACTGAAATTACGTCGGTAAGAACAAACGGTGTAAAACTGTTTAAAAGATGTTTAAGTGCATTTACTCAACATGTCGTCATTATTAGATATAAGCTGCATCATGACAGTCTGTAGTCACTTATCATGGCTACGACAGATGAAACACATGCTGATTGTCCTGAACAATTTTGACATATAAAACTTAATAAAACTGAAATTAAACATTGTTTATTGTGTTATTTTCTTCTTTATAACTTAATAATCGATTTTTACCATTTAACAAACATTCTTTCATACACTGGTACATGCACTACATATGAGTCGACATCCCGATGAGTCGATCTTTTTGACACGGTCCCTAGAAGTTCGACTCATCGAAGTTCTACTGTAGTTACATATATCAAAACAAGGAAATAATATATGAATCACAATCACTAGTCCACATTCGTGTACCCGTAGCTACTTTCGGTTTGGCGCTATCCCCTACGGCATGGGCGTGACGACCACAACCAAAAATAGCATGTCGCGCCGAGAGCGGCTCATAGTTTGATGGGACAACACAATTTCAACATATTGTATCGTTAGTATAATTTAGGTATTTAGGTAAACATGATATAGATATATTTCTGTATCATTCTATAAAAAGTATAAGTGTAATTTAACGAAAAAAAAATCATATTTGTACTGTTCAAACTGTAGAATAATATTCTATTCGTAAAGAAGATGTTTCCATATGTAAATCATTTTACTTATTCTATCACTTATTAAATATATCTTGTAAATAGTGTATCAGATAGGACTTAGTATTGTATTTATCATATTATAGCTTGGTATACTTATCTTATGTCCTACGGACTTGACTTGACTATTTGAGTTTACCGTCGCTTCGACAGTATTTCAGTCATATAGCGTCGTCTAGCTAATTACAAGTGGAGGAAGACCCCGAATGCACGGAGGCATCCGGATAGAACCACCGACCTATCGCAAGCCAGCTGGAAGGTTTCCTCATATGAAAATCGAATGACCCTGCCGGGATTCGAACCCACGCGGCGAGGGGCTGAGAGAGTGTTAAATTCAGCGACTTTACCCTCTCGGCCACGGAGGCCCCAATATCTCCTACGGCTATGTATTCCTTTTTATTAATGTGTTTACAAATACCACATTTTCAAAAGGTACTATTTTATTTGACCAAAAGTTATTTAAGTACATGTAGCTGCATTTTGTGAAAATATGATTAAAATCCTTGACTTCGTTACAGAATAGGCATACAGGGAGAATCTATTTTTTTCCAAGCAGAAGTTTCAGATTTGTTGGAATATGATTATGTAATATGTAATTTGTATTAAAATTGTTTTACTATGTTTTTGAATTTGGCTTTTTGCATTATTTAAATACCAAGAGTTCCAACTAATTTATTTGTTAAAAGTACCTGTCTACTGTTTATTCATATAAGGTTTATTTAGTATTTTTCAATTTAAACTTTGTATGTTTGTTTGTTATGTGTTGTAAATAGGTTTTGTTAGTTTTTATAACAGATCTAGTATTTATATATTTTTTATTTTAGTCATTCTTCTGTATTAGTTGAATCCACCTTAGAAAGATATCCAGTCTCGTTTAAAGATCAGCTTATCATATATGCGTTTATGTCTAAGGTTCCTCTATTAAAAAGAATATAATTTATAAATCTAATGCCTGAATCAATCTTATGTATAATAAGTTTTTTTTTTCGTCATATTTCTTTATAAAACTATTTCCCCATATGCTCTGTTTTCTGACAGGAATAAAGTTATTGCATTCATACGTGGTAATGCGCATATTATTTAAGTTTATCCAGGTGTTAACTAGTCTACATTAAACGGTGTTAATCTAATTTTATTTCTGTTTATGGATTTAATCAACGTTCATGGCAAAAATAAGGAAATATTTTCAAAATTGGTTTAGGAGACGTGTAGGTATTTTTTTTCCAATCTGCAATTGTACCTTTTTTTTTTTTTTTTTTTAGTTTAGATCCATTTCAGTTTCATTAGAAAAAATGATTGAAAAATGGCATTTTTAATCATCCATTTAATTTGAAGCCAGTAACTGTTGGTCTCTTTATTTTATCTCTTTTGCCGTCCCATAGAAACCAAACATAATTGTGTGAATGCGTTTGGTAATATTTTATTGTCTGACGATATTTTGTGTTAGGTATACGAATGTTGGAAGAAATAAACTTTTAGTTTGCTGATTTATAAATAGAAGATCCACATGGATCTAGAATGTAACCATGGAAGCCTTATTAAAATTATTTGATATATTAGTTGCACCAGTTTTAATTTATTGCTCACAAGCATGGGCCTTCATTACCGGTCCCGGTGGCCATATGATTAGAGCATCCTCCATGGAATCGGAAGGTTATGAGTTCGAACGCCGGCCACGACATACCAATGGTATTGCTATATCTTCCTTGCTTGGCGCTTAGCATATAATGATAGTTCCAGGACTGGTTAGTCCGGTGTAATGTGACTGGGTTTGGTATCATGACAATGCATTGTGGCAGACCTGTATCTGTCTCAAGTAGGCATAGTCCCAAAACGACTGAAATACAGTCGTGAGACGTTAGAACCAACCGACAAACATAACACCAAGACAATTCGGAAAATACACTTAAATTTTGCAAGCTAATTCTATGTTTAAAAGTGCAAAATAATTTTAAAATTTATATCGAAAACATGGTAGAACGGATATAAAAAACGATTTGTTTTTCACAAATAATGACATATTTATAGGAGGTATATAAAATCAATATTCCTTAGGCAGATATCATTCTTATAAACATGAATAATTCCTGAGAGCAATAACAAAATAAGAACATCAACTCATAGATTAAGCATCGAAACAAAAAGATGGCACGGATCAAAGATTTATTTATATGTAATACAATTGAAGATGGATTTCTTTTCGCTTAAATGTAAAAGATAAAATAAATCAGAAAACAACATATGGGCTGATGTTAATACATTATTTGCTTTATATAATATTCATATGCATGTATGTGGGTGTATATGGATATGTATGTGTATATTATGTATATATGTGTGTATTTATGTGTATGTATATTTGTGTATGTGTATATATATTGGTTTTGTTGCACATTGCATATTGTCTGTAATCGTGTATGTATGTGGATATATATATATATATATATATATATATATGTGTTTATATATGTACGTATATATATATGTGTGTGTGTGTTTTGTTGCACATTGCATATTGTCTGTAATTGTGTAATATATTCTTATATGAGTGTAATATATGAGTATGTTTAACACTAATGAGGCTGTAAAAATCTGTTTTTTATGCAGTTTGACTCATGATGCATTCTCGGTTGTACCTTGAGAAAAATGCTGCGGATGTCATATTGTAACATATTAAATGAAACAAATTGTATCTTTACCTGACAATATACTATTAAACAAGTAATGTCTAGATATAAGTAATGCTATAAGATTGCCATCTGTATACATTGCTTCTGTATTAACTACTTGCCATTGAATATAATTATGTTGTATATTGTGTAATATATCTGTGTTTAGACAGGAGGCCCTATTATACAATAAATTATCGTATCGTATCATTCATATGGCATGTAGTTTATATTTGGTTTATAACATTGTGTTTGTATGGATGGGTGTATGTGTGTATGAGTGTTGATGTAGACATGCATTAAAATTAGGCATATTTTCACTATTCTATGCTTCAATATATACGATTATAAGGAGAGCGGATTTTCTTAAAAAAGAATGACTAGAAATGCATGCATTAATTTGTTGATTGCAATGTTTGTTTTTTTAGGTTTAACGTCCCACCAACAGTATTTCAGTCATTTGGAGACGATGTCTACTTGAGAGACAGATATAGTGCTGCCACACTGCAGTATCACACTTTAGACATGTGGCATGATATCACACCCAGTCACATTATACTGACACCGGGCCAATCAGGCCTTCAATTGCCCTTATATGCTGAGCGCCAAGCAAGGGGGCTATAACAGTACCATATTTACGACTTACGGTATATCGTGGCCGGGGATCGAACCCAAGACCTCCCGCTCCCGAGACAGACATTCTAACCACTCGGCCACAGGGGATGGTGTTGATTGCAATTACATCTTCAAATGTCAGACATTTGTATGAAAGAAATCATAGTATATGAAAGTAGATTGCTATTACTTTCATATACTATGATTTTTTTTCATACAAATGTCTGTCATTTGATGATGTGAATTTTGGGGCATAATGGCTTCATTTAAAATAAAATATCTATCTTGTATATATATTTCTATTCTTCAGTACCGCATGTAATTAACGGTTCTTCTTAAATACCAAATATCAAATCATTAAAATTTGTGTGTTGAATTATTGGATTATATAGCATATTACACAACATTTATAATCAAGTATATTACAAGTTTAAAGAGTGTTTATGAAAACAAGGAGTTCTGTCTGTAGTCATAGGATACCTCAATTTCACCCAGTAACAAAGTGTTTCAATATTTAAAATATTCAGGATTACTTTATTACGCTGTGTTTCAAAACTGTTCCTTTCTTGTTTATCTTTCTGATTTTGACACAGTTTTCGCCTGTTACAAGGGGTCAGTTTATTTATAAAACTGTACCTTAAGCATTTTCATTCACATTTTGTATATACACATGTGCATTCAATTTAGATATTCTCGGTATCTATAATATCTCCGCAACGGATACTTCAAGCCATCTGCCTGGGACAGAATCACATCCAGATCCTCGTCAGCCTCGACGATCTTTAAGGTGTTCGATTTATCGCGAAAATGCTAATATTTAGCCGCAACGATCTTTATAGTAAAAATGCTTTTAACTTTCAGCCTCGAAGATCCTTAAGCTGTCTCGAACGCGAAAAGGTCACTCTACCACTGAGCTTCCACGCTGGTCATCATTGGTTTAGAGAGTTTGTTTTTCTTTTCGTTTCAGAATGTATTATGTTTTTTAAACTCGATTTCATTCGTTTTGTTTAAGTTTGTAAAAGTCGTCTCGTATAGGTGTGGCTCCTATTATGCTGTGAATGTAATGGTGAAACAACAGAAACGGCTGCGTGAATTCGTGTTGCCACGCGCTCTGATTGATAATATTTTGATATTAATATGATAATATATCAATATGTCAAGAAAGATAACTTCTTTTATATTGGTTTATATTTCTAACCGTGCTATTGACAATAAGTTTTCAATTTTTTTATTGTCAATTATCATTGAATTATTTGAAATAGCACAGTAATAGATAATGTCATATCAAAATAATAAAAAAACAAGTTGAAGTATACATTAAAAATCTCGTTACATTAGGTCTAAAGTAATGTTTCTGGTTACAGACTGAAAAAATCGGTCGATAGGTCGGCTATGTTTGTTAAGACTTAATTTGGAAATGTAACCTTCTACTTGCTAAGTTTAATGATAAAAATGACCTGTATGGTAATAGTTTTTACTTCTGTTTTCTTCTCACTATGCTTGCATTTCTTTAAAGTCAATGTCAGCTGCAGTGCAAGTTTGGTTGTAGGTGGGGACTGCGACATCTTTATCTGCATTGTTTAACCAACCAGGACCATTTGTCATGGGATGCTTGCAAATGATTACATATACACCATTTTTGTAACTGATTTTAATTAATATGTATTAATATGTTTGACAACAAAATCATTGTCCATAAGTTTAAAAAACAATCGAGACTTATTAATTTCAAAATGGCCGCCTCCATCGTGATTGTTATCCCGTTGTCTAGTGGTTAAGGCATCCGCTTCGGGATCGGGAGTTCGAAGGTTCGATATCACCCGTTGGTGAGCCGCCAACTAGTTTAATAATGGTTACCGGTTGTCTTCCTGTCTGATGTCTGGCATATAGGGAACTGGGGAAGTACTTGTGAAAGCAAAGAGGTGTCTCATAAGTCAAATTTTGCTGTCTCATTCAATAGGGGTGACAGTTCGAATCCCGGCAGGATCATTCGGATTTTCATGTGAGGAAGCCTTCCAGCTGGCTTGCGTTAGGTCGGTGGCTCTACCCGGATGCCTCCTTGCATTCGGGGTCTTCCTCCACCTGTAATTAGCTGGACGTCGGTATATGACTGAAATACTGTCGAAGCGACGGTAATCTCAAATAGTCAAGTCAATAGGGGTGACACTATAATAAACAAACACTTTATCTTTTTTGCTCGTTTAAATGAAGACAAGGTCACAAATAATCAACTATGAAAACAAAACACTTTTCGACAACATCTGTTTTTAGTTACAATGGCATAGACACTTTAACCCTTCTTACCTATTTCAATCTTCCTCCGTAATAAGGTGCCTACCTACTACAGTCGAACCCCGGTTATTCGAAATCCCGGGGATCAGCGTTTTATTTCGAGTAAGGCATGTATTCGAATAACCCAAATCACGTCAATCGTTGAGACAAAAGCCCATCCCTTCCACTTTTTTCATGCAGTGAACGTATAATGTACACTTTTTAAAAAATGTTATGATTAAGTAATGTAAACGAAAACGACTATAGATAATCAATTTTTATTTCACATCTTTCATCTTCTTATGCATAAATGATTTCGATACATAGATAATCAATGCATACCTTAATGACAAAGATACACACATACATGTACATTTATCAGGTGTGACTAAATCACAAGCGACTACATGTGCCCAATATAAACGCCGTCTTGAAAACAGCAATGGATAATTAATATTTAAGTCACCAACATTCATTTTTTCTGCATACATGAACATTCATCATGTCTGACTAAACCACAAGTAACTACATGTATCAACTTTACATCAGCGTCGTCTTGAAAAACGATGCAATCGTGGTCTGCTTGTTACACTTGTTTAAATTTTTCTTTACCAGCGTATCCGAAATACCACAATCATCACCTTTATGATTGAACTGTACAAACACCCAATCAATTAACAATTTATGTAAACTGTAAGCGGATGTCTCCACCCATTTCACTAATTAAATGACATTCGCACTTTTCCATTGTTTGTTTTCAAAATGTCCCCGGTAATTAATGCTCGTCAGTGACTTCGGATAAGGAGGTGCGAAAATCATACGAATTGATTGGTACGGGCCAAAAAATCTTTTCGGATGAGTCCAGGAATTCGAATGGTACAATTTGAATAACCTAGATATTTTATATAGAAATGAGAAGGAGAGTGATCGGGACCAACAGAGTATTTCGAATGACGCCGGGTATTTGAATGAGGGGTGGTTGAGTAACCGGGGTTCGACTGTATATCTCAATTATAACAGGAGATATTCGAGGAAACGACCTGTTTGACGCAGCTATATTTAATAACAGTGACCTTGACCCTATTAACCTGAAAATTGATCAAAATCTTCCCCTTCCCATAAGGTATCTATCTACTGTATCTGATAATCACACTTCTCTCCTAAAAAAAATATCATTGACGGAAACAAAAAATCTGATTTCATTAACAGTGACCTTGATCCCATCAACCCGAAAGTCAATCCCAATCTTCCTCTTCCCATAACCTGATTAAAAAGGACAAATTCTATTGATCAATAATCAACTTGTTATATATAAATACAATATACATCGAATTATTATAACAGATGGACAAGATTTTCCTCACTTATATTTTTTTTCAATGTAGAAAACACAGCATGAACAATTTATAATCCTGATAATGAGATTAGTTGAGGGTTGTATTGTGTCTGATTGCTGCTGATTATCTAGTTTGGTTGACAATAACTGTCTATAGTTTATTAAATCCAACAAGATAAAGACATATAATTTGCTAATAATAATGTTGGATTTTCTATTGCCAAAAATACACACTAAATCAAAATCAATTTAGAAATTTCGATACAACAATGATACTATACTGATTAAGTTAATGATTAAATGAGTAAATTTATGATAAACAAGAAAAAAATGTAAATATGAAAAATGCAGTTTTGTCAATATCTCCCATACAAAAGTAGAAGATATTTCCGTTACATATACATGTATTTCACATTATGTGTGTCTTTTTTGACCATGCTTGTGAGCTACATTTTGACCCCTTGTGACCCGGTCTCAAACCGGTCAAAACATATATCGCATGTGGGGTTGATTTTTCTCACAAAGAACACTTAGATACGTAAATTTTGCATCATGTATCCCAGTGTCGAACTTTTCCTAAAACATGCATTCAAATATTCCGATAGATTTTGACCCATCTTGACCCAGTTTCGAATCAAATATTTATTGCAGACAAACACTTTGAGCAACTTTTTTAAAGACAGAGAAAATAAAGCTGATGCAGCACACGGGACAACGAATTGACATGTTGCGTCACAATAGCTGTCCATGAGCAGGTGAATAAAACATGAAAATAGGCATTTCTAGTGTTTATATAGCTGGTATATACTCAAAGTGAAGTGAAAAAATATATATCGCAATCGTAGCCTATGTATTCTAACGACAAACGCATTTTTCAAAGGTTGCTATACCGTAGTTGCACAGAACATGCAAAAACAAGCAAACCGTATAATGTACATATGTGTTCAATATAAAAACATCAAACACAAATATAGTGGACTTTATTCAGACGGCTAAATTAAAATATGATGATTATCTTGTTATGTAAAAATGAAATACAAATAGTACGAATTTAACTAATCTTCAGACAAGTATTATGTTGTCTTACTTATAACATAAATAATGCTTTTATGAGTTAAAATGACTTGATTTTATTGTTTTCAGCCTCAAGTTCATAATTGACAGTGATTTAACAATTTCAACAATATCGATTACAAAAGCATCACACACAAATCATACATATCTCAAATGTTCTGCATCATCATCGGAAACCCATGAGTGATAATGTTTACATATGTGGAGATAAAATAATTTATATCAGTTCAAAGCGTTTAAAATATTTGCTTAATATGCAATGTTATATGTTGATGATAAAGAAATAATGATTTTGATTTTTATGATTTTACACAAATAATATTATTAAAGATATATTTATTACTGATGTTCCCAAAATGCAATATAATATTCAGTTTACAAATTACCTGTTTATCTCAGTATTTAATAACTGAAACTACCACAGATATCATTTACACACGATCAGCAATCACAAACCCCTCGCTACTGTAATTTGATACAACCAGTTTATGCGTGTTTATATAAAAGCATACTGACTGGGGAGTCACCTTGACCACACCTAACTCCTCACCATCCGTCCCTATTTGGACCACATTGTTGGATAAAAATCCTTACAGGACGGGGGGGGGGGGGGGGGGGGGGGGGGGGGCTCCATTCCCAGGCTTCACCTGTGAGCCGTGTACCTGAACAGATCGGTCCCATTCCTGTCTATACGTAGATCTGTGATAGTCCGCTATGTAGATTTTGTCTCCGCTGATGGTTAGCTATCTGGATTCTTAGAACACTTCCTCTCCAGTCATTGTCAGCAGTATTAGTATCCAAAATAAGTAACAATCCTCTTTGCGTAAAAGTTTTTTTATTCCTCCGCAGGGTTAATATGCACGTGAAGTTACAGTTACGCAACATCAAGGAGAAATTAGTTATTTTATGTTTTTTTGCCAAGGACAATTTTTGTATCCTGTAAATATTTATATTTATTTTTGACACAAAAATTGATTTTTCAACACTTTTTCAAAGTGAAGAATGTTGTCAGTATAGTTGTGAGTGACTACAACTGAAAAAAGCCGCGGTCATGCAATAAACTAATGTGGATATGAAAACCAAATAATGTTTTACAAAACATACGAGGGGTGATCGTTATATTCGAAAACTTTCGCCATACTTTCTTTGTCCGCCAATAAATATAAGACACATTTACAGTTACAAGCGCAAACGTTTCCGAAAGATTTAGTTAATTTTTATCATTGTTGTCGATTAAGTTACAAGGGAATATTTTGAAAGGAGCATTGCTATATCGATCTGTGATTGAAATTGATAATTTTATTCTTAATGTTCTCAAAGATAATAATCCCTCGTATCTTTGGTTAAGTTTTCAAATATCCCAAAATTTACGAAATGTAACAAAAATTGATTTCTGCATGATAATCTTATTTTACATAAATTGTGCAACCATAATTTCAACTTTATTGCTATTTGTTACCACCAGTTGTTGTGTATTTGTATTGAATAATACAGAATGGGGATAATTTAGACCATCTACCTTGGTCAGAACCACACCAAGCTCCTTACCATCCGCCCCTATCTGGACCACATTATTGGATGAAAATCCACTCAGGAACACTCCCCCCTGTCCGTCTGTACAGATTCCATACCCACCCTTCACCTGTGTACCTGTGTACCTGTACAGTTCTGTCCCATTCCTATCTATACATACAAAAGCTTCGTCTAAGTCCGCAATGTAGATATTGTCTCCGCTGATGGTTATGAATCTAGTGTTTGAGAACATTTCCTCTCCAGTCGGGCCGCGTCTGATCGTCCGCAGTAAAGCCCCCGACACGTCATACACATACACAGTTTTATCTGCGTCGGACACAAAGAGCACCCCATCAATGTACCCTATCCCACAGCAGTTATGATTCACTGCAAATCTCTTAGATAACGTCATAGTATTGTCTACTGACACAAACTGTATCACCATGTCCTTCTGACATACGGCCACTTCCTTCGGCCCCACACAGCACACACCCCGAGGAGACTTCGGCAAGTCACACGTGTCTGTAACAGTGAAGGCGGAGCTGTCTAATCGCTTTAGTTTTTTGTTATCAAAGTCAGTCATCAGGACAGAACCATCAGAGAGTAAGCATGAGTCGAATATATCACATTCACTTGAATCCTTATCCACTTTTACATTAACCTTTATTGTCCCTGATACTTTATACGGTGTAGTATGTTTCTTCAACGAACCGAGAGACTTAAGACCATCCAAGTCCCACATCAGAGCTCGATTAATTTCAAACCTTTTTCCTGCTATCCATTTAAAATCTCCTTGTCCAAAGAAACTCCTAATTGTTTCAAGTAATTTATGTCCCTTTTTCATGGAAACAAACATCTGTGACTTGTTCTCAGCTGAAGTCTCCATCTGACTGATACAAGCTATGGTATCTTTTTCCAGCTGATCACAGCCCTCCTGGTTTTCATTTATCTTGCCATTGTTCTCCTCGTACCAACCATCGATTTCCATTCTAGCCGTATTACCAAGGGACTCTACTTTTTGAATTATCATTCTCTGGTACTGATCTATCATATCCAGATATTTGTTTTTCTCTCTCAGCAGTTCTTCTCCTGCAATGCTCCGGTCTTTCTTCAGCGAAGTCATGCGCTCTCTTGCCCTCTTCATATCGCCTATAGTCTGATGAAGCTCCGAATCTTGTAAAATTGTGTCGGTTTCTCCAGGAATAAACTTGACCTCACCACATGATCTGAAACAATGATTACAAATAATTATACCCATATCTGAACAAAATGCGGTAATTTATTTTGAAATAAATCTATATCAACGTTCTTACATACAAGATGATATTTTTGTTCAGTTTAACTAGCAACAGTAATACAGTAGCATGTTTAAACTAAAATTAAATGCTGAAGGATGTGACATAATGACCATACTGGTTTGTTAACAATAAGGCTTGACCATATATGTCAAGTGCAGTGAGGAAGCTCGCAACGTCATAAATCGGAGAACTGAGACAAGAAAAAAACGAGTCTAGCACCCAAGATGGGAGAAAAAGACATGGCACAATGCTAAGGTATTGTTTGATTCCGAGTTCTGAAAAAAAGCTTTGTGCAGTACACTAAAGCCGATTTTTAAATTTGGACTTTGCGTGATATTGCGTAACAATGTAACTAATCTCACTGATAACAATGCGTTAAACCAGGGTCTCTTTAATAGTAGTAAAGTTCTCAATTAAACCCTA
Source organism: Solen grandis (assembly GCA_021229015.1). Classification (NCBI taxonomy): domain Eukaryota; kingdom Metazoa; phylum Mollusca; class Bivalvia; order Adapedonta; family Solenidae; genus Solen; species Solen grandis. Next base: position 82,186,048 of record CM037778.1, read on the forward strand.
TCCAAATAATATAAACTATTTAAATTCAAAGCTTTCAGCTAGCCTAGTCTAAAAAATAATTATGTGTTTAATACAGATAAAAATGTTTTGATACATGCTGTTTTATTTCTATTGCTGTAATATAATACGTTTTGGAAATTCCACTTTCGTTTTCACTTACCTATGGTCAATGGTGACACAGGTATTACAGAGTACTTCATCATGTTGCTTGCACCACAGTTTAACAATTTCTCCACCGTGTTTTTTGCATCTTTCTGTCGGCATGACAACCACACTCCCAGCTGCAGACGGTTCCACCAAGGCATGGTCCTCCATAAAATGATTGTGCTGCTCCAAACAGGAAGTGCACAGATGTTTGTGACATTCCTGACAATATTTCACAGCCTCGATTACCTTGTTCTTCTTACGACACAGCGAGCATATATAGTCCAACATTTCCTCGGATAACCTCGATCTTATAGAAGTTCTGGTGGCCATTTTATTTGTTGCTGTTTACAAGAGCCTTACAAAATAGACTTTTTCACAACCGCTGTGTTAAGGTCCAACTGCTATCTGCTATCCAACTGCAATCGTATCAACTCGGCAATCCCCGGCCTAATCCGTTATTTTGAAAATCCGAATGATCCAACGGGAGGCGACTTTCGCAAATAGTTCACTGCTGAGTTTCGAGTTATGTCTCTTTATAAAAAGGTGGTGTGCAATTATTTTTACTGATACTAATACTTATTGGATTAATATTTACGAAAATATAGGTCGCTAAAATTACAAATGATTTACCCTTTGCTATCCAATTATACTGTTTGCAATGTTTGACTATGTTATGTGTAGTTTTGGACATCAATTAATATTGAGGATAAGAATCACTAGGTCATATATAGAACGCTTTAAGAACTAGTTTAAGTACGCTTTTTCTCAGCTTTAACTTAAGTCCTGAATGGTCTGCAGGTCCCAAATATCTTGTTTTCATTGATTGCAATTTGCAGTCCGTTTATTAACACATAGTTACATATAACAAAACAAGGAAATAATATATAAATCACAATCACTAGTCTACATTTGTGTACCCGTAGCTACTTTCGGTTTGGCGCTATCCCCTACAGCATGGTCGTGACGACCACACCAAAAATAGCATGTCGCGCCGAGAGCGGCTCATAGTTGATGGGACAACACAATTACAACACATTGTATCGTTAGCATAACTTAGGTATTTAGATAAAAATGATATAGATATATTTCTGTATCATTCTATAAAAAATATAAGTGTAATTTAACGGAAAAAACATCATAATTGTAATGTTCAAACGGTGTAGAATAATATTCAATTCGTAAAGATGTTTCCATATGTTAATCATTTTACTTATTCTATAACTTAATAAATATATCTTGTAAATAGTGTATCCAATAGGACTTAGTATTGTATTTATCATATTATAGTTTGGTATACCTATCGTATGTCCTACGGACTTGATTTGATTTGACTATTTGAGTTTACCGTCGCTTCGACAGTATTTCAGTCATATAGCGACGTCCAGTTAATTAAAAGTGCAGGAAAACCCCAAATGCACGGAGGCATCCGGATAGAACCACCGACGTACCTTAAGTCAGCTGAAAGGCTTCCTCACATGAAAATCGAATGACCCTGCCGGAATTCGAACCCACGCGGTGAGGGGCTGAGTGAGTGTTTAAGTCAGCGACTTCACCCTCTCGGCCACGGAGGCCCCAATATGTCCTTCGGCAATGTATTCTAGTTGATTAATGTGTTTAGAAATATACCACATTTTCTAAAGGTACTATTTATATTTGACCGAAAGTTATTTAAGTACATGTAGCTGCCTTTTATGAAAATATGATTATAATCCTCGACTTTGTTACATAATAGGCATCCTGGAGAATCCTTCTTTTTTCCAAGTTGAAGTTTCAGATTTGTTGGAATAAGATTATGTAATATGTAATTTGTATTTAAATTGTTTATCTATGATTTTGCATTTGGTTTTGTGCGTTATTTAAATACCAAGAGTTCCAACTAATTTGTTTGTTGAAAGTACGTGTCTATTGTTTATTCATATAAGGTTTATTAAGTATTTTTCAATTTAAACTCTGTATGTTTGTTTGTAATGTGTTGTATATAGGTTTTGTTACTTTTTATAACAGATCTAGTAGTATTAAAATATTTTTATATTTTAGTCATTTTTCTGTATTAGTTGAATCCACCTTAGAAAGACATCCAGTCTGGTTTTATGATCAGCATATCATATATGTATTTTGTGGATTCCCCTATAAGATAAAGATAATGCCTGAATCAATCCAGTGTATAAGAAGTAAGCTTTTTTCATATTTCTTTATAAGTCTACGAGGGCGAGCCAATAAATAACCAGCCTATGACATCTCCGATCAACCGAGACATCCACGATTTTCATGCATTATACATGTACTACACCTGTGTACAAAACTACACATTTATACGGTCATTTGTTAGTCAGATATTGAATGTCAAACATGACTAGTGATGTAAAAGCAAGCTTTGCATCAAAAGTGGAGTACCGTGCTGTAATTCGGTACGTGAATTTAAAGGTAAAACTGGTAAGGACATACATGCTGTGTTAGTTGATGTGTATGGGTCTACTGCACCATCTTATTCTCAAGTTAAATTCTGGGTTGGGCAGTTTAAATGCGGTAGAACGTCTTTAAAAGATGGAGCCAGGTCTGGACGCCCTGTTGATGCCACCGACGAAGAAATGTGCAATAAATTCAGAGATCTGGTATACTCAGATAGGCGAAGTCAGGTTGAAGAAATAGCACAGGCATTAGGCATTTCACATGGTACCGTTTCAACAATCTTGCATGATCGTTTAGGGATGCGCAAGCTTACAGCCCGTTGGGTCCCAAAATCCCTTAGCATTGAGCAAATGGCAACGAGAGCATCAGTATGCAGTGCGTTGTTGAAGCGTTTGAGGTCAAAAGATGAATTCCTTTTGCGTATAGTTACTGTGGATGAGACTTGGGTGCATTATTATGAACCAGAAAATAAAGACCAGAGTCGTCAGTGGGTAGGGCCGGGATCCCCAAGGACAAAGAAGTTCAAGACTCAACCATCTGCTGGCAAAGTAATGGCCACAGTATTTTGGGACACAAAGGGCGTTATTTTGTTGGACATTTTACCCAAGAGAAGTACAATAACCGGAGCATACTATGCAAACTTGCTAGACCAGCTGATGAACGCCATCCGCGAGAAACGCCGTGGTAAACTCTCCAAATCTTCTGCAACAGGACAATGCAAGAGTCCACACTTGTAAAGTTGCAATGGATGCTGTGGAGCGAAATTGGTATGAATTAATACCGCACCCTGCCTACTCACCAGACCTGGCTCCTAGCGACTTCTTCCTTTTTCCAAATTTGAAAAAGGATATATGTGGACGTCATTTCCGGTCTGAGGATGAAGTCGTGGCGGCGGTTGAGGAGTGGTTCCATCGAAAGGACCCTGACTTCTTCACTTCTGGGCTGATGGCACTTGAACACCGTTGGTCCAAGTGCATAGCCCTGGAGGGAAATTATATTGAAAAAGAAGAGGTAGATCTCAACCCGAAATAGGTTAGGCTGGTTATTTATTGACTCGCCCTCGTATTTCCCCATATGCTCTGATTTCTGACAGAAATTAAGTTATTTCCTTCCTGTGTGGTAATGTGCATATTATATCAGTTTATTCAGGTTTAATTAGTCTACATAAAAGGGTGTTAATCTAATTTTATTTGTGTTAATGGATTTAATCAACATTTATGTCAAAAATAAAGAAATATATATTCAAAATTGGTTTAGGAGACATGTAGGTATTTTTTTCCAATTTGCATTTCTTTTTTAATTTTGGATCCTTTTCAGTTTCATTATTTTAGAAAAATGATTGGAATCTGGCATTTTTAATCCCCCATTTAATTTGAAGGCAATAACTGTTGGCCTCTTTATTTTATCTTTTTTTACCGCCCCATATAAAACCAAACATAATTATATGAATGCGTTTTGTTAATACTTTGTTGTGTGAAAATGTTTTGTGTTAGGTATACGAATTTTGGAAGAAATAAACATTTAGTTTGTTGAATTATAAATAAAAGATCCATATGGATCTAGAATGCAACCATGGAAGCCTTTTCATTATTAAAATTATTTGATAAATACTTTTCACCAGTTTTAAGGTAAATAAAACCAATATTTCTTAGGGAAATATCATTCTTATAAACATGAATAATTTAGAAGAGTAGAAAAGAAATTAAGAACATCATCTCATAGATTAAGCATCGAAACAAAATGATAGAACGGATCAAAGATTTTTTTTTATTTGTAATACAATTGGAGATGGATTTCCATTATATAAGATTGCCATTAGTATTACATTGCTTCTGTTTTAACTCCTTGCCATTGAATATGATTATGTTGTTTATTGTGTAATATATCTGTGTATAGACAGGAGGCCCGATTATACAATAAATTATCGTATCGTATCATTCATATAACATGTAATTTATATTTGGTTTATAACATTGTGTTTGTATGGATGGATGGATGTGTGTATGAGTGTTGATTAAAATGACATGTATTAAAATTAGGTATATTTTCACTATTCTATGCGTCAATATATACGATTATAAGGAGAGCGGATTTTCTTAAAAATGAATGACTAGACATGCATGCATTAATTTATTGACTGCAATGTTTGTTTGTTGGGTTTAACGTCCCACCAACAGTATTGCAGTCATCTGGAGACGATGTCTACTTTAGACAGATATAGTGCTGCCACACTGCAGCATCACACCGTAGACATGTGGCATGATACCACACCCAGTCAAATTATCCTGACACCGGGTCAACCAGTCCTTCAATTGCCCTTATATGCTGAGCGCCAAGCAAGGGAGCTATAACAGTACCATATTTACGACTTACGGTATGTCGCGGCCGGGGATCGAACCCACGACCTCCCGCTCCCGAGACAGACATTCTAACCACTCGGCCACCGGGGACGGTGTTGATTGCATTTACATCTTCAAATGTCAGACATTTTGTATGAAAGAAATCATAGTATATGAAAGTAGATTGCTATTACTTTCATATACTATGATTTCTTTCATACAAATGTCTGTCATTTGAAGATGTGATTTTTGGGCACAATGGCTTAATTTAGAATAAAATATCTATCTTGCTATATATTTCTATACTTCAGTACCGCATGTACTTAACGGTTCTTTTTAAATACCAAATATTATATCATTAAAATTTGTGTGTTGAATTATTGGATTATAGCTTCTTTAAGAACACAACATTTATAATCAAGTATATTACAAGTTTAAAGAGTATTTATGAAGACAAAGAGTTCTGTCTGCAGTCAAAGGATACCTCAATTTCACCCAGTAACAAAATGTTTCAATATTTAAAATATTCAGGATTACTTTATTACGCTGTGTTTCGAAACTGTTCCTTTCTTGTTTATCTTTCTGATTTTGACACATTTTTCGCCTGTTACAAGGGGTCAGTTTATTTATAAAACTGTACCTTAAGCATTTTCATTCACATTTTGTATATACACATGTGCATTCAATTTAGATATTCTCGGTATTTATAATATCCCCGCAACGGATACTTCAAGCCATCTGCCTGGGACAGAATCACATCCAGATCCTCATTAGCCTCGACGATCTTTAAGCTGTTCGATTTATCCCAAAAAATGCTATAATTTTCAGCCTCGAAAATCCTAGAGATATTCGATTTGTCGCAAACTGCTTTAAATTTTGGCCTCGACGATCTTTAAAATTTGATTTATCGTAAAAATGCTATAATTATCAGCCTCAACGATTTAAGCTGTTCGATTTATCGTAAAAATGTTATAATTTCCAGCCTCAACAATCTTTAAGGTGTTGAATTTATCGCAAAAATTTTAATATTCAGCCGCAACGATCTTCTTCGTAAAAATGCTTTAACTTTCCGCCTCGACGATCCTTAAGCTGCCCCGACCGCAAAGCGGACATTCTACCACTGAGCTTCCACTCTGGTCATCATTTGTTTAGAGAGTTTATTTTTCTTTTCGCTTCAGAATGTACCATGTTCTTTAAAGTTAATTTCATTCGTTTTGTTTAAGTTTGTAAAAGTCGTCTCATATAGGTGTGGCTCCTGTTATGCTGTGAATGTAATGGTGAAACAACCGAAACGGCTGCGTGAATTCGTGTTTCCATGCGCTGTGATCGGTGATATTTTGATATTAATGTGATTATGTATCAATATGACAAGAAAGATAACTTCTTTTATTTTGGTTAATATTTCTAACAGTGTTATTGACAATAAATTTTCAACTTTTTATTGTCAATTATTATTGAATTGTTTGAAATAGCATAGTAATAGATATGTCATATCAAAATTATAAAAAAAAAACAAGTTGAAGTATACATTAAAAATCTCGTTACATTAGGTCTAAAGTATTGTTTCTGGTTATAGACTGAAAAAATCGGTCGGTAGGTCGGCTATGTTTGTTTAGACTTAACTTGGAAATGTAACCTTCTACTTGCCAAGTTTAATGAAAAAAAATGACCTGTACGGTAATAGTTTTTATTTTTGTTTTCTCCTCACTGTGCTTGCATTTCTTTAAAGTTAATGTCAGCTGCAGTGCAAGTTTGGTTGTAGGTGGGGACTGCGACATCTTTATCTGCATTGTTTAACCAACCAGGACCATTTGTCATGGGATGCTTGCAAATTATTACATATACACCATTTTTGTAATTGATTTTAATAAATATGTATTAATATGTTTGACAACAAAATCATTGTCCATAAGTTAAAAAAAATCTCTTATTAATTTCAAAATTGCCGCCTCCATCGTGATTGTTATCCCGTTGTCTAGTGGTTAAGGCATTCGCTTCGGGAGCGTGAGGTCGAAGGTTCGATCCCCTGCAGAGGACCGTTCTGATATGACCGGTTGTAGAGCCGCCAACTAGTTAAATAATGGTTACCGGTTGTTTTCCTGTGTGATGCCTGGCATATAGGAGGGAACTGGGGAAGTAATTGTGAAAGCAAAGAGGTGTCTCATAAGTCAAATTTTGCTGGCTCTTTCAATAGGGGTGACAGTTTGAATCCCGGCAGGGTCATTCGGATTTTTATGTGAGGAAGCCTTCCAGCTGGCTTGCGTTAAGTCGGTGGTTCTACCCGAATGCCTCCTTGCATTCGGGGTCTTCCTCCACCTGTAATTAGCTGGACGTCGGTATATGACTGAAATACTGTCGAAGCGACGGTAAACTCGAATGGGCAAGTCAATAGGGGTGACACTATAATAAACAAACATTCGAGATATTCGAGGAAACGACCTGTTTGACGCAGTTATATTTAGTAACAGTGACCCTGACCCTATTGAAAAATCGATCCAAATCTTCCTCTTCCCATAAGGTATCTATCTACTGTATCTGATAATCACACTTCTCTCCTGAAAGAAATTCATTGACAGAAACAAAAATCTAATTTTAGTAACAGTGCCCTTGATCCCATCAACCCGAAAGTCAATGTATAATCCTGGTAATGAGAATAGTTGAGGGTTGTATTGTGTCTGATTGCTGCTGATTATCTAGTTTGGTTGACAACAACTATGTATAGTTTATCAAATCCAACAAGATAAGGACATATAATTTGCTAACAACAATATAGGATTTACTATTGCCAAAAATACACACTAAATCAAATTCAATTTAAAAAGTTCGTTAAAATGAAATTATATTGATTAATTAAATGATTAAAAAAGTAAATTTATGATAAACAAGAAAAGAAAATGTAAATATGAACAATGCAGTATTTTCAATATCTCCAATACAAGAGTAGTAGATATTTTCGTCACATCTGTTGTATCAAGATAACCGAACACCTTCATGGTTATAATGTTTTATTGTACATAACACAAGCATACTCTAGCGTGAGTAAATAGAGACTAACTGGTCTACAACAATGGTACATGCATTTATAACATTATACAATAACAGTAACTCATGTGCGTGATAGATCATATAAGCACATCGTTGTTGTCTCCCTTTACATATAATAATGCTTAACACAACAACATCTACATGTATTTCACATTTTGTGTATCTTTTCTTACCATGCTAGTGAGCTACATTTTGACCCTTTGTGACCCTGTTTTGAACCGGTCAAAACAAATGTCACATATGGGGTCGATTTTTCTCACAAAGAACACTTGGTGACCTAATTTTTGCACCATGTATCCCAGTTTCGAACTTTTCCTAGAATGTATGCATTCAAATATTCTGATAGATTTTGACCCATCTTGACCCATTCTCGAATCAAATATTTATTGCAACCTTCATAAAGACGGGGAAAATAATGTTGATGCAGCACACGGGACAACGAATTAAAATGCTTTGTTCACAAAAGCTGTTCCTGAGCAGGTGAATAAAACATGAAAATAGGCACTTTTAGTGTTTATATACCTGGTATATACTCAAGGTGAAGTGAAAAAATATATATCGCAATCGTTTATACGGACCCTATGTATTCTAGCGACAAATCCATTTCTCAAAGGTTGCTATACCGTAGTTGAAAAACACAAGCGAAACAAGAAAACCGTATATTATACGTATGTGTTCAATATAAAAACATCAAACACAAATTAAGTGGACTTTATTCAGACGGCTACATTAAAATATGATGATTATCTTGTGAATTATAAGTGAAACACAAATAGTACGATTTTATCTAATAATAATTGATTAAAATTTAAAAAATCATTACAAAAGCAACACACACAAATCATACATATCTTGAATGTTCTGCTTCATCATCGGAACCCATGAGGGATAATGTTTACATATGTTGAGATAAAATAATTTATAACAGTTCAAAGCGTTCAAAATATTTGCTAAATAAACAATGTTATATGTTGATGATAAAGAAAATAATGATTTTGATTTTTATGATTTTACACAAATAATTTTATTAAAGAGATATATATTACTGATGTTCCCAAGATGCCATATGGTATTCAGTGTTTACAAATTACCAGTTATCTCAGTGTTTAAAAACTAAAACTACCACAGATATCATTTACACAAGAGAAGCTCAGCAATCACAAACCCACCGCTACTGTAGTGTGTTATGTGTGTTTATATAAAAGCATACTGACTGGGAATTCACCTGGACCACACAGCTCCTCACTATCCGTCCCAATCTTGACCACATTGTTGGATGAAAAGCCACACCCCTGTCCGTCTGTACAGACTTAATAGCCAACCTTCATCTGTGTACCCGTGTACCTGTACAGTTCTGTCCCATTCCTGTCTATACATAGCTCTGTGAAAGTCCGCTATGTAGGTTTTGTCTCCGCTGATGATTCTGAGAACACTTCCTCTCCAGTATTGTCTGCAGTAGAGCCCACGACACGTCATACACATACACGATCTTAACTGCGTATATAATTTAACTTGCATATATAGTATCCAAAATTTGTAACGACAAACTTTGCGTAAAACGAATTTAATTCCTCCGCATGGTTAATGTGCACATGAAGTGACAGTTATTTTCTGTTTTTTTTTGTTTGTTTTTTTGTTTTTTTTTGCCAGGGACAGTTTTTGTGTCCTGTAAATATTTATTTTCGACACAAAAATTGATTTTTCAACACTTTTTCAAAGTGAAGAATGTTGCAGTATAGTTGTGAGTGACTACAACTAAAAACAGCCGCGGTCATGCAATAAACTAATGTGGATATAAAGACCAAATAATGTTTTACAAAACATACGAGGGGTGATCGTTATATTCGAAAACATTCGCCATATTTTCTTATTGTCAGCCAATAAATATAAGACACATTTACAGTTAGAAGCGCAAACGCTTTCTAAAGATTTATATATTTTTATCACTGTTGTCGATTAGATTACAAGGGATCTACTTTGAAAAGATGAACGGTTTTATTGACCTGTGGTTTTAATTGATACTTAATTCTTAATGTTCTTTGGTTAAGTTTTCCAATATCCCAACATTTACGAATTGTAACAAAAATTGATTTCTGCATGATAATCTTATTTTACATAAGTTGTGCCACCACAATTTCATCCTTATGGCTGTTTGTTACAACCAGTTGTTGTGTGTTTGTATTGAATGATACAGACAGGGGATTAACCAGACCATCTGCCTGGGCCAGGACCACACCAAGCTCCTTACCATCCGCTCCTATCTGGACCACATTTTTGGATGAAAATCCACACAGGAACACTCCCCCCTGTCCGTCTGTACAGACACCATAGGCAACCTTCACCCGTGTACCCGTGTACCTGTACAGTTCTGTCCCATTCCTGTCTATACATAGAAGCCCTATCACCCTGTCCGCTATGAAGATCTTGTCTCCGTTGATGGTTATGTATCTAGATATTGGGAACAGTTCTTCTCCATTCTGGTCGCGACTGATCTCCCGCAGTAAAGCCCCCGACACGTCATACACATACACAATATTATTTGCGTCGGATACAAATAGCTCCCCATTACTGCACCCAATACCACAGCAGTTATGATTCACTGCAAAGCTCTTAGATAGCGTCATGGTTTTGTCTACTGACACAAACTGTATCCTCATGCCCTTCTGACATACGGCCACTTCATTCGGCCCCACACAGCACACACCCCGAGGAGACTCCGGCAGGTCACACGTGTCTGTAACAGTGAAGGCGGAGCTGTCTAATCGCTTCAGTTTTTTGTTATTAAAGTCAGTCATCAGGACAGAACCATCGGACAGTAAGCATGAGTCATATATATCACATACACTTGAATCCTTATCCACTTTTACATTAACCTTTTTTGTCCTTGATACTTTATACGGTGTAGAATGTTTCTTCAACGACCCGAGAGACTTAAGACCATCCAAGTCCCACTCCAGATCTCGATTAATTTCAAACCTATTTTTTGGTGTCCATTTAAAAGCTCCTTGTCCAACGAAACTCCCAATAGTTGCAAGTAATTTCTGTCCCTTTTTCATGGAAACAAACATCTGTGACTTGTTCTCAGCTGAAGTCTCCATCTGACTGATACAAGCTATGGTATCATTTTCCAGCTGATCACAGCCCTCCTGGTTTTCATTAATCTTGCCATTGTTCTCCTCGTACCAACCATCGACTTCCTTTCTAGCCGCATTACCAAGGGACTCTACTTTTTGAATTATCATTCTCTGGTACTGATCTATCATATTCAAATATTTGCTTTTCTCTCTTAGCAGTTCTTCCCCTGCAATGCTCCGGTCTTTCTTCAATGAAGTCAGGCGCTCTCTTGCCACATTCATATCGCCTATAGTCTGATGAAGCTCCGAATCTTGTAAAAGTGTGTCGGTTTCTCCAGGGATAAACTTTACCTCCCCACATGATCTGAAACAATGGTTACAAATAATTCTACCCGTATCTGAACACATTGCGGTAATTTATTTTGTAATATCCACATTCACACATTCTTACATCCAAGATGATATTTTTGTTCAACAACAGTTCTGCAGTAGCATGTTTAAATTAAAATTAAATGCTGAAGGATGTGACATAATGACCATAATGGCCTGTCAACAGTCAGGCTTGACCTCATGAGGATGCTTGCAACGTCGTTACAAATCGGGGAACTGAGACCAGAAAAAACAACAAGTCTAGCACCCGAGATGGGAGAAGTATTGTTTGATTCCGAGTAGAGAAAAAGCTTTGTTCAGCACAATAAAATCGATCTTGGAACTTTGGACTTTATGTGATATTGCGCGACAATGTAATCCAATCTCACTGATAACAAGGTCTATTAATAGTAGTAATTTCTCACTGTTACAACTACTACCACCTCTAGTAATAGTACTTTATACATCATATTTGTTTTTAATATCTGTACAAAACCGAAACTGTTGCTTATGCTTATTGATTATTTGTGCAATTCTCCATGTTGTATATTCTGTATACCAGGATGATTAATAAAAGTATGTTCTGTTTTGGTTATTATTGATAATCCCCCTACCCGTATGCTACCTGACGTAATAAACCCCTGGCACGTGCCAATCTTTTAGACACGCGCCGCTGACCGTGCCGATATGGGGCACCCAACGGACACGCCTGTCGCACCCGTATACATACACAGGGGTGGGGGTATATACAATACTCTTACAACATGCCATAAAGTTGGTATGACTGTGGAACTTTAAGCAGTGTCCATTACATACTGATGTAATTTGATAGCTTTATTTTATTTAATGTATCGGCTATTTTTATTTATTTATTGCCGTTGTAACTTACCCGCATATGTTGATACTGTAATGGTTGAATGTGATATCAAAGTCAGTGTGATTAAATATCGTATTATGAAATCTTGAAAATGTAACACTGTAAGAATAAATTAACTGTGATAATATAAATAGTAACTGTGATATAACATCTTTGAAGGAAATATGTGACACTGTGATACGAAATATAAAATTTTAATTTTTTTTTTATTTTTTTATATGTTTGTCTTTTGTTAATTACTTGTATATCACATGCATTGTATTATTCTGTATGAATAACCAAATCCGAAATAAATTTATCTACAGTGTCCGCGTTTCCAGTCTATGTCTGTGCTTCTTTCTTGTATTTTTATTCTTCATAATATTAATATACCATGCGAATATGATGAAAAATAATACAGCGCCCACTGTTTTCCCTCTATGTTACATATCGTCCGCTCTATGTTACATATCGTCCGCATTTTCCATTATGTGTTAAACGTCGTCCGCGTTTTCCTTCTAAGTATATAGTGTCCGCGATTCCAAGCTATGTCTATTGCTCCCGCTGCTTGTGTTTCTTGCTTTTAATTATATTATCCATAATATTATTATATCATGAAATATATATTTAAAAAAAAAAAAACAGCGTCCGCTTTTTCCCTGTATATTACATTCCGTCCGCATTTTCCTGCTATGTCCATTCCGTCCGCGAGTTGTGTCTCCTGTTGTTAATCTTAATTTTACTATATAACCTAATAACTCGTTAACAAACTGACTCAAATATGACTGATTTATATGTTATTTTACCTACCGCGTATTTATAACTAACGAGAGAGAGAGAGAGAGAGAGAGAGTATAGAGAGAGAGAGAGAGAGAGAAAGAGAGAGAGAATACTGATATAATATTAGATTACACTAAATATTACATTCATATTCTTTTTGTATATATTTATAATAAAATTATAAACCATTGTCTATTATTGACATAATGTATCATTATTAAATATCTCAACGATGTTCTCTCTGCATTAAACTCACTTATAACTGACCTATTTAGTTCAGTTTACTACAAACATGATGCTCATACACTTTTCCTATCATTTAGAACTAAAAAACTACTTATCATGTTGCCAAATATGAAATATATTCAGGATCTACTGTAAAATTGTACCGTCCGCTTTTTCCCTATATATTTCATATTGTCCGCGTTTTCCTTCTTTGTATATATTGTCCGCGTAAGGCGTCCGCGTTTTAGACCCTCTCAGTAAACAGTGACCTTAATTAAACTCTATCCAAATAATATAAACTGTTCAAGTTCAAAGCTTTCAGCTAGCCTAGTCTACAGAATATTTATAAAGTTAATACAGATAAAAATGTTTTGTTACATCCTGCTTTTATTTGTATTGCTGTAAATAATACCTTTTAGAAATTCCACTTTCGTTTTCACTTACCTATGGTCAATGGTGACACAGGTATTACAGAGTACTTCATCATGTTGCTTGCACCACAGTTTAACAATTTCTCCACCGTGTTTTTTGCACCTATCTGTCGGCATGACAACCACACTCCCAGCTGCAGACGGTTCCACCAAGGCATGGTCCTCCATAAAATGATTGTGCTGCTCCAAACAGGAAGTACACAGATGTTTTTGACATTCCTGACAATATTTCACAGCCTCGATGACCTTGTTCTTCTTTCGACACAGCGAGCAAGTATAGTCAAACATTTCCTCGGATGACCTCGATCTTATAGAAGTTCTTGTGGCCATTTTATTTGTTGCTGTTTACAAAAGCCTTACAAAATAGAATTTTTCACAACCGCTGTGTTAAGGTCCAACTGATATCTGCTATCCAACTGCAATCGTATCAACTCGGCAATCCCCGGCCTAATCAGTTATTTTGAAGATCCGAATGATCCAACGGGAGGCAACTTTCGCAAGTAGTTCACTTCTGAGTTTCGAGTTATGTCTCTTAATAAAAAGGTTGTGTGCAATTATTTTTACTGATACTAATACTTTTTAGATTAATATTTACGAAAATATAGGTCGCTAAAATTAATTCAAAATAATTTACCCTTTGCTATCCAATTATACTGTTTGCAATGTTTGACTGACTATGTTATGTGTAATTTTGGACATCAGTTAATAAAAGAATCAATTGGTTAATATTTCTATCCGTGCTATTGACAATGATAAGTTTTCATTTTTTTATTGTCAATTATTATAGAATTGTTTGCAATAGCATAGTAATAGATAATGTCATATCAAAATTATAAAAAACAAGTTGAAATATACATTAAAAATCTCTTTACATTAGGTCTAAAGTATTATTTCTGGTTACAGATTTAAAAAATTCGGTCGATAGGTCGGCTATGTTTGTTAAGACTTAATTTGGAAATGTAATCTTCTACTTGCCAAGTTTAATGAAAAAATGACCTGTATGGTAATAGTTTATATTTCTGTTTTCTCCTCACTGTGCTTGCATTTCTTTAAAGTTAATGTCAGCTGCAGTGCAAGTTTGGTTGTAGGTAGGGACTGCGACACCGCATTGTTTAACCAACCAGGATTTTGTCATTGGATGCTTGCAAATTATTACATATTCACATTTTTTGTAACTGATTTTAATTAATATTTATTAATATGTTTGACAACAAAATCATTGTTCATAAAAATCGAGACAAATTAATTTCAAAATGGCCGCCTCCATCGTGATTGTTATCCCGTGGTCTAGTGGTTAAGGCATCCGCTTCGGGAGCGGGAGGTAGAAGGTTCGATATCGCCGGTTGGTGAGCCACCAACTAGTTAAATAATGGTTACCGGTTGTCTTCTTGTCTGATGCCTGGCATATAGGAGAGAACTGGGGAAGTACTTGTAAAAGCAAAGAGGTGTCTGGCTCTTTCAAAAGGGATTGACAGTTCGAATCCCGGCAGGGTCATTCGGATTTTCATGTGAGGAAGCCTTCCAGCTGGCTTGCGGTTGGTCGGTGGTTCTGGCATTCGGGGTCTTCCTCCACCTGTAATTAGCTGGACGTCGCTATATGACTGAAATACTGTCGAAGCGACAGTAAACTCAAATAATCAAGTCAATAGGGGTGACACTATAATAAACAAGCACTTTACCCTTTTTAACTCGTTTAAATGAAGATAAGGATATAAATAATCAACTATGACAACAAAACACATAACACATATAGAAAACATCTGTTTTTAGTTACAATGACATTGACCCTTTAACCTGACAATCTTTTTCAATCTTCCTCCTTCATAAGGTCCCTACCTACCAAGTCTGATAACTATATCCCAATTATAACAGAAGATATTCGAGGAAACGACCTGTTTGACGCAGATATATTTAGTAACAGTGACCTTGACCCTATTGACCTGAAAATTGATCCAAATCTTCCTCTTCCCATAAGATATCTATCTACTGTATCTGAAAATCACACTTCTCTCCTAAAAGAAATTCATTGACGGAAACGAAAAATCTTTTTTCATTAACAGTGACCTTGATCTCATTATCCCGAAAGTCAACCCCAATCTTCCTCTTCCCATAACCTGGTTAAAAAGGACAAATTCTATTGATCAATAATCAACTTGTTATAAATAAATACAATATACCTCGAATTATCATAACAGATGGAAAAGATTTTCCTCGCTTATATTTTTTTCAATATAGAAATCACAGCAATTTATAATCCTGATAATAAGATAAGTTGATGATCATATTGTGTCTGATTGCTGCTGATTATCTAGCTTGGTTAACAATAAGCTGTTTCAACGTTTCAACATTATACACATTAACAGGTACGCTTTTTCCCTTTGATTCATGTTTTTTGTCTACTTGTGTTTGTTTCACAGACGAAATGACACTTTTTTATTGATAGAATATATATATATATATATATATATATATATATATATATATATATATATATATATATATATATTCCTACCTGCAGTCAAGACTATTTTCAAATTAATAAATCCAATATGATGTATAAATGTACTCAACTTATGAATTATAACACTTTATACTACTTTTCACTTTAAAAATATATATGTGTAGCATGCTTTGATTTATTTATATTATTATTTCCCTGAAGGTACTTTCTTTGTCTGTTTCAGCAGATGCACATAAGATGCACTATAATTTGTATTATGTAAATAGGTGAAGACTCACAGATTGTTTGTCTGTTTATTTTATTCATTGACATTTGTATCCAGTGAATATCATTTCTTTAAATTCTTACATGACCTTTCCTTTATTTGATAAATACAGTATAAAACACCATAAAAAATGAAAAGTAGCTATAAATGCTTTGTATTTACTACAACTGAATATGATTACTCTACAGAAATGATTTTCTTCAAAGATTATCTTCTTCTCATGAAAAAAAAAAAAAATTTTTCTTACAATTGTCGTGATCGAAAAAAATTAAAAAGATATTTATCTTAATGATCATAGAATTATTATTTAATGATTTTAAATTTGTACTGATGAATAGATATGCTTGTTTTCTGAAAATTTGTTTAAAAGACTTGATAGTTTTGAGACAAAATATTCATATATTCTTGTTGGTGATTTTAATCTTGTTATAAATCCGGAAATAGACTATAGAAATTATAAATCAGCAAATCATAATATTAAAGCAAGAAATAAATTGTTATCGTTCATTACAGATAGAAATTAAATAGCTCCATTTAGAGAACTTCATAGTACATCTCAAAAATATACATGGCGGAGACTCAACCCATCACAACAGGCAAGATTAGATTTTTTTCCTAATGACTAATAATATGATGACCTACTTAAAGAACTGTTACATTGACATAAGTTATAAATCAGATCATTTGATAATATATATGAAAATGTGCTTCTCTTCAGTCAATCATGGAAAAGGTCTGTGGAAATTCAATAATGCCTTATTATATGATATCAACTATTTCAAATGTATTAACAAAATTAATGAAAATATACAGTAGTATTGTTTACCTGTTTATAATTTTGATAACGTTGAACACATTGATAAAAGGCATATAGAATTTGTGATAAATTATCAATTATTTTTAGAAACATTATTAATGGAAATCCGAGGAAAAACAATATCTTCAATATCTTACTCAAGTTTCAAAGCAAAAATAACAAAAAATAAAGAAAAAGAACTGATTGAAGAAATACTGAAATTAGAGTCAAAATTTAACCATTGAAAATAAAAACGAACTTGTATGTTTACAAATGAGCTTAATGAATTAAGAAACATAAAAATTAGAGGTTCACTTATTAGATAAGAACACAGTGGATTGAACAAGGAGAAAAAGTCATTAGCTATTTTTGTAATTTAGAAAATATATAAAATGAAAACAAAACATTAACATTTATTGAAAAGGACGATGGTAAAATTAAAAAATTTTAAAAACTCAAACTTTTTATGAACATTTATATAGTTGTCAATCGAATATAAAAGATTTCAATATACAAAATGAAATAGAAGGAGCAGATGTCAGGAAACTTAATAGTGATGAGGCTGAGATGCATGAAGGATATTTAAAATATAAAAAGGTATCTGATACACTTAAAATATGAAAAATGACAAAAGTCCTGGACCCGATGGTTTCAGTTCAATTTTTTTAAGGTTAACTGGAGTAAACTTGGACATTTTGTAGTTCGAGCATTAAATTATGCTTTTAAATCAAATTCTTTCTCAAGAAATATTAAAATGGGTATCATTACATGCATACCTAAAGAAAACAAACCTAAGCATTTTAAAAAAACAACTTAAGACCAATATCCCTTTTGAATATATAAAATTGCATCTGGTACAATAGCTAACAGATTGAAAAAAGTCTTAAGCTCACTTATATCTTCAGACCAATCAAGATTTATTAAAGGTCGATACATCGGTGACAACACAAGATTGCTGTATGATGTCATGAAATACACTGGGGATAATAATATACCTGGATTAGTAATGCTAATTGACTTTGAAAAAGCTTTTGATTCAGTTTCATTTAAATTAATTGAACAAACCTTAACGTTCTTTAACTTTGGTGAGTTATTTCGCAAATGGATTAGCATGTTTTTAAACAATACTGAAACAAGTGTTCAAATAAATGGCTTTTTGTCTGAATTCTTTAAAGTAAATAGAGGATGCAGATTAGGAGATCTCATTTCGTCATATATTTCTATTTTTTTTGTGCGGAAGTTTTAGCCATAAAGATAAAAAATGGTAAAATATAAAAGGAATAAAGATTGATGGTAATGA